>CM075979.1:68294860-68356695 GCA_038087875.1 Malacoraja senta | reverse complement strand
TAGCTATATAAAAGAAAAAGGGTGGCTAAGGTGAACGTTGGTCCATTGGAGGGTGAGACTGGAGAGTTGTTGGTGGGGAACATGGAAATGGCAAAGGCATTAAACGAGTATTTTGTATCAGTCTTCACCATAGAAGACACAAAAAATATTCCAACGCTGGATAAACAGGGGGAGGTAGGAATGGAGGAGCTAAATACTATTAAGATCACCAAGGAGGTGGTATTAGGGAAATTAATGAGACTGAAGGAGGATAAATCCCCTGGGCCTGATGGATTACATCCAAGGGTTTTGAGGGAGATAGCGGTGGGGATTGTGGATGCATTGGTGATAATTTTCCAAAACTCCCTGGAGGCAGGAACGGTCCCAGTGGATTGGAAATTGGCCAATGTAACACCTATATTTAAAAAAGGAAGTAAACAGAAGGCGGGTAACTATAGACCGGTTAGTCTAACATCGGTGGTGGGTAAAATGTTAGAGACAATTATTAAAGAAACACTAACGGGGCACTTGGATAAACATGACTTCATCGGACAGAACCAGCATGGTTTTGTGAAGGGGAAGTCCTGTTTAACGAATCTGCTCGAATTCTTTGAGGAAGTAACAACCCGGGTGGATAAAGGGGAACCGGTGGATGTGGTATACTTGGACTTCCAAAAGGCTTTTGACAAGGTGCCACATAAGAGACTATTTCTAAAAATAAAAAATTATGGGATTGGGGGTAATATATTAGCATGGGTAGAGGATTGGCTAACAAATAGGAAGCAGAGAGTGGGGATAAATGGTTCATATTCGGGATGGCAACCGGTAACTAGCGGGGTTCCGCAAGGGTCGGTGCTCGGACCCCAGTTGTTCACAATTTATATAAATGATTTGGAGGAGGGAACCAAGTGTAATATATCAAAATTTGCGGACGATACAAAAATGGGAAGAAAAGTAGGGGATGAGGAGGATAGGAAGAGTCTGCAAAAGGATATAGATAAGCTAGGTGAGTGGGCAACAACTTGGCCGATGAAATTTAATACTAATAAATGTGAAGTCATTCACTTTGGGAAAAAAAATGATAGGGCAAGTTATTTTCTAAATGAGGAGGAGCTGCGCTGTAATGCAACGCAAAGGGATCTAGGGGTAGTAGTACATGAATCACTAAAAGTTAGTATGCAGGTGCAGCAAGCTATCAGGAAGGCCAATGGAGTTTTGGCCTTTATTGCTAGGGGAATTGAGTATAAAAACACGGAGGTCTTGCTGCAGCTGTACACAGTATTAGTGAGACCACATTTGGAATACTGTGTACAGTTCTGGGGTCCATACTTAAGAAAGGATGTACTGGCCCTGGAGGCAGTGCAGCGAAGGTTTACAAGATTAATTCCTGCAATGAGGGGATTGACATATGAGGAAAGGTTAAGTAGGCTGGAACTCTACTCTTTGGAGTTTAGAAGAATGAGAGGCGATCTCATTGAAACATATAAGATCGTGAGGGGCCTTGATCGGGTGGATGCACCGAGGATGTTCCCAATGATCGGGGAAACTAGAACTAGGGGACATAGTTGTAGAATAAGGGGGGGCTCTTTTAAAACTGAGATGAGGAAGAACTTCTTCACCCACAGGGTGGTTAATTTATGGAATTCACTGCCCCAGGGAGCAGTGGAAGCAGAAACATTAAATATATTTAAGTCTAAAATAGATGGTTTTTTAGCTGCCAAGGGGCTAAGGGGCTACGGGGAGAGGGCAGGGATATGGACCTAGGTAGGGTTAGTATAGTAAGACCTGAGTGATCTCCTGGACAAGTGTCGATCGCCTGGATTGGGGTCGGAGAGGAATTTCCCGGATTTTTTTCCCGAATTGGACCTGGGTTTTTATCCAGTTTTTTGCCTCCCCCAGGAGATCACTCGGTTCTTGGGGTGGAGAGGGGTGATAGCGCTATAAAGGGGAGGGTAGTGTCTTGTGTTCTGTGTCTTGTGTCTACTGTTTGTGGGTGGGGGTGTTTGTTTGTTTGGTGTTCAGCCATGAGCGAATGGCGGTGCGGGCTCGATGGGCCTGGTGGTCTGCTCTCGCACCTACTTTCTATGATTCTATGATTCTATGAAATGTTTAAGAAGGAACTGCAGATGCTAGAATAATCGATGGTAGACAAAAATGTTGGAGAAACTCAGCGGGTGAGGCAGCATATATGGAGTGAAGGAATGGGTGACATTTCGGATCGAGACCCTTCTTCAGAATGATGAGGGGATGGGGGGGGGGGGGCGGGAAGAAGAAAGGAAGAGGCGGAGACTGGGCTGAGGGAGAGCTGGGAAGGGGAGGGGAAAGAGGGAGAAAGCAAGGACAACCTGAAGTTGGAGAAGTCAATGTTCATACCGCTGAGGTGTAAACTACCCAAGCGAAATATGAGGTGCTGCTCCTCCAATTTACTGTGGGACTCACTCTGGCCATGGAGGAGGCCCAGGACAGAAAGGTCGGATTCGGAATGGGAGGGGGAGTTGAAGTGCTGCGCCACCGGGAGATCAGGTTGGTTATTGCGAACTGAGTGGAGGTGTTGGGCGAAGCGATCGCCAAGCCTGCGCTTGGTCTCATCGATGTAGAGCAGCTGACACCTAGAGCAGCGGATGCAGTAGATGAGGTTGGAGGAGGTGCAGGTGAACCTCTGCCGCACCTTTATAGGTTAAGTTAAAGGTTAGTTTAGTATTGTCACATGTACCATGGTACAGTGAAAAGCATTTGTTTGCCTGATATCCAGTGAAAGAAAAGCAATCGCCGTCCACAGTGTACAGATAATGGGTACAACATTTAATGCAAAATATGACGGCCAATTGAAGATAGTACATAGGTCTCCAATGAGGTAGATGGCAAGTCAGGACCACACCAGCTGACGAGAGGACCATTCAGTTACCTAATAACAGCTGCGAAGAAACTGTCCCTGAATCTGGAGGTATGCATTTTCAAACTTATGTACTTCTTGCCAGAAGGGAGAGGGGAGAAGAGGGAGTGACCAGGGCGAGATTCATCCTTGATTATGTTGGTGGCCTTGCGGAGGCAGCGTGGTGTAGATGGATCAATGGAAGGGAGGCTCAATAGTTCATTGTTTCTTTATTATCACGTGTAGTAAGGTACCAAAGTACTTCACATCGATCTTGTAGAGATGTATAAAATCATGAGAGGAATAGATCGGGTGGATCTGGATATAGTCTCTTGCCCAGAGTGGGGGAATCGAGAACCAGAGGACACAGGTTTAAGGTGAAGGGGGGAAGATTTTATAGGAAGCTGAGGGGTAACTTTTTCACTCAGAGTGGTGGGTGTATGGAATGAGCTGCCAGAGGAGGTAGTTGAGGCAGGGATTATCGCAACAATTAAAAAACAATTACACAGGTACATGGATAGGACAGATTTAGAGGGATATGGGCCAAACTCAGGCAGGCGGGACTAGTCATAGAGTGATACAGCATGGAAACAGGCCCTTCGGCCTAACATGCCCACACCGGCTAACTTGTCCCAGCTACACTAGTCCCACCTGCCTGCGTTTGGTCCATATCCCATCCAAATCTGTCCTATCCATGTACCTGTCTAACTGTTTCTTAAACGTTGGGATAGTCCCAGCCTCAACGGAGAGCATATCGCTCTGTTCCCTGTGTGGCTCTGGGACTCTCTGATCATTGTTTAGTTCACCTTATTCCGACCTACAGGCAGAAACTAAAATCTGCTAAGCCTGTGGTCAGAACAATGAAAAAGTGGACAAGCGAGGGCATTGAAAACCTACAGTCCTGCTTTGACTGCACTGATTGGAATGTGTTCAGGGGAGCAACCACAAGCCTCGATGAATATACAGACAGTGTGACATCATATGTCAGCTTTTGTGAGGACAGTTGCATTCCCACGAGGACCCGGATCAGGTTCAACAACGACAAGCCTTGGTTTACAGCAGAACTCGGACAGCTCCGCCAGTCTAAAGATGAGGTCTACAGGAGCGGGGATGCAGACCTCTACAGGCAGGACAAGTACAAGCTGAGACGAGGAATCAGAGCTGCCCAGGAAAGGTACTCTGAGAAGTTGAGGAGCAAGTTCTCAGCTAATGACTCTTCTTCAGTGTGGAAGGGCTTGCAAGAAATCACCAGCTACAAGAGGAAAACCCCCCGCTCCTTGAACAATCGTCAGCTGACCTATGACCTGAACGAGTTCTACTGCAGGGTCGATAGACAAAAGCATAACCCGGCACCCCCTCCCTACCCCACGCACTCCTCCCCAATCACCACTTCACACCCATTTACAGCCTGACTCCAGTCTGCAAAGACTGGGCCCTCGTCCACTACCCACCCCCTCCTTGCTGCCCAACATCAGTCTGGACACTTCTCCATCACTAACAATAGCAATTGTGGAGGTGGAAATGCTATTCAAGAGACAGAAAAGCCGAAAATCTCCAGCACCGGACAACTGGCACCAGTCTACACGGACATTTTCAATCGGTCCCTGCAAACCTGCACTGTCCCTGCCTGCTTCAAAGTCTCCACTATTGTTCCCGTACCCAAAAAGGCAAGGATTACTGGTCTTAATGACTATAGGCCTGTCACACTGACCTCTGTAATCAGTGGATGACGCAGTCAACCTAGGCCTGCACTTCATCCTCCAGCACCTAGACCGCCAGGGAACCTATGCACGGATTTTGTTTGTGGATTTTATTTCTGCATTCAACACCATTGTGCCAGAGCTACTGCACTCCAAACTCTCCCAGTTGACTGTGCATGAACCCCTCTGTCAGTGGATCACCAACTTCCTGACAGACAGGAAACAGCATGTGAAGCTGGGAAAGCTCAGACCCGCTGACCCTCAGCATAAGAGCACCGCAAGGCTGCGTACTCTCCCCTGTCCATTACTCTCTCGACACCAACAACTGCACCACAGACTCCTCTGTCAAGCTTCTCAAGTTTGCAGAAGACACAACCCTGATTGGACTGATCCAGGATGGGGAGGAATCTGCCTACAGACAGAAAGTGACACAGCTGGAGTCCTGGTGCCATCTCAACAACCTGGAGCTCAATGCTCTTACGACGGTGGAATTGATTGTAAACTTTAGGAGAGCTCCCTCTCCCCTCCCCCAACTCACCATCAGCAACACCACAGTCACATCTGTGGAGTCATTTAAGTTCCTTGGAGCCATCATCTCCAGGGACCTTAAATGGGAGACGACCGTCGACTACATAGTCAAAAAGGCCCAACAGAGGAATGTACTTACTGCGGCAGCTGAAGAAACACAATCTGCCACAGGCAATGATGGTCCAATTCTATACTGCCATCGTAGAGTCTGTCCTTACCTTCTCCATCATGGTCTGGTTTGGCTCAGCCGCCAAGCATGACATCCGGAGGCTGCAGCGCATCGTTCGATCAGCCGAGAAGGTTATTGGCTGCAACCTTCCCCCCATTGACGAACTGTACACTGCAAGGGCCAGGAAGTGAGTGTGTAAGATCATCTCTGACCCCTCTCACCCTGGCCACAAACTCTTTGAATCACTTCCCTCTGGAATGTGACTGTCAAAGCCGTCACAGCCAGACATAGAAACAGCTTTTTTCCACAAGCAGTAGCTCTACTCAACAGCCAAAAGTCTGTAGCCTCCTTTTGCTCTGGTATTTTATTTCATTCTTTACATGTATAAATTGAGCATCGAGCAGGGGTGTCGTTCCCGTTGAACTTATTAAAACCTTTGGCTCCGAATCTCTGGATCCCATGACGCCCTTGATTTTCTTTGACTGCAACAGCTTCTCCGAAGGTTAATAAGCCCTTAATTTATTATCGCGCGCGATCTAAAATGCAGCAAAAAGCAGGCAAAACTGATCAACTCTACCACGTACATTTATTGGTGCAACAATTCAAACTAATGATATGAAGAATCACGTGTTAGTCGACATAAGCAATGGAAGAAAGTTGTTTGCGGGGGTATGGCTTTCTGGGAGTTTTCACGCAACACGGCCTCCTAAAATAACACAGTCCATAGATTCTTGCAAACGATGGGGGGCAAAATCCGGGTCCACAATACCCTCTATTGTAACGACATGTCTTAGCTAGTCAGAAAATACATAATTAATTAGAAGATTATATTCGACACAGGTACGGTGACAACTTGTAAACATTTTGAAAACATAAATTGCTGGAATAGCTCAACACCTCGGGTCACATATGCGGAGTAGATATTCTGGCTGGAGGTAGGTGACCTGTACAGTTGTAAAATCGTAACTTTGTAAGCGCCATTTAGGTAGCGGCTATTTGCATACTTTGGGTATGCAAGCAAATAAATTTATACTGACCTGTCATATGTCACAATAAATCATTAATTCATTCATACATTTACAGGAGGAGCAATCATCCTGAAATAGATACATATATACACACACAAACACTGATATATCATCTACATAATACACACACACACGTCTCCACTGCGCAGTGACCGAGGATGTTCAAACTCTGTCCTCTATTGTCTCTGTACTTCCTTGCTTGATAGAGAACCACCCGATTCATTTGCAGCTTCCCCACATCGCAGTGGGAAGGTATAAAAATGGCAAACTATGCTTCATTGAATATTCTGCTGGTTACCACCATAAAACGAGTTTCTTGTAAACTTGAGCAAAAGCAGTACGGTGCCAGGGAACCTCAACGGTCAAGGCAGCAGCTGCGGAGGCTTAGGACGGCGAAACTGTTGAAGGGTGGTGAATGGGAGATGGCGTGAGTAAGTGACAAACCCAACAGGGATCCCAAAAGGTGAGAGATGTTGCCAAACACATTTTCCTATCAGCCCTTCCCCATCTGTACCCACTTACCACTAGCAAAGCTTCGTCCCTCCCCAACTCTCCCTTCCAACTTTATCCCCACTATTCCGTCATTCTGAAGAGTTGATGGGTCCGAAACGTTGGCTGTGCATTCCCTCCACACATGCTGTCCGACACGCTAAGTTGTTAAATATTGCACCACCCAGAGTTTCTTGTATTTTTGTACAATCTCTCTTCCATTGAGACAGTCCTTTGAAAATGTACTTACAGTGAAGAAAAATATACGATCACATTGCAAGTGTAGGTTTTTTCTCCTCTTAATTCCATTGCCTGACATACACATAAATGAACCCACAGAATTGTCAAGTCAAGTCAAGTTTATTTGTCACATACGCATACGAGATGTGCAGTGAAATGAAAAGTGGCAATGCCTGTGGAATGTGCAAAAAACTACAAAACTGAATAGAACAGAATCAGTAATTACATATTGGTGAGAGAAAACCCCCCCAGCAATTTTAAAAAGACACAACACAACAGTAGTTTGGTGCAGTAAGTTAGTCCCTGGTGAGATAAGAGTTTACAGTCCTAATGGCCTGTGGGAAGAAACTCCGTCTCATCCTCTCTGTTTTCACAGCATGACAGCGGAGGCGTTTGCCTGACAGTAGCAGCTGGAACAGTCCATTGCTGGGGTGGAAGGGGTCCCCCATAATGTTGCTGGCTCTGGATCTGCACCTTTTATTGTATAGTTCCTGCAGGGGGGCGAGTGTAGTTCCCATAGAGCGCTTGGCCGAACGCACTACTCTCTGCAGAGCCTTCTTGTCCTGGGCAGAGCAATAACTCTAATTCCTAATTCCAACAACTCTATTGTTGAATCAATCTGCTCAATTTCATCACCAGATTTCCCATAATGGATGTCGTTATAAAATCTGAATTGATTACATGTGACTTACGGAGCATGAACATTGGAGAAAGATTGTGCAGGAGACTTGAACGAGGCCTCATAAGCAACATTTGGAGCAGGCTCGGGAACAGAACCTAATCTGATGGTTTCTGTTGTCAATCTGCATTGAAGATTATTACAGAACCTGCGACTTGGGCGAATTGGCTGCACGTTTGGTGAGCTTGGTGACCGGTCCCTAAACATTGTAATCTCAAGATAACATCATAACTCGGCCATTGAAATTGAAGCGGCTGACTGAAGAGACCTTTTGGGAATTATATATACTTACGTGCTGGTTTAAATACCACATCTGGTGCAAATTCTATTGCGAAAGACAGCAATATTCCAAAAAAGAAGAGAAAGGCCTTCATCGTTTGCCTCGGTGGATCCTGCATCGGATCAGAGAGATGGAGAAGGAGATTTGGAATCCTGTCAGAGATGTCTCTGTAATTATATACACAGAGTGATGATGTGTTCTTTTGGGATTGGTTTGGTGATGGTACGTGTTAAGTGATGGTGGATGGAGTTATGTTACTGGAAGGAGGACGGATTGGTAGATGGTGAATGTTACTCTGCTTATTGATCAAAGAGCCAGAAACTCATTTTTATCCGAACGACTGCCTAACAGTTGTTAGTTTGCAGTACCAAGTGGAGATCAAATCTTTTGATAAGAAACTTTGCGTTTCTGCTCCATGTCAGAGTGAAACTCGTCCAGCAGATGCGATACATGGCCGAATGGATTGTGAGTGCAGCGGCGTATCACAATTTGCAGACATATCTTATTTATATTTTTGTGTTTTGAGCACCATGTTCAGAAATTATTGAAACAGGTCTTTAACATAAAAGAAGGCAGTGGACTCGTTGGGTCCCTGTTTGACGACGCCAGAGATCCCCGTTGTGACGCAAGTCAAAATGGCGACGGGCCCGTCAACCCTCCCCCAACTGCACACGCGTGGCTGATGGATTCCCATTGTGACGCTACAGCAACCCTCCCACAACTGAGCAGGTGCGGCTGGCAAGTGAGAGCGCGACTGCCAGGTTTTTTAAAGTTTAAAAAAGTCAATAACTTCTAATATATAACTTCAATCGAAACAAAACTTGCTCGTTTACATCGCAGGACAATGGTGAATAAAGTGGGCCGAAAATTATAGCGCTATCGTGTGCCATTTTGGCAGAGCTTCGGGAACACACACACACACACACATATATATATATATATACTAGACTAAGTGGGTCGGGTCCCAGCATCACACGGGAGGGCTGGTCCCCCAACCAAATATTCCACCTCTCCACCAATTCCAATATTGGTGGCCAGTGGGTGGGGGGGAGCTTTCTAGAGCGCTAGTATGGGTCTTGTGGGCTGAAGGGACTGGTTTCCAGAGGGCTAGTATGGACTGAGGGCCGAATAGATTCTTGGGCTAGCGGCTCAGTCACTCAAGCCTGTTGTGCTGGCAGCTTACTCACACACGGCTGTTGGGCTGGCAGTTGACTCACGGCTATTCCTTGAAATTCCATTTCAAGCAGGGTGCAAGGCCACCAAATTCAAGTGCAGTTTCTTACCACTTCAAGCAGGGTGCAAGGCCACCAAATTCAAGTGCAGTTTCATACAATTTCAAGCAGGGTGCAAAGCCATTAAAGACAGCGAGTCGTGACCTCTCCCTCCTCCATCTTGCAGAGACTGAGCCACGCCCACACTTCTGGGTTTTATAGTCCCTCCCACCAGAAGGGGCATGGCCTTCATGATGTGATTGACAGGAGAGAGAATCTCAACATTTTTAAAACACTAATAACTCTTTTATTTTTCATCGATGGGAAAACTCCTCGGCACCTGATGAGCGGAGGGGAACTCTGAGTAAGATGGCCAAAAATCACAGCCTTATGTGGTAGCGTTTTTTCTAAAATCAATATAAAGCGCAAACAGGAAGTGGTCAAGATTAGACTTTTAATTATATAGAAGGCAAGGCAACTTTAATTAGGCAAGGCAACTTTAATTAGGCAAGGCAACTTTAATTAGGCAACACAGCTTTAGCATTTCCAAACCAAAGGCAACACAGCTTTAGCATTTCCAAACCAAAGGCAACACAGCTTTAGCATTTCCAAACCAAAGGCAACATAGCTTTAGCATTTCCAAACCAAAGGCAATACAGCTTTAGCATTTCCAAACTATATTTTCAAACCACATTAAGGGCACTGACAGGTCAGTAAAACCACTCACAGTTAAGTAGACATGTGTTCAGTGTTATTCACAGCTCAGACTGAGAGAAGTGACCCTCTCGCTCCCCCATCTTGCAGAGACTGACTGCGGCACTCAACACTTCCGGGTTTATAGTACCTCCGGAATGGGCGTGGCCTTCAGGAGAGAGAATCTCAACATTTTTAAAACACTAATAACTCTTTTATTGTTCATCGATGGGAAAAATCCTCTTGTGCTGCACAGCGGAAGGGGACTCTGAGTAAGATGGCCAAAAATCACAGCCGTAAGTGGCAGCGTTTTGTTCTAAAATCAATATACAGAACAACAGGAAGTGGTCAAGATCAGACTTTTAGTAATATAGATATATACAAACAAACATACAAGATGAGAGTTTTAGAGATGGATGGATGGATGATGTATGTGGAGCAAGTTTTTACCGTGGTGGGTGCCTGGAATGCACTGTCAAAGGTGGTGATTGAGGCAGATACAACAGTGCCATTTAAAGAGCTTTCAGATAAATACATGGATATGGAGGGATATGGATCATGTGTAGACAGAAGTGATTAGTTAAATATAAGGGATTTGTTTAGGGTGGCGCAGGGATACTGCTGCTGCCTTACAGCGGGTGCTGCATGTACGGAGGTTGTACCTCCCTGTGATCAAGTGGATTTTCTCCGGGTGTTCCAGTTTCCTCCCACATTTCAAAGAGGTACAGGTTCATAGGTTAATTTGCTTCGGTAAAATTGCCCCTAGTGTATAGGTTACAAAACCGGGATAACAGAACTGGTGTATCGATGGGCGGCATGGACTCGGCGTGCCAAAGAGCCTGTTTCCACGATGTTTCTCTAAAACTAAAAAGAAAGTGTTTCAGAACATCTCATTTCGAATCAGCAAATCTCTGAGAAAAAAATGTTTTGTCTATATAAGCGGAAAGACTACACTTGATTTCAGTCGAGCCGTCCACAGTGTACAAATACATGACAAAGGGAATTATGTTTAGTGCAAGATAAAGTCCAGTCAGGTCCGATTAAAGGAAGTTTGAGTGTCTCCACTCTTAAATGCTGTTTACGTACCTGCCTCAACTACCTCCTCTGGTAGCTTGTTCCATAAACCCACCATCTATGTGAAAAAGTTGCCCCTCAGGTTCATATTAAAAATCTTGTCTCTCTCACCTTAAACATATGACCGTTTATGTTTGATTCCCCTACCTAGAGGAAAAGATTGTGCATTCACCCTATCTATTCCCCTCATGATTTTATACACCTCTATAAGATCACCACTCATCCTCCTGCACTCCAAGGAATAAAGTCCTAGCCTGCACAACCTCTCCCTAGAGCTCAGGTCCTCAAGTCCTGGAAACTAGAGAGCAGTCCTGCCCTCTTATCTACCTCATGGGAGACCTTTGAACAATCTTTTATTGGACTTTATCTTGCACTGAACATTATACTCTTTATCCTATATCTGTACACGGTGGACGGCTTGCTTGTAATCATGTATAGTTTTCTCGCTGCCTGGATCACATGCAACAAAAAGCTTTTCACTGCACCTTGGTGCATGTGACAATAATAATCTGAACTGATTTAAACATCCTTGGAAATCTCTGCACTCTTTCCAGCTTAATGACAAATTTCCTGCAGCAGGGTGAACACAATACTCCAAATATGGTCTCACCAACATCTTGTACATCTGTAACATAACGTCCCAACTTTAGACTTTTGACATAAGTTGAGTGGAAACAGGTCCTTCGGCCCACGGAGTCCGCACTGACTAGCAATCACCCCATACACTAGCACTATCCTGCAACTAGGGACAATTTTGTTTTACTATTAACAGAAGCCAATTAACCTTCAAACCCGCATCTCTTTGGAATGGGGGAGGAAAGCGGTGCACCCGGAGAAAACCCACGTCACAGGGAGAACGTCCAAACTCCGAAAAAGACAGCACCCGTAGTCAGGATTGAACCTGGGTATCTGGCGCTGTAAGGCGGGAACTCTACCATTGCACCACTGTGCTGCCCACATACTTCTAGGGCTGATGAAGGCCAATGTACCAAAGGCCTTCTTGACCACCCTATCTACCTTTCACCCTGCTGCAGAAAGGAGGTCTTTATACATGTTAAGAATGGACGTTTGGATACACCTGCGTAGAACAAGGGCTTGTTCAATGTGTCCTTCCAAAAATGGTCAAATTGACATTTCACCACACTGCATTAGCGCTGCACCGAAGTTCCATTGAGCAGTTTGTACCCAATGAAGGAATCAAAACCACAACCTTCCAACTGAGAAGCCTGCATGCTACCACTGAGGCACAGTCTGTGCTACCCTTCGGTTCCAAAGCTGAGCCTTATGTAGTTAATCTTTTTTTCTGTCCACCAGTCTTGTCACAGAATGGTACCATTTGGCGCCTCCGTTTCGGCACCGCTGTTTCGGCGCCTCCGTTTTGGAGGCGCCGATCTTTTGCTAATTCATCTTGGAAAGCTGTTATATACTTATCACCTAGTTCTTCTTAATTCGTTGTTTAGACAACAGTAATCAGTTAATTTACCACAATGGATATCTATATGTGTTTGATAAGTATAGTAAAAAAGACCCTACCGAAATGTGGAATCGGTACAATCGAACAATCGACTAGAATACTTGCGTGGTTTATCCCATAACTATGAAATACATTAAGTTATTGAATTTATTTTATACTAACATTTTTTAACCAATTTTTAATTCACCTAATCTTTATTCTTTATTTAATAAAGGCTCCCAAAACTATTGAAAACTATAGGAATTAACATGAACTAGGTGATAAGTATATAACAGCTTTCCAAAATTTAGATGAATTAAGATGAACTAGGTGTTACGCATTAACTATGGGCGGCGCCAAAACGGCGGCGCCAAAACGGCGGCGCCGGAACAGCAGCACAGAAAAGTACCCGACCCGTCTTGTCAACAGTCTGGCAATCCCTACCTGCACCCTTTCCAATCTTAGTTTCGTATTATTGTCACTTATCTCGGCCCAGTGAAAAGCTTTTGTTTGCATACTACCCAGTCAAAGGAAAGACTATACATAATTACAATCAAAATTGATAGATTCTTGATTAGTACAGGTATCTGGTGGGACTAGTCATAGAGTGATACAGTGTGGAAACAGGCCCTTTGGCCCAACTTGCCCACACCGGCCAACATGTCCCAGCTACACTAGTCCCACCTGCCTGCGTTTTGTCCATACCCCTCCAAACCTGACCTATCCATGTACCTGTCTAACTGTTAAACTTAAATGTTGGGATAGTTCCAGCCTGAACTACCTCCTCTGGCAGCTTGTTCCATACACCCACCACCGTTTGTGTGAAAAAGTTACCCCTCCGATTCCTATTACATTTTTTCCCCTTCACCTTGAACCTATGTGGGCAGGGCCTCTGGGCAAGTGACTCTGTGCATCTACCCAATCCATGGGACATGTTGGCCGGTATGGGGAAGTTGGGCCATAGGACCTGTTTCCACACTGCACAACTCTATGACTCTATAAATACTTTTTTTTTTGCATACAGCTCAGCAAGCCAGTTACCATACATAGGCACAACCCCCCGGTTAGTTTGTGTGATGGTCTGTGCTACGTCCGCAATCTCTGGCAAAACTGAATCTACCAAGTGGGAATAAGACGCTTGAACTATTATCATATCTAATTGGCAAAGGGCCAAAGCTGAACATAATAAACCTTTGTGTTCATCTCTGCTGAAGTGTTTGTGATTGGTTGCTCTGTGAATTTCTGCACTGTCATCGTGACTACCGGTTCATCTGATTCTCTTGGGAGTTGCTGCTGACATCTTTGCCATGACTCATTTATACTAACAGAATAACGCAGCTGAATAATTGGATCAATACTTAAAAGCAGAGCAAACAATCTTACAGACTGAAGGTTAAATCCAATAGTTTCAAACCTGCTTCATTTTAGAAGTTTGCAAGTGTGCTTTATGTTTAGGAAGGAACTACAGATGCTGGTTTACACCGAAGATAGACACAAAATGCTGGAGTAATTCAGATGGTCAGGCAGCATCTCTGGAGAAAAGGAATAGTTGACTTTTCGGGTTAAGACCCTAGTTCAGTTTAGTTTAGAGATACAGCGTTGAAATAAGCCCTTTGGCCCACCGAGTCTGTGCCGACCAGCGATCAACTATTTATTAGCTCTATCCTACAGGCACTAGGGACAATTTTACAGAAGTCCCTAAAATTAATTTTACAGAAGTCCCTAAAACTAGGAATTAACCTAAAAACCCGCCTGTCTTTGGGATGTGGGAGGAAACCCACCCGTTCACGAGGAGAACATCCAAACTCCACACAGACAGCACCTTTAGTCAGAACCATGGCCTCTGGGGCTGTGAGGCAGTAACTCTATGGCAGCATCTGTGGAGAGAATGGGCAGATGACATTGTGAGTCGGGACCCTTCTTCAGACTGATTGGAGTAATTAAGCTGCTTGACCCACGGAGTTACTCTCGCACATTGTGTCCTTTTTTGTAAACCAGCATCTGCAGTTCCTTGTTTCCACAGATGTGCACGATAGTGTTTAAAAAAATGAGGTCAGGACCGGAAACATCACAAATCCTATTACTCCTGAGATGCTGCCTGACACGCTGAGTCACTCCAGCACTCTGTGTCTATCTTTGGTATAAACCAGCATCTGCAATTCTTTGTTTCTACCAAAACCATCTCCTGTCCAATCCCTCTACAGATGCTGCCGCCGAGTTACTCCAACATTTTGTGGGGGGTTTTCTAGATTCCAGCATCTGCAGTTGCTTGTGTCTCCAAATATTTTGTGGTTCACGTAAACTGAGAGTTTGGTGTTAATGGACTGGCTTACCGTTGCCCGGCGGGGCCACAGCATCAGAAGCCTGGATCGCCTCAGCGCAGAGGGAGAAGAAAGCGGGAAGAGACAGAGACTTTAAGACTTTTGCCTCCATCACAGTGAGGAGGTGCCTGGTGAACTCACTGTGGTGGATGTTAATTTGTGTTTATTGTGTGTTTTGTCATTTATTATTATATGTATGACTGCAGGCAACGAAATTTCGTTCAGACCGAAAGGTCTGAATGACAAATAAAGGAATCTCTAATCTAATCTCTAATGCCAAGAGATTTAATAGTAACAATTTTACTCTGTAAATGTTACAATGTGCCTCAAAGCACTTCCTTGTTGGAGTCAGATCCAGGCAACATTAATGGATGACTGAAAAAAGTATCGGTAGGCTTTAAGATAGAGAGAGATAGGGAGAGGTTGGGCAGGTAAATATACAATAATCAATAATACAATAGACTATTCTATTGTGTTTTAAATGCCACTAACATATCTGCTTCAACCACCACCCCTGGCTATGCATTCCAGGCACTCACCATCTTCTGTGTAAAATAAAAATTTGCCCCGCACATCTCCTTTGAATTTTGCCGCTCTCACCTTAAAGCTACACACTCTATTATTTGACAAGACTGTTCTGAAGAAGGGGCCTGACCCATAACATTGTCTGTCCATTCCCCTCCACAGGTGCTTCCTGACTCATTCAGTTCCTCCAGCAATTTGCTCAAGTTTCCAAATGCTGATGAACGAAGGAGGCTGCAGAAACTGGTGGACATTTCCCGGGACATCATGGGTATTCACCTTCCCACAATCGAAGGGATCGACATGAAGCACTGGCTTAAAAAGGCTGCTAATATCATCAAAGACCCACACCACCCTGGCCACGTTCTCGTCTCACTTCTACCATCGGGAAGACGGCACAGGAGCATGAGGTTCACGAACAGCCTAGGTGGCACAGTGGCGCAGCAATAGAGTTGCTGCCTTACAGCGCCAGTGTTCCGGGTTCGATCCTGACTACGGGTGCTGTCCGTACGGAGTTTTTAGGTTCTCCCTGTGACCGCGTGGGTTTTTTCAAGGTGCTCCGGTTTCCTCCCGCGATCCAAAGACATACAGGGTTGAAGGTTAATTGGGTTTAGTAAAAATTGTACAATTGTCCAAAGTGTCAGTGTACAGGGTGATGTTGGTCACAATTTATAGAAACCAATTAACCTACAAACCTGAATGTCTTTGGAAGTGTGAGAGGAAACTGGAGAACCCGGAGTAAACCCGTGCGATCACAGGGAAAATGTACAAACTCAGTACAGACAGCAGCCGTAGTCAGGATTGAACTTGGATCTCTGGCACTGTAAGGCAGCAACTTTACCGCTGCACCACTGTGCTGCTCTGCTTCCTCCCATCATCCCTCAGACTCTTGCACCACCATCTTGAACAACCCTACCTCACCAACGATCTACTATCAACTTTCTTTTGGTTGCACTGTACTTCAAATTGCACTGTTTTGGCTTGGTCACCTACTAGAACTGATAATTAATTGTATTATTGTACATTTATCTGTTGCGTTGTCATGTCTAATGTACCTGTGAAGTCGCTGCAAGGAAGAATAAGATTGTCCCTTTCCATATGATGTAACACTCTTGACTTGACTCCCTAGTCTTGACCTGTAGCCTGGTGCCTCAGTTTAATTCTCACTGACAGTTGAGTATCAGACACGACACAGTCCTAAATATGCATTGTTTTGCTTAAATACCTTATTTTGATCCAAGATATGAAAAGCTCACATGGATATTTTAGATAACAATAAACGTGTCAAGTTAATAAAGAGATTTTTTACATATCTGTTGTGTTGCTGCAAGAATTTCATTGTTCTATTTCGGGACATATGACAATAAAACACTGGACTCTTGAAACTGTGCTTAAAAAAACTTCAGACATTCTTAGCGTCTGTATATTTAATAATGTCATACTCAATAGTGATAGATGATAGTGCAGCTATCTTTAAACATGAACAGGTTTAAGGTGAGGGGGGGAGGAAGACTTAACAGGAATCTGAGGGGTAACATTTTCACACAAAGGGTGTATGGAGCAAGCTGCCGGAGTTGAAGCAGGTACTATCGCAACGTTTAAGAAACATTCAGACAGGTACATGGATAGGATAGGTTTAGAAGGGAAATGGGTCAAACGCAGGCAGGTGGGACTAGTATAGATGGGCATGTTTTTTGGTCAGTGTGGGCAAGTTGGGCCGAAGGGCCTGTTTCCACGCTGTATGACTCCATGAATAGAGGAGACGATGCAGAAGACTGGCTGAATGATTCAGCATAAACTTTAGACCCCGCACTGAAGTGGGATCCGGGCCAAGACGTAGTGAGTGGTCAAGGCCGGAGCGAAGGAGGGGAGAGAGGGCTTGGGGCGGAATGACGCGGCGGTGAAGCTCCTCCTTTGAGCTTCGACATCCTGCTGTAACAGTGTGGGGATGGCCATCATTCCGGCGGCAACCTTGTAGCGCGGGTGTCGGCAGTCAGTCAGGTAGTCAGTCCGTCCCACAGCTCAGCACACACAGCGCTGCGTCCAGGACCGAGCACCTCACTCCACAGGTAACACACACACACACACACACCTGCCTGCCTGTTCTACACCCGCTCGACGGTCAAGCGCTGCTTGGGGTTAACCCCTGTCGTTATTGAGTTCCCCCCCTCCCCCCCCTCCACCCTCCCTCTCCTCTTCCCCCCCCTCCCCCCCCCTCCCTCTCCTCTTCCCCCCTCCCTCTCCTCTTCCCCCCTCCCATCTCCCCCCCCTCCCTCCTCTCCCTCCCTCCCTCTCACCCCCCTCCCCTCCCCCCTCCCTCTCCTCTTCCCCTCTCCTCCTCCCCCCTCCCTCTCTCTTCCCCCCCTCCCTCTCCTCTCCCCCCCTCCCTCTCTCTTCCCCCCCTCCCTCTCCTCTTCCTTCCCTCCCTCTCCTCTCCCCCCCCTCCCTCTCCTCCCCCCTCCTCCCCCTTCCTCCCCCCCTCCTCTCCTCTCCCCCTCCCTCTCCTCTTCCCCCTCCCTCTCCTCTTCCCCCCTCCCTCTCCTCTCCCCCTCCCTCTCTCCTCTCCCCCTCCCTCTCCTCTTTCCCCTCCTCTCCTCCCCTCTCCTCTTCCCCCCCCTCCCTCTCCTCTTCCCCCCCTCCCCTCTCCTCTTCCCCCCCCTCCCTCTCCTCTTCCCCCCCTCCCTCTCCTCTTCCCCCCCCCTCCTCCTCTTCCCCCCTCCCTCTCCTCTTCCCCCCCTCCCTCTCCTCTTCCCCCCCTCCCTCTCCTCTTCCCCCCTCCTCTCCTCTTCCCCCCCCTCCCTCTCCTCTTCCCCCCCTCCCCTCTCCTCTTCCCCCCCCTCCCTCTCCTCTTCCCCCCCCCCCTCCCTCTCCTCTTCCCCCCCCCTCCCTCTCCTCTTCCCCCCCCTCCCTCTCCTCTTCCCCCCCTCCCTCTCTCTTCCCCCCTCCCTCTCCTCTCCTTCCTCCCTCTTCCCCCTCCCTCTCCTCTTCCCCCCCCTCCCTCTCCTCTTCCCCCCCTCCCTCTCCTCTTCCCCCCCCTCCCTCTCCTCTTCCCCCCCTCCCTCTCCTCTTCCCCCCTCCCTCTCCTCTTCCCCCCCCCTCCCTCTCCTCTTCCCCCCCCTCCCTCTCCTCTTCCCCCCTCCCCTCCTCTTTCCCCCCTCCTCTCATCTTCCCCCCCCCTCCCTCTTCTCCTCCCCCCCATCACTCTCCTCTTCCCCCTCCCTCTCCCTCTCTCCCCCTCCCTCTTCCCCCCTCGCTCTCCTTTCTCGCCCTCCCTCTTTCCCCCTCCCTCTTTCCCCCTCCCTCTTTCCCCCCTCCCTCTTTCCCCCCTCCCTCTTTCCCCCTCCCTCTTTCCCCCCTCCCTCTTTCCCCCTCCCTCTTTCCCCCCTCCCTCTTTCCCCCCTCCCTGTCTCTTCCCCCACTCCCTGTCTCTTCCCCCCTCTCTCTCCCCCCTCTCTCTCTCCCCCCTCTCTCCACCCCCTCTCTCTCCCCCCCTCTCTCTCTCTCTCCCCTCTCTCCCTATCCCCTCTCTCCCTATCCCCCCCTCCACCTCACCCCCCCCTGCCTCCCCCTCCCTACTATTTTTAAACGTACTGTAATTTGCAGAATTTTGGAAGACTATTTCAGGTCTGGTTGAACGGCAAGCTTTGGGCTCCGTTTTTCCTCCTTGGTTGCTGTGTGTGTTTCAGAGAGGGTTACCGCCCGTTCCTGGCAAAATCAAAGAACTTTCACAATATCCTCCCTTTAAAATGGGAAACCTGTTTGTAGTTGTTTATAAATATGGCATTCTTCGACTGTGTAACGTGATCCGTCCGGTGTGCGATTTGATAGCATCTGCCTTAAGGCCATTTTCGTTGTTGTTACAAGTCCTAAATTCTCATTCACAGCATAAATGTTTCAGTCTAAATAATAATGAAGCACTATTTCCCTCGGAGGTACAGGCTTTGTTATCTGATTTCTGGGAAGTGGATTGAATGTAAAACTTCTTGGTGAAGGACTAACAACATGGTTGTAGAAACAGAATTTGGGGTTGCCATTTATCTCCACTGATGTTGGTTTATTTCTCTTGTGTACTGCCATTATAAGGAGGTGATGGTCACCTTTTACGACAGAAGGCTGGGTGGATTTTAGTTTAATTTAGAGATGTAGCATTGAAACGGGCAGAATCCACGCTGACTATCCATCATCCGTTCACACAAGCTCCATGTTATCCCATTTTCGCATCCACTCCCTACACAGGGGGGGGGGGGGGGCAATTTACAGTGCACCAATTAATCTACAAATCCACACCTCTTTGGGAAGTAGGAGGAAACCAGAGCACCCGGAGGAAACCCACAGTCACAGGGAGAACATGCGACCTCCACACGGACAGCATCTGAAGTCTGGGCGATGTGAGGCAGCAGCTCTACCAGCTGCACCGCTGTGCTGCCCTATTGAGGTTTAGAGGGATGACTAGTTAGCACGCATCAAAAGCGTTTCACTGTACCCCTGTGTACATGACAATAAACTAAACTAAAGTTTAAATGAGATGTGCGTGGCAAGATATTTTTACAGAGGATGATGGATTCTTGGAAGGCACAGCTAGCTGGTGGTGGCAAAGGTGGCTGATACAATAGTAGCATCTAAGACTGTTTTAGATAGGCACATGGTGGGAATGGAGGGATATGGAACATGTGTAGACAGAGGAGATTAGTTTGACTTGGCATTTTGTTTTGGCAGACATTAGGGGCTGAAGGGCCTTTTCCTATGCTGCGCAATTCGATGAGATGAGTGCAGCATAAATATCGCCTAGATCTGGTCTGCGTATTCCATGTGGTGACAATATGTGTGGTACAAATAAACATTTGGTATGGATGGGTCTCATTTTGATTTCGTACAGAAACCTATCTCTGGGCAACTGTACTGGAGGATGTTGGAATTTTATAGACTGCGGTATTGGTTCTTAAGTCAACAGCATTGGATATTGAGTATAGAAATGAGGAACTGCAGATACTGGCTTACAAAACAAGACACAAAGTGCTGGAGAAACTCAGCAAGTCGGGTAGCTTCGCTGGAGAACATATATTGGTGAAGTTTTGGATTGGGACCCTTCAAGGGTCCGAATCCAATACTTCACCAATCCACGTTCTCCAGAGATGCTACCTGACTTGCTGAGTTACTCCAGCACTTTGTGTCTCTTTGTTTTAGATATTGAGAGCAAAGTTCCTATATCAAGCAGGATAGATCACTCGACGAAAAAGACGTAGTACGGTCATGGGCAGATTCATGGGTAATTTTCGACCCCATTTCCGTAACCGGCTTCCGTCTCCGCACCAAAGATCCCATAGCGGAGCAAAGATACTCGTGCGGAGACGGAAGCCGGTTTTGGAAACATCCTCGTAAAAATATAAGTTATTTGGGAAAAATATTCTCCTCATTTTCAGAATTATAATTTATTAACACAAACTGTTCCCCCGCAACGTTGATTACACTGCGAGTTGGGTCGGGTTACTGAAATGGATGGAAAAAAAGGCCCACGTTCCACTCCATTGCGTACTACACGTCAGCCCATTGCATTTAGAAGGAGTGGTCTATCTTGCTTGCTATAGGATCTTTGATTGAGAGTAGTGGAGAAATGGCAACAGATTGCTGATTGAACAGTGGCAGAGCAGATTGGTTCATGAACTGGTGGGATGGCTGCTAAGAGCAGTTGGTTGGATGGAGATGGTTTCCCCTCTACTCCCGCACCTATTTTCTATGTTCTTATGGTGTATCGTGTGTCAACAAAAATATTTGATTGAGGGAGAGATGTAAAACTTCCAAAGGAAGTGGAAAATATCTTGCTTAATCTGGTGGTGAACTCAAGCCAATAGTAATGCAAATGGTTGCACAAAGATGAGTGGGGAAATTCAAGTCCTGTTCATGACTTCATGCAAGGATAAGTATTGTGGGAACAACCAAAAAATCAGAAGCCCATTTCATGTAGGGTTTTGGTGGATGGGGTAGCAGTTTGGAAAATTCTTAAAGAATATTTGTCCATTTGTTTTTAATTTTGTCCAGTTGAGATCTTGTTTTGATGCCTTTTCATTTTCCAGTAAATTAAAGTTGCATTTTGCTGGTGGTGAATGTTGCAATAACTCTAGTGGGGAAAGCAGAATGACTGGGCAGAAAACTAGTCCTGAAGAGGAACTTGGGTGTTTGCAGATGACACAGTGAAGGCGTGTCTATGCACTCCTTGAAATGGATTGTAGGTGGGTAGCTACTGCAAAGCACAAAGTGCTGAGGGAACTCTGCATGCGGCACAGTGGCGCAGCGGTGCTTTACATGCCTTGCCCAGCTGAGTTTTAGTTTTAGAGATACAGTGTGGAAACAGGCCCTTCGTCCCACTGAGTCCGTGCTGACCAACGATCACCTGTACACCAGTCATAGTCTTACGGCATGGAAACAGGCCCTTTGGCCCAACTTGCCTGCACCGGCCAACATGTCCCATACACACTAGTTCCACCTGCCTGCGTTTGGCTCATATCCCTCTTAAACCAGTCCTATCCTACACACTAGGGACAATTTACAGAAGCCAATTGACCTACAAACCTGCACGTCTTTGGAATGTGGAAGGAAACCGGGGCACCTGGAGAAAACCCACACGGTCACAGGGAGAACGTACAAACTCCATACAGACAACACCTGTAGTCAGGATCGAACTCGATCACTGATCATTTGGATCAGCACTCTTCTTCAGACTGTAACTGAAGAATAGGTTCTGGAACACAGTCTTGAAAGTCACCCAGCGGTAGATCAATCTGCCCCTTGAGTCTACACTGCTTTACTATCAGATCAAACGCAAGCAATTGAAGATGCTGGAATCATGCGTAGTACACATAGAGCCTGAGTAACTCAGTGGGTCAGGCAGCATCTCTGGAGAACAAGGATTGGTGACGTTTTGAGTTGGAGTTGGGACGGAAACGTCGCCTATCCATGTAAACCAGAGATGCTGCCCGAGCCGTGTTACTCCAGCGCTTTGTGTTCTGTGTAATACGATCAGGTTGATCCAATGTTCTTCTTTGCCACTTTCTTCACTCTCCCCATTCTCCTTGACTCCCTTGTGATTTGAATGTCTGTCGAACAATACTTGGAATATAGAAAACAGAATGGGGTTGAGGGTGAAAGATAGATCAGCCATGGCGCAATAGACTTGATAGGCCGAATGGCTTAATTCTGCTCCTATCATGTATGGACATGAAACAAAGAACTGCAGATGCTATTTTATACCAAAGATAGACACACGTTTTGGAGTAACTGAGTGGGTCAGGTAGCATTTCTGTAGAAAACGGATATATGACATTTTGGGCCAGGACTCTTTTTCTGAAGGAAAGTAGGGTCCTGACCCGAAGCGTCACCTCAGACTTTTTCTCCAGAGATGCTGCCTAATACTTCCAATATATTCTGCCTTCACACTCTCCAGGCTAAAAATTAATGATCCTTTGAGAATTTGTTTGCCATCTTTCTTAAATGGGTCGTCACTTCTGAAACATACATACAAAGTGATGGAGTAACTCAGTGGGTCGGGCAGCATCTCTGGAGAAAAAGGATGGGTGACGTTTCGGGTCGGGACCCTTCTCCTATCTCCCCCTAAACCTGTCCTATCCATTCAGCTCGAAGGGCCGAATGGCCTACTCCTGCACCTATTTTCTATGTTTCTACCTATTTTCTATTTACTTGTCTAATTGCTTCTTAAATGTTATGATAGTCACTGCCTCAACTACATCCTCCGGCAGCTCGTTCCACACACCCATCACTGCATTGTGTGAAAAAGTTGCCCCTCAGATTCCTATAAAATCTTTCCCTCTTCACCTTAAACCTATGCTCTCTGGATCTCAATTCCCCTTTTCTGGGCAAGAGACTCTCTGCATCTACTTGATCTATTCCTCTCATGATTTTATGCACCTCTATAAGATCACTCCTCATTCTCCTGTGCTCCAGGGAATAGTCCCAGCCTGATCAAACTCTCTCTACAGCTCAGAACCTCTCGTCCTGGCAACATCCTTGTAAATCCTCTCTGCACCCTTTCCAACTTGACAACATCCTTCCTATGACTTGATGCCCAGAACCAAACACAATACTCTAAATGCGGCCCCACCAACGTCTCATATAGCTGCAAAATGACCTCCCAACTTCTATACTCAATACTCTGACTGATGAAGGCCAAAGTGCAAAAAACATACTGGTGGGACAAGTGTAGCTGGGAGGTGGGACTAGTGTAGCTGAGACATGTTGGCCAGTGTGGGCAAGTTGGGCCGAAGGCCTGTTTCCACACTAT
Source organism: Malacoraja senta (assembly GCA_038087875.1). Classification (NCBI taxonomy): domain Eukaryota; kingdom Metazoa; phylum Chordata; class Chondrichthyes; order Rajiformes; family Rajidae; genus Malacoraja; species Malacoraja senta. The sequence goes on along the minus strand of CM075979.1, from coordinate 68,333,164 downwards.
ATCACTCTATGATTCTATCTGTGACCAGCCATTGTCTGTCTCTTGCAAATCTTGTCTTTCAGCAAGATCACCCTTCATTCTACTTCATGCCTCCTAGCCACGGGTGAATTTTCAGTTCAGTGAGTCGTCGCTCTTTTTTGCTCTGTATCTGAGGTCGGTACTTCTCATTACTTTGAAGTGATTTTTACTTCCCCGCCTTGTGCTTCCCATCTTTCTAGACCACTTCCGCATGCTAAAAGAAGTTGCTGGAATCACAGTGAATGCAATAAACATCTTCTAGGCTGCCCCAGCAGACTGGGAAACTGTCAAATACAGCTCTGCTGGTGGAGAGACTGAGAACAGAGGCTAGAAGACCAGTTAAGCTGCTAAATTACAACAGAATGCTTGGGGAAGAAAAGTCATCGTGTTATACGGCACAGCACTTCCATGCTGATCTTTTTTGCCCATCTACACTAATCTCACTTGCCCACAATAGGAGCAGATCCTTCTCTACCGTAGGTAGACAAGAAAAGGTGGAGTAACTCAGCGAGTCCGGCAGAATCCCTGGAACAAATGGAGAGGTGACATTTCAGGTTGTGGCCTTCTTCAAACTTTTAGTCTGAAGAAGGGTCCCGACCTGAAATTTCAGTTTGACCAATGATCACCCGTGCACTAGTTCTGTCCTACACACCAGGGACAAAGTACAGAAGCCAAATAACCTACAAACCTGCACGTCTAACGCATGGTAGGAAACTGGAGCAGCTGTAGAAAACCCATGCGGGGAGAACATACAACCTCCCTGAACGTACAGACAGCACCCATAGCACAGTTCAAGTTCAAGTGAGTTTATTGTCATGTGTCCCTGATAGGACAATGAAATTCTTGCTTTGCTTCAGCACAACAGAACATAGAAGGCATTGACTACATAACAGATCAGTGTGTCCATATATCATTATATAAATATATACACACATGAATAAATAAACTGGCTAGATTATGTAAAGAAGTAAACGTCCCTAAAAGGCAGTATTTTGAAAAACTATAGATGTTTCTAAAGGTAGGAGAAACTTTCAACTGAGGGTCCAATACTAGCTTTAGCTATCAGCTAGACCAGGAATCAAATCTGGCTACTGTGGAGGGATTTGATTTTTGTTTAGTTTAGAGATACTGTGCAGCGTGGAAGCCGGCCTTTCGTCCCATCGAGTCAGTGCCAACCATCGATCACCCACACACTATTTCTATCCTACACTTGAAACAATTTACAGAAGCCAATTAACCTGCACACCTTTGGAGTGCGGAAAGAAACCGTAGCACCCGGAGAAAACCCACGTGGCCACAGGGAGAACGTAACAAACTCTGTATGGACAGCACCTGTAGTCAGGATCCAACCCGGTCCCTGGCGCTGTGAGGCAGCAACTCTACCGCTGCGTCACTGTGCATTTGTCTCCTAAGTGTTAGTTTAGGCCTTGGAGGTGCGAGACAGTACCAGTTCCTGTCGCCTCATTGCCTGTGTCTTGAAGTTGGTTGTAAATTTGAGCTGAAACCTGAGGGTAACTTTAAACCAACATATTGGGACGAGCGGGAGGTTGGTGTTTCCTGTAAAAATGGAAAATTATAACGAGGTTAAGTGGGCAGGAAGGAGGAAAGAAGGGTTTGACTCGGTTGTGATTAACCCGTGATGAGATAAGCATTTATAGATAGTCACACAGCATGGGAACAGGCCCTTCGGCCCAACTTGCCCACACTAACATGTCCCATCTACACTAGTCCCACCTGCCTGTGTTTGCCCCATATCCCTCTAAACCTGTCCTATCTATGTACCTGTTTAAATGTTTCTAAAACATAGCAGGTGTGATAGCACCTGCTTCGGCAGCTTGTTCCAAGCACCCACAGTTCCAAGTCACCCAGCGGTAGATCAATCTGCCCCTTGAGTCTACACTGCTTTACTATCAGATCAAACGCAAGCAATTGAAGATGCTGGAATCATGCGTAGTTACACATAGAGCCTGAGTAACTCAGTGGGTCAGGCAGCATCTCTGGAGAACAAGGATTGGTGACGTTTTGAGTTGGAGTTGGGACGGAAACGTCGCCTATCCATGTCCACCAGAGATGCTGCCTGAGCCGTGTTACTCCAGCGCTTTGTGTTCTGTGTAATACGATCAGGTTGATCCAATGTTCTTCTTTGCCACTTTCTTCACTCTCCCCATTCTCCTTGACTCCCTTGTGATTTGAATGTCTGTCGAACAATACTTGGAATATAGAAAGCAGAATGGGGTTGAGGGTGAAAGATAGATCAGCCATGGCGCAATAGACTTGATGGGCCGAATGGCCTAATTCTGGTCCTATCATGTATGGACATGAAACAAAGAACTGCAGATGCTATTTTATACCAAATATAGACACAAGTTTTGGAGTAACTGAGTGGGTCAGGTAGCATTTCTGTAGAAAACGGATATATGACATTTTGGGCCAGGACTCTTTTTCTGAAGGAAAGTAGGGTCCTGACCCGAAGCGTCACCTCAGACTTTTTCTCCAGAGATGCTGCCTAATACTTTCAATATATTCTGCCTTCACACTCTCCAGGCTAAAAATTAATGATCCTTTGAGAATTTGTTTGCCATCTTTCTTAAATGGGTCGTCACTTCTGAAACATACATACAAAGTGATGGAGTAACTCAGTGGGTCGGGCAGCATCTCTGGAGAAAAAGGATGGGTGACGTTTCGGGTCGGGACCCTTCTCCTATCTCCCCCTAAACCTGTCCTATCCATTCAGCTCGAAGGGCCGAATGGCCTACTCCTGCACCTATTTTCTATGTTTCTACCTAATTTCTATTTACTTGTCTAATTGCTTCTTAAATGTTATGATAGTCACTGCCTCAACTACATCCTCCGGCAGCTCGTTCCACCACACCCATCACTACATTGTGTGAAAAAGTTGCCCCTCAGATTCCTATAAAATCTTTTCCTCTTCACCTTAAACCTATGCTCTCTGGATCTCAATTCCCCTTTTCTGGGCAAGAGACTCTCTGCATCTACTTGATCTATTCCTCTCATGATTTTATGCACCTCTATAAGATCACTCCTCATTCTCCTGTGCTCCAGGGAATAGTCCCAGCCTGATCAAACTCTCTCTACAGCTCAGAACCTCTCGTCCTGGCAACATCCTTGTAAATCCTCTCTGCACCCTTTCCAACTTGACAACATCCTTCCTATGACTTGATGCCCAGAACCAAACACAATACTCTAAATGCGGCCCCACCAACGTCTCATATAGCTGCAAAATGACCTCCCAACTTCTATACTCAATACTCTGACTGATGAAGGCCAAAGTGCAAAAAACATACTGGTGGGACAAGTGTAGCTGGGAGGTGGGACTAGTGTAGCTGAGACATGTTGGCCAGTGTGGGCAAGTTGGGCTGAAGGGCCTGTTTCCACACTATATCACTCTATGATTCTATCTGTGACCAGCCATTGTCTGTCTCTTGCAAATCATGTCTTTCAGCAAGATCACCCTTCATTCTCCTCCTAGCCACGGGTGAATTTTCAGTTCAGTGAGTCGTCGCTCTTTTTGCTCTGTATCTGAGGTCGGTACTTCTCATTACTTTGAAGTGATTTTTACATCCCCACCTTGTGCTTCCCATCTTTCTAGACCACTTCCGCATGCTAAAATAAGTTGCTGGAATCACAGTGAATGCAATAAACATCTTCTAGGCTGCCCCAGCAGACTGGGGAACTGTCAAATACAGCTCTGCTGGTGGAGAGACTGACAACAGAGGCTAGAAGACCAGTTAAGCTGCTAAATTACAACAGAATGCTTGGGGAAGAAAAGTCATCGTGTTATACAGCACAGCACTTCCATGCTGATCTTTTTTGCCCATCTACACTAATCTCACTTGCCCACAATAGGAGCAGATCCTTCTCTACCGTAGGTAGACAAGAAAAGGTGGAGTAACTCAGCGAGTCCGGCAGAATCCCTGGAACAAATGGAGAGGTGACATTTCAGGTTGTGGCCTTCTTCAAACTTTTAGTCTGAAGAAGGGTCCCAACCTGAAATTTCAGTTTGACCAATGATCACCTGTGCACTAGTTCTGTCCTACACACCAGGGACAAAGTACAGAAGCCAAATAACCTACAAACCTGCACGTCTAACGCATGGTAGGAAACTGGAGCAGCTGTAGAAAACCCATGCGGTCACAGGGAGAACATACAACCTCCCTGAACGTACAGACAGCACCCATAGCACAGTTCAAGTTCAAGTGAGTTTATTGTCATGTGTCCCTGATAGGACAATGAAATTCTTGCTTTGCTTCAGCACAACAGAACATAGAAGGCATTGACTACAAAAGAGATCAGTGTGTCCATATATCATTATATAAATATATACACATATGAATAAATAAACTGGCTAGATTATGTAAAGAAGTAAATGTCCCTAAAAGGCAGTGTTTTAGAAAAACTATAGATGTTTCTAAAGGTAGGAGAAACTTTCAACTGAGGGTCCAATACTAGCTTTAGCTATCAGCTAGACCAGGGATCAAATCTCCTGGCTACTGTGGAGGGATTTGATTTTTGTTTAGTTTAGAGATACTGTACAGCGTGGAAGCCGGCCGTTCGTCCCATCGAGTCAGTGCCAACCATCGATCGCCCACACACTATTTCTATCCTACACTTGAAACAATTTACAGAAGCCAATTAACCTGCACACCTTTGGAGTGTGGAAAGAAACCGTAGCACCCGGAGAAAACCCACGTGGCCACAGGGAGAACGTTACAAACTCTGTACGGACAGCACCCGTAGTCAGGATCCAACCCGGGTCCCTGGCGCTGTGAGGCAGCAACTCTACCGCTGCGTCACTGTGCATTTGTCTCCTAAGTGTTAGTTTAGGCCTTGGAGTTGCGAGACAGTAACAGTTCCTGTCGCCTCATTGCCTGTGTCTTGAAGTTGGTTGTAAATTTGAGCTGAAACCTGAGGGTAACTTTAAACCAACATATTGGGACGAGCGGGAGGTTGGTGTTTCCTGTAAAAATGGAAAATTATAACGAGGTTAAGTGGGCAGGAAGGAGGAAAGAAGGGTTTGACTCAGTTGTGATTAACCCGTGATGACATAAGCATTTATAGATAGTCACACAGCATGGGAACAGGCCCTTCGGCCCAACTTGCCCACACTAACATGTCCCATCTACACTAGTCCCACCTGCCTGTGTTTGCCCCATATCCCTCTAAACCTGTCCTATCTATGTACCTGTTTAAATGTTTCTAAAACATAGCAGGTGTGATAGCACCTGCTTCGGCAGCTTGTTCCATGCACCCAGCACCCTTTGTGTGTAAAATTTACTCATCGGGTTCCTATTCAATCTTTCCCCCCTCACCTTAACCATATGTCATCTGGTTCTTGATTCCCCTACTTGGGGCAAGAGACTCTGCACATCTATCTGATGTATTCTTCTCATGATTTTGTACACCTCTATAAGATCATCCATATATAGTTACATATTTCTAAATTGCAGATAAGACAAAGTGACTTTAAGAAGTGCAAGTTGGCATTTATGATCTCAAGAATGGGGGTCAAAGCTCAGTCTGGCTGGGGATAGTTACAGGGAGGAACTGTGCCTGGAGCAATTTGCTCTCCATTTCTGTGGAGTGAATGTCTTGTTTGCTGCTCGTTCATTTTGCCCACCATTTTTGCCCAGTAAATGTCTCGTTTCTCCCTTGCCGTTTCCTGTAACAGAAGTGGCTTGGGCAGGAAGCCACATGATTAGCTTGTTTTTTATTCTTTCCTCCCAGGCTTGGTAAGAAGGCGGGCGGCCTTCACACTCTGCTGGCGATGAATGAAGCCGCTAAAACCCAGGGGCCCTATGACTACGACCTGATAGTCATCGGAGGAGGGTCTGGCGGACTGGCAGCTTCAAAGGTAAGGCTCGGTGCAATAGAAACAGAAGTCATCCGGTTGAGGTTTGTCTCATTGAGTTTTGAGGTTTATTGTGGGGGGTGCGTGTGAAAAGTCTTTAGATATAGTGTACGATAGAGAGGAGGATATCTTCCTCTCGGTCTGAAGAAGGGTCTCAACCAGAAACGTTACCCATTCCTTCTATCCAGAGATGCTGCCTGTCTCGCTGAGTTTCTCCAGCATTTTGTCTCTATCTTCGGTGTAAACCAGCATCTGCACTTCCTTCCTACACAGGATATCTTCCTAAATCAGTAAGCCTTTGAGAAGGCAGGAATGAATTGAGAGGAGTGTTGGGGGGGGGGAGGGAGATCTTTAGAACAGAGGATTTGATAGTAAAAACCGACAACTAAATATGATGGCAATCAAAAGAAAATGCAAACAATTCTGTCATTAATCCATGCATCAGGCAAGGTGCGTGTTTGATGCTCTATTTTGTGTAACGTGGGGGATTTTGGATGGGGAAGGTCATGTTGATGGTGTCGGACAGCCTGAAAATGGGCCCTTCGGCCCAACTTGCCCATGCCGACCCAACTCCATCTTCATCTCCATCGCCACAAGTCCCACCTACCATATCCTTCTAAGCCTTTCCTGTCCACGTACTTGTCCAAATGTCTTTTCATGGAGTCAAGAGTATTTTATTGTCATATGTCCTGAAATGGAACAATGAAATTCTTATTTGCTTCATGCAATTCCATGTTTTTAACAGTAATGTTCTCTGCATGATACTAACTACTTCCTCTGGAAGCTTGTTCCTTATACCCACCACAGTTTGTGTGGAAACGTTATTATTTCTGATGCTTTTCGATATTAGTTTCCTGAACTGCTCGCTGGTTGGTGCGGACCCGGTGGGCCGAAGGGCCTGTTTTCGCGCTGTATCTCGAAACTAAACTAAATAGTCGGCACACTTAAGATAAACGCAAACTGCTCGAGTGACTCAGCGGGTCAGGCGACATCTCTGGAGAAAAGGAATGGATGACGTTTGGGTCGAGATCTGGGGAGAGGGAAACTAGAGGCATGAAAATGTACAGAACAAATCGGAGCCGGTGCCGATGGCCAAGGAAAGGTGGAGCCCACAATGCTCCATTGTTGGCTGAGGACGAGGTGATAACGAAGGGAAGGTAGACAAAAATGCTGGAGAAACTCAGCGGGTGAAGCAGCATCCATGGAGTGAAGGAATAGGTGACGTTTCGGGTCGAGACCCTTCTTCGGACGTTAACTACTTTGGTTCCGTCTTCACTAAGGAAGACATAAATAATCTGCCGGAAATAGCAGGGGGCCGCGGGTCAAAGGAGATGGAGGAACTGAGTGAAATCCAGGTTAGTCGGGAAGTGGTGTTGGGTAAATTGAATGGATTAAAGGCCGATAAATCACCAGGGCCAGATAGGCTGCATCCCAGAGTACTTAAGGAAGTAGCTCCAGAAATAGTGGATGCATTAGTGATAATTTTTCAAAACTCTTTAGATTCTGGAGTAGTTCCTGAGGATTGGAGGGTAGCAAACGTAACCCCACTTTTTAAGAAGGGAGGGAGAGAGAAAACGGGGAATTACAGACCAGTTAGTCTAACATCGGTAGTGGGGAAACTGCTAGAGTCAGTTATTAAAGATGGGATAGCAGCACATTTGGAAAGTGGTGAAATCATTGGACAAAGTCAGCATGGATTTACGAAAGGTAAATCGTGTCTGACGAATCTTATAGAATTTTCGAGGATGTAACTAGTAGAGTGGATAGGGGAGAACCAGTGGATGTGTTGTATCTGGACTTTCAGAAGGCTTTCGACAAGGTACCACATAAGAGATTAGGATACAAACTTAAATCACACGGTATTGGGGGTTCAGTATTGATGTGGATAGAGAACTGGCTGGCAAACAGGAAGCAAAGAGTAGGAGTAAACGGGTCCTTTTCACAATGGCAGGCAGTGACTAGTGGGGTACCGCAAGGCTCAGTGCTGGGACCCCAGCTATTTACAATTTATATTAATGATCTGGACGAGGGAATTGAAAGCAACATCTCCAAGTTTGCGGATGACACTAAGCTGGGGGGCAGTGTTAGCTGTGAGGAGGATGCTAGGAGACTGCAAGGTGACTTGGATAGGCTGGGTGAGTGGGCAAATGTTTGGCAGATGCAGTATAATGTGGATAAATGTGAGGTTATCCACTTTGGTAGCAAAAACGGGAAGGCAGACTATTATCTAAATGGTGGCCGATTAGGAAATGGGGAGATGCAGCGAGACCTGGGTGTCATGGTACACCAGTCATTGAAAGTAGGCATGCAGGTGCAGCAGGCAGTGAAGAAAGCGAATGGTATGTTGGCCTTCATAGCAAGAGGATTTGAGTATAGGAGCAGGGAGGTTCTACTGCAGTTGTACAGGGTCTTGGTGAGACCACACCTGGAGTATTGCGTACAGTTTTGGTCTCCAAATCTGAGGAAGGACATTATAGCCATAGAGGGAGTGCAGAGAAGGTTCACCAGACTGATTCCTGGGATGTCAGGACTTTCATATGAAGAAAGACTGGATAGACTTGGCTTATACTCGCTAGAATTTAGGAGATTGAGAGGGGATCTTATAGAAACGTACAAAATTCTTATGGGGTTGGACAGGCTAGATGTAGGAAGATTGTTCCCGATGTTGGGGAAGTCCAGGACAAGGGGTCACAGCTTAAGGATAAGGGGGAAATCCTTTAAGACCGAGATGAGGAAAAACTTTTTCACACAGAGAGTGGTGAATCTCTGGAACTCTCTGCCACAGAGGGTAGTTGAGGCCAGTTCATTGACTATATTTAAGAGGGAATTAGATGTGGCCCTTGTGGCTAAAGGGATCAGGGGGTATGGAGAGAAGGCAGGTACGGGATACTGAGTTGGATGATCAGCCATGATCGTATTGAATGGCGGTGCAGGCTCGAAGGGCCGAATGGCCTACTCCTGCACCTATTTTCTATGTATCTATGTATTAACGAAGGGATATATTGGATGCAAGCAGTGAAATTGGCAGGATGACCAGGGTGGGGGAGGGACGGAGAGAGAGGGAACGCAAGGGTTACTTGAAACCAGCATCTCCAGTTCCTTCCTACACAGTTGGCATACTTAATTGGCTCCAAACTACTTTTGAACATTGAGAGTTAATTAAATTATCTCTTTGTAGATACAAAGAACCGCAGATGCTGGTTGAATACACAAAAAGACACAATGTAATAATACAAAGTAACAACCCGCAGAGTTACTCCAGCATTTTGTGTCTATTTAAAGGACGCAGTGCTGGAATAACTCAGCAGGTCAGGCAACATCTCTGGACAACGTGGATAGGTGACGTTTCGGGTGTGAAGAAGGGCCTGATCCAAAACATTGCCCAGAAATGCTGCCTGACCCGCAGAGTTACTCCAGTAGTTGGGTGGCACAGTGCTGCCTTACAGGGCCAGAGAGACAGGTTTTACCCTGACTACGGGTGCTGCCTGTACAGAGTTTGTACGTTCTCTCTGTGACCACGTGGATTTTCTCCAGATGCTCTGGTTTCCGCCCACACTCCAAAGACGTACAGGTTTGTTGGTTGTGTAGGAAGGAACTGCAGATGCTGGTTTATATCGAAGATAAGATAAGCATTTTGAAATGTTAGTTTATAATTACTCATTGGGAGAGTAGGTGGAAATTAGGCAGTATTGAAGAAGGGTCTCAACCCGAAACGTCACCTATTCCTCTTCTCCAGATATGCTGCCTGACCCGCTGAGTTACTCCAAAATTTTGTATTTATCTTCAGTTGAGATAAAGTTTGTTTGTAATCTGTCTCGGGGAGAACAGGAGGAAACATTTTAATTCCTGCATTGCCTTTGCCTGAGAGATGGTGGATGTGTGATTTGACTCCCACATACCTTGCCACTTTCTCCCTTTCTCATATCCTTTACTTGAGTCTCCTCATCTCAGATTCTTTTTTTCTTACAATGACCAGTTGACCTAACGTTGATTGCTGTTGATGGGAGAGTTGTAAAATCCCAATCACCCTCGTTTTGGAGATGACTCCTAGAGAAATTTGGCCTCTAGGTCTGAGGGAAATATATGGATGCAACAAAGTCTCTCCAACCAACTCCCTGTGACTCCATCTACACTTCACGCTGCCTCGGCAAGGCCATCAGCATAATCAAGGACCAGTCTCACTCCCTCTTCTCCCCTCGCTAAGGCAAGAGGTACAGAATTGTGAAAATTGTACCTCCAGAATTCGGGGCAGTTTCTTCCCAGCTGCGATGAGGCAACTGAACCATCCTATCACCAACTAGAGAGCGGTCCTGACCTTCCATCTATCTCATTGGAGACCCTCGGACTATCTTTAATTGGACTTTACTGGACTTTATCCTGCACTAAACATTATTCCCTTTTTCCTGTATCTGTTGGCTCGATTGTAAACATGTATAGTTCTGCTGACTGGAGAGCAAGCAACAAAAAGATCTTCACTGGACCCCGGCACACGGGAAAATAAACTAAGCTAAACTACATTGAACTTTGAGGGTTGAGATTTTTTGTTCCTCTCGAGGGGGTGTTGCATTAAATGCGGCAGGAAAGCAGTGTTGCATTGCTGCAGTTTAGCTTGCTGTCTACGTCTTGTTGAGCATTCGGCCAAGTGCCGAAACACAATGAAACCTTCCTTGTATCCCTGTAAAGGCAGCTCCCTTTTAGTACTTGGTAGCTTCTCAGTCTTGTCCTCGTTCCTTCACAGGAAGCTGCCTCGCATGGGAAGAAAGTGTTGGTCCTCGATTACGTGGCACCCACGCCTCGAGGAACTGCCTGGGGTAAATACGTAGAATGTGTTCAATAAACTCTGAATGTCACCAAAGCCCTGCAACGTATTCAGGAGACTTATCAATCTTCACTTTTGCAGTTTGCATTGGTTTTGCAGCCACAATTACTTCCCTCCTGCAAATAGGACAGGAATTGCTAGATTATAAAATACAAGTTGGGTCTGTTTTTTTCTACCATCTTGGCAGCCAACTGACAGATGGCAAAGAATTGCTTTTTTTAATTTATAGCGGTGAATCTTGCCTTAATAGTTACCGAGTTGGGCAAAGCCTAGGGGTAAATAGATTAAAAGTTTGCTTCTACACTGATGTATTTGCTGAAAGAACCATTTAGTTTAGTTTGAGGTACAGCATGGAAACAGACCCTTCGGCCCAACATGTCCACGCCGACCATAGGCCACCCGTTCACACTAGTTCTATGTTATCCCACTTTCTCATCCACTTCCTGCACACCAGGGGCAATCTTACAGAGGGCCAAATAACCTACAGACCCACACGTATTTGCCGTGTAGGAGGAAACCCACGCGGTCACAGAGGGAACATGCAAACTCCACACAGACAGCACCCAAAGTTGTGATTGTACCTGGGTCTCTGGTGCGGTAAGGCAGCAGCTCTACACGCTGCACCACCCGTATTATTGAACATGTTTGAATGGCTCTATTAATGCTTCTGCCAGTTCCGTAGATTTCCCACTTTTTCATTCTCGTCGAGCTTGTGCAAGAACTCTCCATTTTTGCCCTCCAACCCTTTATCTTCTATTTTAGTTTGCCCTCTAATGGAATACATAGTTAGGGGAGGCACAGTGGCGCAGCAGTAGAGTTGTTGCCTTTCAGTGCCAGCGAGCCCGGTTCAATTCTGACGAAGGGTAATGTCTGTACGAAGTTTCAAAGTTCTCCCTGTGACCAGGTGGGTTTTCTCCGGGTGCTCTGGATTTCTCCCACACTCTAAACACAAGCAGGTTTATAGGCTATTTGGCTTTGGTAAAAATTGTAAAATTGTCCCTAGTGTGTAGGATAGTGCGAGTGTACGGGGTGATCACTCGTCGGTGTGGACTCGGTGGGCGGAAGGGCCCGTTTCTGTGCTGTATCTCTAAAGTCTGATGTCTAACGCTGGTCCCATTTGGCTGGTTGCGTGGTAAGGTACACATTACTCTTGCACTTTGATGCTTTGTTACGAACTTGTATGTGTGTGTTTTCAATACTCAGGCCTTGGAGGGACATGCGTCAATGTGGGCTGTATCCCAAAGAAGCTGATGCACCAAGCAGCATTGCTGCACCAGAGTCTCGATGACGCCAGGACGTTTGGCTGGACGTTTGATGAGAAAGGTTTGTTCATGAAATACGGTCTGCAGCGCCACATCCTTCACGTGGTGTCATAGATTCACACATTTAATACGGGCCCTTTGGCCCAACTTGCCCACGCCAACCAACATGCCCCATCTAAACTAGTCCCACCTGCCTGTGTTTGACCCATATCCCTCTAAACCAATCCTATCCATATATCTGTCTAAGTGCATTTACCCGATCTATTCCTCTCATGATTTTGTACACCTCTATAAGATTACCCCTCATCATCCTTCGCTCCAAGGCATAACGTCCTAGCCTGTCAACCTCCCCCTATAGCTCAGGCCCTCGAGTCCGAAAACTTGCTGCTCATCTCCTTTAAACTATGCCCTCTAGTTTCTGATGCCCTCTAGTAACGCAACGGGACAGGCAGCATCAGCAGCTCTGAAGAGAAGGAATGGAGAATGGGTGAATCTTCAGAGATGCTGCCTGACCCATTGAGTTACTCCAGCACTTTGTGTCTATTTCTGACTGCCTATCCTATTTATGCCTAATTTTATATACAAATGGAACATATACACATTGAATTTTATTGAGCTTTGACCCATGTACATTTCTTTGTTCTGCAGTCCGCCATGAATGGTCAACTCTGAGGGACGCCATTCAGAATTACATTGGCTCACTGAACTGGGGCTACAAAGTCTCCCTGAGAGAGAATGCTGTAACCTATGAGAATGCTAGTGGAGAATTTGTGGGACCTCACAAGATCAAGGTAATGGCTCCATCAACTATAACAGGTTCTAAGTTAGGGCGGCACGTTGGCGCAGCGGTAGAGTTGCTGCCTCACAGTGTCAGAGACCCGGGTTTGATCCTGACTACGGGTGCTATCTGTACAGAGTTTGCATGTTCTCCCTGTGACCGCGAGGGTTTTCTCCAGGTGCTCCGGTTTCCTCCCACACTCCAAAGACGTGCGGGTTTGTAGATTAATTGACTTCCGTGAATTGGCCCTAGTGTGTAGGATAGAACTAGTGTATGGGGTGATTGTAGGCCGGCGATGCAATGAAAAGCTTTTTGTTGGATGCGATCCAGTCGTTAACGGTGGGTTACAATGTGGCAGCAACCTGTTTAGCTGCTGTTTGCAATTCTAAAACTTGTGCTTACTTTCATTTTATATATTTTTAATTTGCTTCTGGGTTGAGCACATTGCTGGCGATTCTAGCATTTTCTTGTCAATCCCCAACTATCCCCTGAATTGCAGAGTTAGTTGAAGTGGGCAAGTTGGGCCGAAGAGCCTGTTTCCGTGCTGTATGACTCTATGACACATGAATGCGTCTGAAGCTGCGCTTGGGACAAGCTTGGGGTGGGTGGTAGTCTTCCTTTCTTGAACACTAGTTCTATCCTACACACTAGGGACAATATTTCACAGAAGCCAATTAATCTACAAAACCTGCACATCTTTAGAATGTCGGAAGAAGCCGGAGCACCCGGAGAAAACCCACGCGGTCACAGGGAGAACGTACAAACTCCGTACAGACAGCACCTGAGGTCAGGATCGAACCTGGGACTCTGGTGCTGTGAGGCTGCAACACTACCTCTACGCCGCCGAGCCGCCCCTAGTGATGTGAGGCACTAACTCTACCGCTGAGCCGCCCCTAGTGCTGTGAGGCACTAACTCTACCGTTGAGTCGCCCCTAGTGCTGTGAGGTTGCAACACTAACTCTACCGCTGAGCCGCCCCTAGTGCTGTGAGGTTGCAACACTAACTCTACCGCTGAGCCGCCCCGTGTGCTGGGAGGCACTAACTCTACCGCTGAGCCGCCCCCGTGTGCTGTGAGGCACTAACTCTACCGCTGAGCCGCCCCTAGTGCTGTGAGGTTGCAACACTAACTCTACCGCTGAGCCGCCCCTAGTGCTGTGAGGCAGTAACTCTACCGCTGAGCCGCCCCGTGTGCTGTGAGGCACTAACTCTACCGCTGTGCCGCCCCGTGTGCTGTGAGGCAGTAACTCTACCGCTGAGCCGCCCCATGTCATGAAAGTTTGTTTTGCTGTAGATTCTCCAGCATAGTGAGGCTTGGCTCTCTTATTCCTTTTGTTTACAGACCACAAATAAAAAAGGAAAGGAAACGTTTCACACGGCAGAGACCTTCATCTTGGCCACAGGAGAGCGTCCTCGCTACCTGGGGGTTGCTGGTGATAAGGAGTATTGCATCACCAGGTACTCGTCACTTTCTCTCTTCCCTTGCGCTTCTGATCATTTTCAGCGGGCCAGGTAACGGCTGTGGGCGGCGAGTGTTTCAGGTTCACTCTTCATTAAAGCCTTGAGCCGAAACGTTAACTCCTTCGCTTTCCACAGGTGCGGACTAACCTGCCGAGTGTTTCCAGCAATTGCTTTGTTTAGTCTGCAATCTTAAAACCCTTCTATCTACCTCACTGGGGACCCTCGGACTATCCTTAAATCACACTTTACCGGACTCTATCATGCACTGAATGTTATTCCCTTTACCCTGTATCTCTATATTGTGGTCGCTCGATTGTCATCATGTATTGTCTTTCTGCTGACTGGTTAGCACGCAACAAATGCTTTCACTATACCTCGGTACACAAGACACTAAACTAAACTACACTAAGGGGGCTTTCTGTGTGTATGTTGATCACCTAATCGCAGGTGTATTTTGTATCTGTCGTAGACTTTACCTCGCATCGTTTTCTCTATTTTCTCTGGCCTGTGTCCAACCTTCTGCCCATCAAAAGGCTCCCTTGCCTGTATCCACCTATCTCCCCACCCCCCCCCCACACCTGTATCCACCTATCACTTGCCAGGCTTTGTCCTGCCTCTCCACACTTCCAGCTTTCTCTCTCTCTTCAACCCTCATTCCACCACAATCAGACTGAACAAGGGTCCCGACCCGAAACGTGGCCTGCCCATCTTCTCCAGAGATGCTGCCTGACCCGCTGATTTAACTCCAGCACTTTGTGTCTTTTTGCTTGAACTTCAAGTTGCAACTTTGTTTTAATGCCTGATGTTTATGAAGAGTGTTGTTTAAATGCGCGTTGTGAAATGTGGAGTTGATGATTTTCCCTGTCTGCTTGAACGCTGATTCCAGTGATGATCTCTTCTCGCTTCCCTACTGCCCTGGGAAGACTTTGGTGATCGGCGCATCCTACGTCGCACTGGAGTGCGCTGGGTTTCTGGCGGGACTTGGGCTGGATGTGACCGTCATGGTTCGTTCCATCCTCCTGCGTGGGTTCGATCAGCAACTGGCAAACATGATCGGGGACCACATGGAGTCCCACGGAGTTAAATTCCTTCGCCAGCTTGTGCCATCCAAGGTGAGCTCAAATCTTTTTCTCCACGAGCAGCAGCTCCACTCAACAGCCAAAAGTCTGTAGCCTCTTTCTACTCTGGTACTTTACTTTCACATGTTTAAATTATAATGTTTTATTTTTAATTGTCTGCTGTATATGGTGTTTTTATCCTTTTGTGAGCAAAGCACCAAGGCAAATTCCTTGTGTATACAAACTTGGCCAATAAAATGGTCATTCACATTTTTTTATTCATTCATTATTCATTCATCTGTGGGATAGGTGTGTGGGTTGCTATGGTTAATGTAGTTTAGAGACACTGCGTGGAAAGTGGAAATGGGCCCTACAGCCCAACACGTCCACACCGACCAACAATCTCCCCGTACACTAGCTCTATCCTACACTCTAGGGACAATTTACAGCAGCCAATTAACCTACAAACCCGCACGTCTTTGGAGTGTGGGAGGAAACTGGACATCCCGGAGGAAACCCACGCGGTCACGGGGAGAACGTACAAACTCCAGACAGACAACACCCGTGGTTTAGTTTAGAGATACAGCATGGAAACAGGCCCTTCGGCCCAGCGAGTCCACAGCCACCTCCGACCACCCGTTCACATTAGTTCTATCTTATCCCACTCTCTCATCTCTCCCGACACACTAGGAGGCAATTTACCGAAACCAATTACCCTACAGACCTGCACATCTTTGGGATGTGGGAGAACACCTAGGCGGTCACAGGGAGAACATGTAAACTCCACTCAGACAGCAGCCGAGGTCAGGATGAAACCCAGGTCTCTGTTGCTGTGAGGCAGTAACTCTACCAGCTGCGCCACTGTGCCACCCCTTGTGAAACTCAACACCAAAATTAAAGCATAATTCCTTGAATTAAGAGAATTTGATTTTGTGAGATTCCATTGGCTTTACTTTAGACCCAGTGTCAAATGTTATTTATCATTGTATCAGGTTTATTATTAGCGCATGTACTGAGGTAAAGTGAAAAGCTTTGTTTTGCAATCTATCCAAACGGATCAGATATACCACAGATAAATACAGTCGTCAAACTCTAGTATAATAGATAGAGCAAAGGGGAAATGCAGAGTGCAGAATATACTTGGCATTGGAGCACGCTGACCATCGTTCACCAGTTCACATTAGTTCTGTTATCCCACTTACCCATCTATTCCCTACACACTAGTGGCAATTTATTGGCCAATTTAACTGAATCAGTTTGAGCTCAAGTACAAAGACATGCAGGTTTCTAGGTTCAATAGCTTCAATAAATTTTGTAGGATGTGAAATCGGGATAACATAGACCTAGTGTACGGATGATCGTTAGAGGGCGTGAACTCTGTGGGCCGAAGGCACTGTTTCCGCGCAGTATCTCAAGACTACAACAGATAGAGCATAGGGTAAGAAAGAGTGCTTTGCATTGTAGCGCATCAGTGTAGTTCTTTGCATTGTAGCGCATCAGTTCATTAGACAAAGTCCAATGTTCTCAATGAGGTGGAGGTGAATCGAGCAGTAACCAAGCTTATCAGAAGCCTGATAACAGAGGGGATGAAGCTGTCCCTGAGTCTGGTGGTGCGTGCTTTCAAGCTCCTGTACCTTCTGCCAGACTGGAGCAGGGAGAGGAGGAATAACCTGGGTGGGACAAGTCTTTGATTGTGTTGGTTGCGTTTGGAACAGTGCTGTATTTGGTCTAACATGCATCCCTTGTGTTTGCAGATAGAAGAACTTGAAGCGGGCACTCCAGGGAAAGTGAAAGTAACGGCTCAATCTACAGTGGGCTCGGAGACCATTGAAGGGGAATATAACACGGTAAGTGGTGAAGACTGAAGGTGCGATTGGGGCAGCGTTTGAAGGGAAGTTCAAAGAATCTTGCTTGACCTGAGCTTGTACCTGCCAAATGTACACAGTAGCAATTGCGACCAAAGTGCCAAAAATAGCTATAGACTTCAGACTTTAGAGATATAGCATGGAAGCAGGCCCTTTGGCCCACTGAGTCCGTGCCGACCAGCGATCATCCCACACACTGGCACCATCCTACACACTGGGGACAATTTATAGAAGCCAATTCACCGACAAACCTGTACGTCTTTGGGGCGTGGGAGGAAACCTGAGCACCCGGAGAAAACCCACGTGGTCACAGGAAGAACACACAAACTCTATACAGACAGCACCGGTAGTCTGGATCAAACCTGGGTCTCCTGTGCTGTAAGGAAGCCACTCTACCACTGCGCCAATGTGCTGTCCCAACCTTGAACCTGCTACTAACTGAGATCAAGGCTGATCCTGCAGCACAACTCCACATTTCCACTGTCCAAAGAAGGGTCCAGATCCAACACGGCATTTATCTGTTTCCCTCCACGGAAGTTGTCTGACCCGCCGGGTTCTTTTCACAGTTTATTTTTCACTCGGAATTTCTGCATCTGCAGTCCCTTGTTTTGTTTTTGTGATACAGCATGGAAACGGGCCCTTTGGCATGTTGGGGGGGGGGGGGGATCCCACACAGCCACAGGAAGAATGTGCAAACTTCACAAAGACAGCACCAGAGATCAGGATCGAAACAGGGTTACTGGAGCCGTGAGGCAGCAACTCTACCAGCTGCACCTCTCTGCCAATGTCTACAGCCCCTAGAACATAGGACAGTACAGGCCCTCCAGGCAGCTTTGTGTGTACTGAACATGATGCCAAGACCAACTCTTGTCTACCTTCACTTTATCCCTGTTCCCTACATATTGCTTGAGTTAAGAATCTTTTACCCTTGTTCTAAATGGCGTAATATAATGGATGTAATAAAATGATTCTATGTTTGACCCAAGTCTCCCTATCCTGCTGGCAATAACGGGAACAGCAATCTCTAGGACTCAACACAGACTCTACCCATTCAAATTAATGGCTGAAAGAATAGGACTAGGAATACTTTATTGTCACATGTGACTAGGCACAGTGAGATTCTTTGCTTGCAGACACAATGTATACAAATAGCAGCCACCTACGGCGCTGACAAAGTTACAAAGCATGCCGGCTCCTCCTTTTGTCCCCCCCCCCCCCCACCCACCCCCAACAGTTCCCCCACGCCGGGTCCCCATTGTCCATTGTTACCCCCCCCCCCCACATCCCTCACGGCAGTCCCCCCCCCCCACACCGGATCCTCCATTCCCCTCCCCTGCTGCTGCGCATTGGGTAATGCTGCATACTATCTGTTTATGAAGGTGAAAGACTGTGTAACAATGTGGAAAAAGCCCCTTCAGCCCACTGAGTCAACACCGACCTGCGATCACCCCGTACACTAGTTTTATGTTACACACTAGGGGGGATTTTACAGAAACCAATTAAGCTACAAACCTGCACGTTTAGTTTAGTTTACAGATACAGCGCAGAATGGGGGCCCTTTGGCTCAAGTCAGCGTCGACCAGCAATCCCCCTAACCTATCTTACACACCAGGGACAATTTACAACTTTTATCCAAAGCCAAATTAACCTACTAACCTGTACGTCTTTGGAGTGTGGGAGGAAACCGGAGCACCCGGAGAAAATCCACGCGATTATAGGGAGAACGTACAAACTCTGTACAGACAGCACCCCTTAAGTCAGGATGGAACCTGGGTCTCTGGCGCTGTGAGGCAGCAACTCTACCTCTCCACCACTATGCCGCCCTGGGGCAAAGTTGTTGGATAATCGCCCTTGCTGAGGAATGTTCTAACTAAAGCTTGTTCTGCTTTGACAGGTATTGTTAGCGATTGGGAGAAATGCTTGCACTAAAAATATTGGCTTGGATAAAGTGGGAGTAAAAGTGAACGAAAGGTAAGCAGACTGTGCCTCGAATGTTTAAGCAGCAGAATGCCAGCGTTAAAGTGGTGCAATGGGTAGAGCCGCTCCCTCGCAGCTCCAAGGAATGGGGTTCGATCCTGACCTCGGGAGCTGCCTGTGCATAGCTTGCATGTTCTCCCTGTCACCACGTGGGTTTCCTCTGGATTCCTCCCACATCCCAAGGACGTGTGGGTTTGTAGGTTAACTGGCCTCTGTAAATTGTCCCTTGTTATGTAGGATAGAAGCAGTGTGCAGGTGATTGCTGGTTGGTGCCGACACAGTGGGCCGAAGATCCTGTTTCCACGCCGTATCTCTACACTAACGTGGTGCCTGGCCCGCATTTTGTGTTATTCCTGCATTTCGTGTCTCTCTTTGCTAAAAACATAAGTGATAGGAGTAGAATTAGGCTATTTGGCCCATCAAGTCTACTCCACCATTCAAACATAGCTGATCTATCTCTCCCTGTTAAGCCCATTCTCCTGCCTTCTCCCCATAACTCTTGACACATATACTAATCAAGAATCTATTTATCACTGCATTAAAGATATCCATTGACTTGGCCTCCACAGCCTTCTGTGGCAATGAATTCTACAGATTCACCAGCATCTGCAGTTCATTTTTCATCCATCTGTTTAGGTCGGGTTGCATTCCTGTCGATGACAAAGAACAAACAAATGTACCGTACATCTATGCCATTGGTGACATACTGGATGGCAAGTTGCAGCTCACTCCGGTGGCCATCCAGGCTGGCCGCTTGCTTGCCAAGAGGCTGTATGGAGACTCTACTGTCCAGGTAACAATAGGCAGCATGTGTAGATAAGTGGTAAAGAGGGCTTGTCGTACATGCTTGCCTTCACTGGTCGCGGCATTGAGCATAAGAGTCAGGGAGTCGTGATGCAGCTTTGTAGGACTTTGGTTCGGCTGCATTTGGAGCATTGCTTGCAGTTCTAGTCACCCCACTGAATGAAGGATGTGGAGATTTGGAAAGGTGCAGAGGAGGTTTATTAGAACGATGCCTGGATCAAGAGGGTATTATCCACAAGGAGAGGTTGGAGAGACTGGGATTGTTTTCTCTGAAATGCCGGAGGTTGGGGGGGAGAGAGAGAGAGACCTGAGAAGTTGTATGTGACAATGTGTAAGTGATAAAAGGCTGGAGAAATAAGGAGACGAAAGGGTATCGGATATGGGGAGAAGAGGAATGAAATGCAAAGCCAGAGGGAGGGATATAGTGGAAGGGGGGGTGGGGAAAGTAAATGGTTTTGGTTGCATGCTTGTCTGCTGCTTTGGAGTTGGCATGATCTCCTGTATTCATTTTACTGATGATAATGCCCAACAGTGCGACTATGTCAATGTGGCCACTACTGTCTTCACTCCCTTGGAATACGGAGCCTGCGGTCTTTCGGAAGAAGCCGGCTTTGGAAAAGTACGGAGAAGGGAATGTGGAGGTGAGTCAAGAAGTTGCAATGATTCCATCAGCCGTATCTGAGCACGGTACTGCCTGTCCCTATTCACCCACAGTACGATCAGAAAGCTTCTATGTTCAAGACAAGCGTGAACTAGTTTTCATGATTGTCTCAATTTCAAGCTGGTTGCGATGGAGACAAACTTTAGTTGAATTTTGTTTAACTTGAATAGGTCCTGGTTTAACATTGTTGGGAGGCAGCAGCAGTAGAGCTGCTACTTCACAGCACCAGAGACCCCGGGTTCGATCCTGACTACGGGTGTTGTCCGTATGGAGTTTGTACGTTCTCCCTGTGACTGCGTGGGTTGTCCCTGGGTGCTCCAGTTTCCTCCCACGCTCAAAAGACGTGCAGGTTTGTAGGTTAATTGGATTTGGTAAAATTTGAAATTGTCCCTAGTGTTAGTGTACAGGGTACTGGGTCGGCATGGACTCAGTGGGCTGAAGGGCCTGTTTTGGCGTTGTGTCTCTGAAAATTTGTTGTCCATAATTAGTCACAGAGTCATACAGCATGGAAACTGGCCCATCGACCCAATTTGCCCACACTAACCAACATGTCCCATCTATACAAGTCTCACCTGCCTGCATTTGGCCCATAACCCTTTAAACCTGTCCGATCCATCTACCTGTCCAATTATTATTCTACTAAATAACCATTGTTATCATGCAGCCACTCAATGTTGGATGGTATGCCTCATAGCTTTATATTTTTTATCTTTCTTTTTAGATCTATCACAGTTATTATTGGCCGTTGGAATGGACTGTCCCATCAAGAGATAACAAACAAATGTTATGCCAAGATTGTTTGCAACAAGCAAGATCATGTATGTATTTTCTAACCTTTTTTTCCAAAAATAAACTTGCAACCAGATAAAAGTTGCCTTTGATGATCTGATTAACTAGGGTGACGGCATTAAGTTTATAGGTTGCAATGCAACCCAGAAACCCCCCCAAGATCTTGGTTCATAACAGGAATAGGTTTTCATCTTGCCATCAGGGCTGGTGAGATTGTGAACCGCATTCTTTGCCCGTATCCATTTTGCTGCATTTTGAGAACTTCTCTGGGTACGCTTTCACTTTGGGAAGCTGAGCCAAGTTGAAATTTAAACGTGTTTCTAGCTTGTCAGGACAGTTGGAATGTCTAAAAAGCTGATTAAGGAGCTGCAACCTGAAAATAAGACATAGGAGCAGAATTAGGCCATTCAGCCCATCCAGTCTGCTTCCCCCATTCGATCTTGGCTGATTTTATTTATCCCTCTGAACCCCATTCTCCTGCCTTCTCCTCGTAAACCTTGACACCCTTACGAATCAACAAATCAATCTCTGCTTTAAAAGTACCCAATGACTTGGCCTCCACAGCCATCTGTGGCAATGAATTCCACAGATTCACCACCCTCTGACTAAAGAAATTCCATCTCGTCCCATTCTAAAGGTACGTCCTTTTATTCTGAGGCTGTGCCCTCTGGTCCTAGACTCTCCCACTAGTGGAAACATCCTCTCCACATTCACTCTACCCAGACGTTTCCCTATTTGGTAAGTTTTAATGAGGTTGCCCCACTTCCTTCTAAACTCTAGCGAGCACAGCCTTCTAAAATTGTAAATTGTCCCTAGCATGTAGGATAGTGCCAGTGTATGGGGTGATCGCTGGTCGTCGTCGACTTGGTGGGCCAAAGAGCCTGTTTCCGTGCTGTATCTCTAATGTTTCAAGGAAATGTACAAACTCTGTAGAGACAGCACCCGTAGCCAAGATCAAACCCTGAGTCTCCAGCGCTGTAAGGCAGCAACTCTACCGCTGTGCCACTGTGCTGCTCAAATTAGATACCACTGTCTGGACTATAAACCCATTGGTTTCAGTGCCGTGGCTGTTACTTTACCCAAGATGGCGGGGAGGAAGATAAACCTTGTGGCTTTGTAGTGCTTGAAGGTGGAACCAGCCTACGGGTTAAATTGCTGTATTCTGTCTTTCAGGAGCGGGTCATTGGTTTCCACGTCCTGGGCCCGAATGCAGGAGAAATCACCCAAGGGTTTGGTGCTGCAATGAAGTGCGGAATAACCAAGGAGCAGTTGGACAGCACAATAGGAATTCACCCAGTCTGTGCTGAGGTAACGTGCACGCTAACTGTCACCTTGATGCACTGGTTTAATGTATGTTTATGTCAATAATTCAGTTTAGTTTATTATTGTCACGTGCACCGAGTTACAGTGAAAAGCTTTTTGTTGCGTGCTTTGATAGTCAGCAGAATGACTATCTCGGCCCCAAGTCTACATTCAGACAGCTGCATGAATCTGACTCTTTTAGTTTTGTTTCTTGTCGTGTGAGGCAAACAGAGGACAGCTTTACAGACGCAGGGGATAACATGCAAATTCCACACAGACAGCACCGGAGGTTGGGATTGAACCTTGCTTAACAGAGCTGTGAAACAGTACTAGTATTGGCTGATCCACTGTGCTGCCTGTAATGTGCCAGATCTTGAGCCAGGCGACACGGTGGCGCAGCGGTAGAGTTGCTGCCCTGCAGTGCCAGAGACCCGGGTTCGATCCTGACCTTGGGTGGTGTCTGTGTGGAGTTTGTACGTTCTCCCATGGCCACATGGGTTTTCTCTGTGTGCTCCCATTTCCTTCCACGTTCAAAAGACGTGTGTGTAGGATAGTGGTAGTATGTGAGGATCGCTGGACGGCCTGGACTCGGTGGGCTGCAGTGCTTTTTACACACTGTTTCTTTAAACTAAATTAATGCACGGGTGATCGTTTGTCAGCGCGGACTCGGTGGGCCGAAGGGCCTGTTTCCTCGCTGTATCTCCAAACTAAGCTATTAAAATTCAAAGCACAGTAGCATCATAAAGTTGAAGTGTAATACTTAATGTCTAGCATCTGAGGTTCACCATGCTGTAGTAATTAACTGGTTTGAGCCTGAATATTTATATCTCTGCAATTGTGCAGATGCTGTTTTGAGTAAATTTTAATGATTCAATTAACAAATTTTGCGTCTCAGCCACTTGAAATTAGATTGTGTTGTGAAGAAATAGATCTCTCGGGCCACGGTAGAAAATGGTTTGCCTCATTATCTATGTTAAATCAATTAATTTTATTCTTTTGTCGGGAGTTTTACTTTGAAGAACACTTGTTGAGTTTTTTTTGTTTGCCATCAAAAGGCTGCCACTGTTTTGTTTCCATAAACTATTTCCTTCTCCCAAGACCCGCTCTAAAAATAACTTGTCCAAGCAAGGTAGAAAATACTGCTGGTGGTGTCTTGTGTTTAAACGTTGCTGGACTAAAGGGGTCGTAGAATCAGAGTAACATAGCATGACAACAGCCCAACACATCCATGCCGACCAAGATTTCTTTCTGTCATTAAGCTGGGAAGGGTTCAGAAAAGGACAGAACACAGTGATGCAGCGGCAGAGTTGCTGCCTTACAGCCCCAGAGACCCAGGATCGATCCTGACTATGAGTGCTGTCTGTATGGAGTTTGTACGTTCTCCCTGTGACCGCATATGTTTTCCCCGGGTGCTCCAGTTTCCACCCACACTCCAAAGACGTGCAGGTTTGTAGGTTAATTGACTTCAATAAAAAAATTCCCTCGTGTGTAGGTTAATGTACAGGATGAACGCTGGTTGGCGCAGACACCGTGGGCTGAAGGTCCTGTTTCTGCGATGTACGTCTGAACTCTGAAGGAACTGCCCAACCTGTCCATGCCAACCAAGATGCCTTCTGTCATTAAGCTGAAATAGGTCAAGAAACCAATTCATGTGGATGTTTACATGGATAGGAAAGATTCGGAAGCTGCTTTACAGCGCTAGAGTCCTGGGTTCGATCCTGACTACGGGTGTTGTCTGTACGGCGTTTGTATGTTTTTCCTGTGACCTGCATGGGTTTTCTCCAGGAGCTCCGGTTTCCTCCCACTTCAAAAACTTATAGGTTTGTAGGCTAATTGGCTTGGTGAAATTTTAAGTTGTCCCTAGTATGTAGGATAATGTTGATGTGTGTGTGTATTGTTGGTCGGCGTGGACTCGATGGGCCGAAGGGTCTGTTTCCATGCTGTATCTCTATACTAAACTAAACGTGGGCAAATGGGACTAGTTGAGATGTGTAACCTTGATTGGCTTGGATGTGTTGGGCTGACTATTGGCTTGAACACTGCTTCTTGCAGGATGCACAGGAGACTGCAGCTGCTGTAATCTAGAGCAAAATAAAAACTGCTGGAGGAACTTTGGGTTGGGCAGCATGGGACGAATGGCCTAATTCTGCTCCTATGCCTTATGATCCTAATTAGAAGCCAGGTAAATATAGTGGAGAAAAGATCAGTTGGTTACCAT
Source organism: Malacoraja senta (assembly GCA_038087875.1). Lineage (NCBI taxonomy): Eukaryota > Metazoa > Chordata > Chondrichthyes > Rajiformes > Rajidae > Malacoraja > Malacoraja senta. Next base: position 68,308,286 of record CM075979.1, on the reverse strand, counting down.
GTGATTGGATGAACTAGAATCCTATCACTAGCTGGAGAGTGGTCTTGACCTCCCATCTACCCTATTGGAGACCCTCAGACTATCTTTAATCTTGCACAATACGTTATTCCCGTTATCCTGTATCTGTACACTGTGGATGGCTTGATTGTTATCACGTATAATCTTTCCACTGACAGAATAGCACGCATCAAAACGCTTTTCACTAGTTTAGTTTGAGAGTATAACTAAGCTAACCAGTGGAAAGCTTTTTGATGCGTGTTATCCAGTCAGTGAAAAGACTATACATGATTACAATCAAGTGCCATGTACCTCGGTACACATGACAATAATAATAAACTAACATAAAGAAGGTCGGAATGTATAACCAATTGGGCTGAATGGCCTGTCTGTATGGATCATGGCAACATGATCTCTTTAGAAGCTTTATTCTATGGGCATCTTAGATTCTGGATGAAAATAGGATGTTCTTGTCCATTTTGTTTCATTAATCACTTGCAATTGATTTTTCTTTTAGATATTCACCACACTAACGGTCACGAAACAATCTGGGGCAAATGCTGAACTCTCTGGTTGCTGAGGTTAGTCCCTGCTGTTGTCACAGTTGCTGTCCTGGTTCACTACATCACTAACTCCCACTGTCCGGTCTGAAGCCTGCGTTTAGAGACGCCATCCATCCTCCCCTCCAAAGGAGAGGTGTTCTTCAGGAACACTCGCAGGCTCTCTTGACAGTGAGATGATGTGGGTGCCATCGACAGCCAGTGCAACGGCAGGGTTACTCCTTGTTTTTCAAAGCGAGATGATGCATTGTAGAGCCTCGTCCTGATGCTGTTATGAAGTCCCGGCCTGGAACCATTTTCACATGGAAGGCTGTGATGGAAAACTACAAGCAACAGTCTTGCAACTCTCAGCGATTCACGAGCATGGTCTTCCAACCGTTCAAACACAGACCAGAATCAGAAGCAGAAAAAAAAACTTGTGTTATGTGTCATCTGCAGTTTTTGTGTATTCCTTATCAAATTATGGAAATTCCTTTTTTATAACCATCCTGCACACTTCTACCACCTCGTTGGGTTTGAGTGAACTTTTTTGTATGAATTGTTTTAACATTGAAGCATTATATATTTTGCTCTGGTTCTTGGAGTGCAGAATCATGTAGTTGCATTTATTTAATCTATATCTCGGTTTGATCTATTGCCTGTGGCCGGACAGTTCTAGGTCATCTTTTCCCCCATTCAGACTGTGTAAAACGATCTGCTGTACCGATTATAAACAGAAAATGGTGTAGTAACTCAGCGGTAACTCTGGAGAAAGGAATGGATGACGTTTCAGGTCGAGACCCCTCATCAGACTGAGATTACCGACTAAGACTGTACCTATTATTGCTCTCCATGGCCTAATGCCAATTTGATCACCAATGTTTGGACGTTAATTTTGTGGGTCCATAAGTGGATCTCTTCCCTTGCACATTCCTCGAATCATTGCAACCTCAGACTCTGTGATACAGTATCTTTCTTCTATCATTCTCCAGCAAAAAAATTCTCCCTGATACAACCTTCAATGACTGAATCTTCACTTTCTCTTATAGAAATGACTTTGGTTGTTGGACTTACCAGTAAGTGGAGGTTCAGGGTTTGCACCTGTACAAGGAGTGATCTTAAATGGTTCGTACCTGCGCTAAAGTTATGGTAAATCTGCACTTTTCGAATGGCCACAGTCTGGAGCATCAGGGCATTCTAAGCGGAAAAATGTAGTCTCAGGGTCTCGCTTAAGAACCACTCAGTAAATGTTGAACTGTTTTGTTTGCTGGTTGGGCTGTTGTCGCAATGTCAACTCTGCCTTTGGGAAGCTAACTTTCTGCAAGCTCTTGTCTTGGAGTCCAGGACTGCGCAGGTTGAACCACTTTGCACTGAGGTATGATTCTGTGCTTGGAGCTAGTGTATCATTCCTTTACAATGTTCTGCCTGAATTGTTCTGGTGAAAACTAATTTCTCCCCACAGCCCTGTTTGGATTATGAATGCTCCAATCCATTGTACTTGACACAATCCTTCAATCACTGGCTTATTGCATTTGGTGCTGGAAGCTTGAATGTTCTTAACGCATTACCGTCCCGAAATGCACAAATCTGCCGACTGTACCTCTTAGTGGCAATGTTAATGAAATTAATGGGTTATTACATTTTCAATAGATTGAACCCCAAGCAATGTACACTAAGACAATTTTCTATCGTGATTGAAATTTCATTGTGCTATTGTTGACATTGGTTCTGAAATGAATGTGGTTGATTTTCTAGAAAAATAAAATTGTTATTTGCTTCAAGAATTTGCACTTGTTTTTATTGAATACAAGTTCTGCAGGCAGCATGTCAGGAAGAGGGTGGCACGGTGGCGCTGAGGCAGAGTTGTTGCGTTACAGCGCCAGAGACCCAGATTTGATCCTGACTAAGGGTGCTGTCTGTATGGAGTTTGTACGTTCTCCATGTGACTGCGTAGGAGAGTGGGATAACATAGACCTAATGTGAATGGGTGATCGGTGGTGGTCGTGGGCCAAAGGGCCTGTTTCCATGCTCTATCTCAAAGCTAAACTAGTGTAAATGCAGTATTAACTCCAATAATCTGGCACACATGGGACTTCATTGGTGTTGGGCTGGCTGTTTTTCTGGATTATTTGATGTTGCTGTTATTGCTGAATTGTTGATATTTCAATTCACATGGGGGTGTTACACAGCAGTAGAATTATTCCAGTGAACCGGGACGGCACAGTGGCGGAACGCTAGAGTTGCTGCTTCACAGCGCCAGAGACCCGGGGCGGTACTGGCTCGAAAGTCCGAATGGCCTACTCCTGCACCTATTGTCTATAGATACTACGGGTGCTGTGTATGGAGGTTGTATGTTCTCCCTGTGACCTCGTGGGTTTTCTCTGGACATTCTGGTTTCCTCCCACATTCCAAAGACTTACAGGTTTGTAGGTTAATTGGCTTCTGTAAATTGTCCCTAGTGTGTAGGACAGAATTAGTGTGTGGCTGATCGCAGGTTGACGCGAACTGAAGGGCCTGTTTCCACATTATCTCTAAACTAAACTAAAAAGAGAGTGAATGGGACTCTGGTGAATCGAATACTAAACGCTAGGGAATCTTTGAAAAAGGGGAGAGTGGGTTATTGTAACTGAGTGCAGTAAAACGGCAGTAAATCTGATGATGTACAATATAATGAGTACACTTCCTATCTGGGTGATTTGCTTTAAGCTTACTCCAATTCTGAATTTCACCTTTTTTCTTTGTAATGTCAAAGAAAGCCCATGTTAATTTTTTTGCTGTTATTTTTCCCTTTGGACAATTAAAGGTAATAATTTTTTTTCGGTGGGGAGAGGAAAAATCGAAGACATCTTCACGTCCTGCAATGGCATGGGCCACTTTCAGGTGCTGAGTCCAGGTGTCTGGTTAAGTGTACGCTATGCAGTGTATGATTGGCAAGTGTTGTAATCCAGGGCCAGACCCTTGCACTGAATGGCTGGGCCCTGGGGAGTGTAATAGAGCGGAGGGATCTAGGAGTGCAGGTACATATTTCCCTGAAATTGCCATCACAGTGTGCTCAAGAATGCTTTCGGTACATTGGCCTTCATCAGTCAGGCTATTGAGTGTAGACGTTATGATGTTTTAGTTATACAACATGTTGGTGAGGCCATGTTTGGAGTATTGGTCACCCTTCTATGGGAAGGATGTTATTGAGGAGGAGAGAATGCAGAGATAGGCACAAAGTGCTGGAGTTCTGAAGAAGGGTCCCGACCGATAATGTCACCCATCCTTTTTCTCCAGAGATGCTGCCTGACCCACTGAGTTACTCAAGCACTTTGTGTCTATATCTTTGGACTAAACCAGTATCTGCAGTTCTGTTTTTCAGCGATACGATAAAGTTCAGTTGATCAGCATAAGTTAAATTGATTGAGGTATAAATATTGGCTGAGCCACAGAATAGGCTCAGGGTTCAAAAGAGCATGAATGGAAGATCTGAAAAAGACACAAAGTGCTGGAGTAACTCAGCAGGTAGGCAACATCTCTGGAGAAAACGGATAGGTGACAAAGTCTGAAGAAGGGTCCCAATCCTAAACATCAACTATCCATGTTCTCTGGAGATGCTACCTGACCCACTGAGTTACTCAGTGGTGAATGTTAATTTGTGTTTATTGTGTGTTTTGTCATTTATTATTATATGTATGACTGCAGGCAACGAAATTTCGTTCAGACCGAAAGGTCTGAATGACAAATAAAGGAGTCTCTAATCTCTAATCTCTACTCCAGCACTTTGTGTCCTTTTTCTTTGTCAACCAACATCTAGTTGTTTCCATGAATGCATGATCCTTATTTGAGTAAAAGTTTCAATATGTTGTGTAGGAAGGAACTGCAGATGCTGGTTTACACTGAAGGCAGACGTATTCAATATGTTAGTCATACAGAGTGGAATTGGGCCCTTCGGCCCAACTTTCCCAGACCGACCAACATGTCCCATCTCCGCTGGTTCCACCTGCCAGCGTTTGGCCCATATCCCTCTAAACCTGTGCTATCCATGTACCTGTCTAATTGCTTCTAAAACATTGCAATAGTCCCTGCCTCAACGACCTCCTCTGGCAGCTCATTCCATACACCCATCACTCTTTGTGTGGAAAAAGTGCTGGAGTAACTCAGATTCCTATTAAATCCTTCCCCCTTCACCTTAAACCTATGTTAGTTATTCCAGCTGTATGATTTTTGCCAGCAAGTATCCACTTTAACCACCAAAACATTCACAAAAAATCTCCAGCAAAATATGAATGAAAAAATATGCAGATGCAGTCATCATGAATATTTAAACAAGACATCCACTTTGAACAAGGTGGATAAGGTGCAAAAATTATTGAGACAAAGTGCTTTAGTGTTGAATATTAATAAGTGGTGATTAAATAGCTAGCTATGGCAATAGAGAAATTTAGTTTGCTTATTGTATAATTAAATATGTCCTAATTGAAAAATGCAATAAATGCAATTCATACTTCAATAAATGATAAAGTTGACCCGTTTGATGATGTTATTATAATAAGATATTCTACCACATGAAAATGTCTTGCCACTTGCCTCTATAAAAAATAAATATACAAATATTATTCATGCAAGTTAATTGTTGTATAGAGAGCCATTTAATTTATTCATTGTTTTTTCTTTCTTGGCATTGGAAATACAGATGAAAAATTAGAAAGGCATCCCCTGATGAAACAGTGAATGATGCAGGTTCATAGCTCCTCAAAGGTGGCGTCACTGATAGATAGGATGGTCAAAAAGGCTTTTGGTACATTGAAATGGTGTAAAGTCAGGGAGCTGTACAGTATGGAAACTACTCCTTTGGCCAACCTCGCCCAAGTTGGCATATTGGGATGATTCTGTTTGCCTGCGTTTGGCCTATAGCCCTTTAAGCCCTTCCTATCCTTATATCTGTGCAACTGTCTTAAAAATCCTGCCCATTCTCTATTCCATCTTTCTTTTCTGCCCCCCCCCCCCCCCCCCGGCAATCAGTCTGAAGCAAGGTCTCGAACCGACACGCCACCTATCCATGTTCTCCGGAGATGCTGCCGGACCCGCTGAGTTACTCCATTACTCCAGCAATTTGTGTGTTTTTTTTAATGTGGTAATTGTATTTCTCTTGTACAAGCGTGTTTTATAGCCGTCTGCTTCTTTCCGCAACAAACGTCCAACCAACCCACTCATCCGCCCAGTTGAACTTTTCTCACATTGAACAACTTCTCATTTGACTCCTCTCACTTCTTATCTGTGCCAAACATTCTTCATAGCCGCACCCAGCAGCTCTATCGCCTTCACTGCACTGGTGTTGCTTCCTGCCCTTGCAGCACAGTGGCGCAGCGGTAGAGTTGCTGCCACACAGCGTCAGAGACGCAAGTTCGATCCTGACTATGGGTGCTGCCTGTACGGAGTTTGTACATTCTCCCCGTGACCTGCGTTGGTTTTCCGTGTTTCCGGTTTCCTCCCACACATCCAAAGACGTGCAGTTTGTAGGTTAATCGACCGGTAAAATTATAGATTATCCCTAGTGTGTAGGATAGAGCTTGTGTATGGGTGATCGCATGTCGGTGCGGACTCAGTGGGCCGAAGGGCCTGTTTCCACGCCACATATCTAAAAACAAAGTCTAAAGAGCACCCACAATGATCTGGGAAGAATTCCAGAAATTCAGCACAATCTGTGAGTTCTTGCACGTTTCGATTTGAAATGAAAGTCCCCTGCTCTTGGAACAATGACAGGTCTTAGAATTGGTTTGTGAGTTACTCCAGCACTCTGTCTACCTTCCTGTGACTGTGTTCCTATATTCCAGAATCTCCCCGTCGACTGAATCGGAAGAAGGGTCCCTACCCGAAAAACGTTGCCTATCCATGTTATTTGCCTTCCTCATCACTTGCTTCACCTGACCACTAATGTCTTATAGTTCATGAACAAGTGTGCCTGTGTCCTTCTTTCAAGTACCTTTCTCAGGAGGCATTTCCCCAGTAGGTGGAGCTGATGAGTAGATTTTAATGCAGGGTCCCAGCCAGCTCATAAAAAAGATTTAGTTGGGACCAGAGGGGCAACACTTTCACACATATGGTGGTAGGTCTACGGAATGTGCTGCTACAAGAAGTGGTTGAGGCATGTACAAAAATACATTTGGACAGCTTGGTGGATAGGAAAGGTTCAGGGCCAAATGTGGGCAGGTGGAACTATCTAAGATGGGGCATGTTCATCAACATGGATGAGTTAGGCCGAAGGGCCTGTTTCATTGGTGTGCTATTCTATGTCGTGGTTGTCCCTCGAGGTCGAGGTCGAGGATGATGGTCTTCGTTCTGTTGTTTTTATGGACCCTCAGGTGGCTTATGAGTCTAATCCTGGCTTTGAAAGTTCTTCGGCATTCAGGACAGGTAATTCCAGGTGGCAGATCGGGCTTTGGTTGTTGCTGCCTCTCTTTCCGTTTTCTTCTCTTTTCTTCTAATTCTGCGCATCTCCTGGCTTCTAAGGTCGCTGTTCCTTCTTGGATGATGGTTCACCAGAGTTTCCTGTCCTTGGCATTGGTATCCCAATTGTCCATGTCGATTGCCCATTTCTTCATCCTGGCTTTTAAGGCGTCTTTGAATCTCTTCTTTTGTCCTCCTCTTTTACGTTTGCCTTCTTTAAGCTGGGAGTAGAAGGTTTGCTTGGTAGACGCTCGTCTTCCTTCTGAACAACATGACCAACAGTTAGTTCTTGATGACAAAGGCTTCTATGCTAGATGTTTTTGCTTCATTCAGCACGCTGACGTTGGTTCTTCTGTCTTCCAGCTGATATTTAAACTGCTTCAAAGACTTAGTTGATGGAACTTTTCAAGTGTTTTCAGATGGCGTCGGTATGTTGTCCAGGTTTCTGATGCATTGGAATCACCACTGCCTTGTACACTAACATTTGGTGTCTGTTCGGATGTCACGATTTTGAAAGACTCTCGTTCGAAGACGTCCAAAAGCTGTTCCAGCACACTTAAGACAATGTTGGATCTCGTCATCAATGTCGACATTGGAGGAGAGGTGACTTCCAAGGTACGGAAAGTGATCCACATTTTCCAGTTTCACCAAGTTGAATTGATGGTTCTTTCCGATTTGTCTCAGTTGCTGACGATTGGTAGATAACCTGAGTCTTCTTGGAGTTGATGGCAAGTCCAAGTTTTGTGTATGCACTGTTGAAGGCAGTCAGGATCTGTGGCAGATGAGTTTCTGACGGAACTGCAACACAGTTGTCGTCTGCGTATTGGAACTCGATGAGGGAGCTCATAGACGTCTTAGTTTTGGGCTTGAGATGGGCAAGTTTGAAAAGTCTGTTCTGTAGATGATTTTGATTCCTGGGGGTAGGTCGTCCTGGATGATGTGGATGGTTGTCGCAATGAAGATGGTGAACAGTGTTGGGGCAATCACGCATCCCTGTTTCACTCCTGATCTGACTTGAAACGGCTCACTGTTGCTGGCCATGACTGTGCCAAGCATGTCATCGTGGAGGAGTCTCAGGATTCGAATGTACTTTTCAGGACATCCATAGGTGGATAGGACGTCCCATAAGAGTTCCCTTGATCCCAAGACGAAGGCCTTAGTGAGGTTGATGAATGCCATATACAAAGGTTGAAGTTGTTCATGACATTTTTCTTGTAGTTGACGCATTGTGAAGATCATGTTGGTGATCAAGATCAAGCGTATTCTATGACTCTTTATAACGTGGGCCACATTGTCAAATAGCTAAGATATAGGCGGCTGCAGACCAGGAGATGGGACGTTGCGGTTAGCATGGATGGATACCTGGTTTCAGTTTCTCCACAGCTTTTATCACGCAACTGAAACATCCTCTCACCAGCTAGAGAGCGGTCCTGACCTTCCACCTACTGCATTGGAGACCTTCAAACTATCTGTAATGGGATTTGATTGGGTTTTATAGTGCATTAACCATTATACCCTTTATCCTGTATCTATACACTGTGGACGGCCTGATTGTAATCATGTATAGTCTTTTCGCTGACTGGATAGCTCGCAACAAAAAGGTCTTTCTCCCTCCTTCCCTTCCCCCATTCCCAGCTCTCCCACAAAGCCTACTGTCTCCGCCTCTTTCTTTCTTTTCCCACCCACCCCGACATCAGTCTGAAGAAGGGTCTCGACCCGAAACATCGCCTATTCCACCTCTCCTTAGATGTTGCACCACCCGCTGAGTTTCTCCAGCACTGTCTACTTTTCATTGTACCTCTGTACACATGACAATAATAATAAACTAACTAAATGTAACTATTCTCTGAGTAAATGAGATGTTCCTCTTGTTTCTTTGTACCCAAAGTGTTACATTCATCAGCAGTCTGAAGGGTTCTGACCCGAAACGTCACCTATTCCTTTTCTCCAGAGATGCTGCCTGACCCGCTGAGACACTCCAACATTTTGTGTCTATCTTTGGTGTAAACCAGCATCTGCAGTACCTTCCCACATGTTTTGCATCTATGCCCCGTTGTCCTTTGATATCTGCTAGTTAGAAGAACTGCCGTCTATTGACGCTGTCGACGCCAGCAAAGATCTTGTGGTGGTAATCCATCAAGTCTTGTCCCGTCTTTACTTTAGACATTAATTTAGACTTTAGAGATACCGCGCGGATACAGGCCCTTCGGCCCACCGAGTCTGCGCCTACCAGCGATCACCCCGTACACTTGCACTATCCTACACACTAGGGACAATTTACTATTTTACCAAAGCCAATTAACCTACACACCTGTACATCTTTGGAGTGTGGGAGGAAACCGGAGCACCCGGGGAAAACACACGGGGAGAACGTGCAAACTCCGTGCAGACAGCACCTGTCGTCAGGATCGAACCTGGGTCTCTGGTGCTGTAAGGCAGTGCTGCTGCGCCACTATGCTGCCCCGTCTGCTCCAAGGAGACGTCTCCCTCTCCTCCAGCCTCGCCTGATCGCCCTCATCCCCGCAGCAAACTCTCTTGTCTGGCTGAAGTCAGCAGCTGGTGTCTCTGACACGGGCCCTGATTGTAATAAGCACCACAGGCCCAGGCAGCATGCGGTGTGCAACATATTAAACTGCTTCATCGTACTTAATGAGAAGCATGTGATTCTTCCCTCTCTGCTGCGTGTTGTGTCAATTAAAACAAAAACCTCTCGACTGTTACACTTTACTTTAGACTATAGAGATACAGTGTGGAAACAGTCCCTTCGGCCCATTGAATCCATGCCGACCAGTGATCACCCCGTACACAAGCACCATCCTACACACCTCTTCTTTTCGTGTCCATCTTGTTACAAATGTTGACATCGCTGTCATCGTCCGTCCTGAAAAGGACGCAAGCTTCCGGCGACAATCAGTGGGAGCCATCACTTGTCGCAATAGATGATGGTGGTAGCAGAATTAGCTCAGGATACTTCCAGTTTCCAGCCCCGCGACGTGGACGCTTCTGCTATGGGGCCATCCAACTCACTAGGAAATATTTACAATTTTACCGAAGCCAATTAACCCGAACAACCTGCACGTCTTTGGAGTGTGGGGGGGAACCGAAGCACCCGGACAAAACCCACGCGGTCACAGGGGGAACGTACAAACTGCATACAGACAGCACCCGTAGTCAAGAGTGAACCCGGGTCTCTGGCTCTGTGTAGATATAAACAGTTTGACAGATCCATGGACAGGAAGAGTTTATTATGATACTGGCCAAATGTAGTCAGATGGGAGGATTAGCTGGAATGCCAACTTGGTCAGCATGGACAAAGGACACAAGGTGCTGGAGTAACTCAGCGGGTCAGGCAGCAGATTCGACCCTCTGATCGCCACGGAAGACCCAATGAGGTTGAGATCGGCCTCTGAGGCGCCACATTTTCGGGGGGACTTCTGTTGGCGGTGGGGGTGGGGGGCGGATTTCACGTGCGCTCTCGTAATTTTACCAGATTAAAGGAGGTGCTGGACCACCAGTTGCCCGTAAACCGGAGGTGGACCTGTAATTAAAGAAGGTAGTCATTAAATTACAGGATTAAAAAAAGCATCGATTGGTATGGGGTGAGAGAATAATAATATGGTATTAAAGGATATTTAACCATGATTATATTGAATGCAGTGCAGGCTTGAAGGCCCACAAAGCCTACTCTTGCTTCTTTTTGCTGGTTTCCATGCTAAAATGGAGGCGCAATTCAAATCCATCTTCAATTCATGCTTTATTTTTGACTTGTTAAAAATTCTATTTATCTGTGCAGGCAAATTTTGTAATACAGGCAATATCCACTAGATGGGGTTATCCGCACATTATCGATCAAGAAATAGACACTGGAGAAAAAGGATGGATGATGTTTTGGGTCAGGACCCTTCTTCAGACAGATCCCAACCTGAAAGTCACCCGTCCGTTTTCTCCAGTGATGCTGCCTGACCCGCTGAGTTACTCCAGCACTTGAGAGTTGTACAGCGTGGACACAGGCCCTTTGGTCCAACTTGCCAACCGACCGACATGTCCCATCTACACTAGTTCCACCTGCCTGCGTTTGGTCCATATCCCTCTAAACCTGTCCTATCCATGTACCTGTTCAAATGTTTCATTAACATTGCGATAGTCCCTGCCTCCAGCAGCTGGTTCCATACACCCACCACCCTTTGTGTAAAAAGGTTACAATGCGATACAATAGAACTTTATACATCCCAGGAGGGAAATTGATCTGCCAACAGTCATAAAAACACAAAATACAAGAAACAAAGTTAAAGTGACGAGCGGAAAGGACTGGGGTTGTGCAAAGATTGTGGTGGGTGGGGGGGGGGGGGGTCAGTCTCAGTCTACCCCACGACAGGTTTGAAGAATTGGGAATTGGGAAGCCAAAGTAGTGGTGGTGGCGGGGTGGGGGAGGCGGGTGCGGGGGGGGGGGAGGTGATGGGGAGAAATAGATGGTAGTCTAGGTGGGGCTCTTGAGGAGAACATGGATAGGTGACGTTTCAGGTTGGGTCAGGCAATAAAGAGGCACAACATTGAAGGGTACAGATCGAAAATGACTTTAAACTATAGAGATACAGCATGGAATGAGGCCCTTCGGCCACCAACTAGCGATCGCCCGGTACACAAGCACTATCGTACACATTAGAGACAATTTACAATTTTTACCGGGGTCAATTAACCTACAAACCTGTATTTCTTTGGAGTGTGGGGAATCTGGAGCATCCGTGGAAAACCTACATGGTCACAGGGAGAACGTACAAACTCCAAACATATAGCACCCACAGTCAGGATCGAACCCGGGTCTCTGGCGCTGTAAGGCAGCAACTCTACAGCTGCGCCACCGTGCCGTCCAAAACATGGGCAAATGGGCTATGTGTGGATGGACAATAAGGTTGGCATGGACATGATGGGCTGAATGGCACGCTCCCACACTGTACAATCTGTGGCTGCAAATTTGAAGGGTAATCTGGCAGGATTTCAAAAGGTTTGACAGGATAAAGAACACCAACAGTTTCTATTTATACAAAGCTGTTAATCCAGCAAAATGCCCCAGGGTGCTTCATTGTAGTCATAAAATTAGATGATACTGAGCAATAAAGAGAGAGCTGCGGGCAGGTGATTGAATGCTTGATCAAAGGAGTGTTTCAGTGGGGAAGAGAGAGTTGGAGGGTCGGGAGGGTGCAGGGAACGATTCCAGACCACTGGGCCTTGACGGTAAAAGACATGGGCACAGGAGTTCACAGGCGGCACGGTGGCGCAGTAGTAGAGTTGCTGCCTCACAGCGCCAGAGACCCAGGCTCAATCCTGACTATGGGTGGGCTGTCAGTGTGATGTTTGCACATTCTCCCTGTGACTGCGTGGGTTTCCTCCGGGTACTCCGGTCTCCTCCCACATCCAAAAGACGAGCGGGTTTGTAGGTTAACTGGCTTCTGTAAACTGTCCCTAGTGTGTAGGATAGAACTGGTGTGAAGAGGTGATCGCTGCTCGGTGTGGACTCGGTGGGCCGAAGGACCTGCTTCCTGCTGTATTTCAAAACTGAATTAAACTAAACTAATTCAGTGTAGTAATTTCACGTGGTGTGGGAAGTAGAGTGCAAGGCAGCACAATAAACGTAACCTAAATATTAAATGATGATTGGTTGCCAGAGATTAGGGCCGCAGAGCAAGACACTGCACAGCGGTAGAGTCACTGCCTCACAGTGCCAGAGACCCGGTTCGATCCTGACTGTCTGTACGGAGTTTGTACATTCTCCCTGTGACCACGTGGGTTTTCTTTGGGTGCTCCGGCTTCCTCCCACATTCCAAAAACGTGCAGGTCTTTAGGTTAATTGCCTTTGGTAAAGATTGTAAATTGTCCCTAGTGTGTAGGGTAGTGCTAGTGTACGGGGTGATCGCTGGTCAGCGCGGACTCGGTGGGCACAAGGGCCTGTTTCCACGCTGTATCTCTAAAGTCTAAAGTATGACCCACGTCGGCATGGATACGAGCTCAAGAGAACAGGGGAAAAAAATCAGGCTGCAATTTTTCATCCAAAGGGTTATGACAAACCTGAGTTTTGTTCCATTAGGGCTGGGGATATTTGGAGGTTCAAGGACAGAGAGGGATGGATACGTCAGCCATGATGCACGCAAAGGGAGGAAGAGGACAGATGCGTGGAGTGGCCTTCTCCTGTTCTATGAAACAAGCTCCCATAATAACATGGCCCTAGCTTCCTGCGTTGCTATATTTGCAAGTGGTTTGGAATAATTTCCTATTTACTGTAAAGGTAGGACGGCCAAATTTTAAATAATAATTCTCCTATGCTACATGTGACTGATTAAATGAAAGCTAATATTTTTGTATCCGACAGCCAACACATTTTGAATTTCCCAACATTAATCATCGCATGTAATGGTCATGCATACCCACAATGCAGGAAGAGACTCACTCACTCACTCACTCACTCA
>CM075979.1:68279860-68292360 GCA_038087875.1 Malacoraja senta | reverse complement strand
TCACACACTCACTCACACACTCACTCACATCACACACCTCACTCACTCACTCACTCACTCACTCACACTACTCACTCACACTCACCGCTCACGCTCACACACACTCACTCACTCACTCACTCACTCACCTCACACATCACTCACACACTACTCACTCACTCACCTCACACCACACCACTCACACCACCACTCACTCTCACTCACCTCACTCACTCACCTCACTCACACACTCACCACCTCACTCACTCACTCACACTCACTCACTCACACATCACTCACTCACACACACACTACCATCACCACTCACTCACTCACTCACACACTCACACAACCTCACACACACTCACTCACTCACACTCACACACACCACTCACTCACACACACACTCACTCACTCACTCACCACTCAACCACACACACACCCCTACTCACCACTCACTCACCACTCACCACACACACTCACTCACTCACTCACCACTACACTCACTCACCACACACACACTCACACACTCACACTCCACCACTCACTCACCACTCACTCACCACTCACACAACACTCACTCACTCACACACTCACTCACTCACACACTCACATCACTCACTCACTCACTCACTCACTCACTCACACACTCACACACACCTCACCACACTCACTCACTCACCAGCTCACACACACCTCACTACTCCACTCACTCACTCACTCACTCACGCTCACACACTCACACCACTCACTCACTCACACCTCACTCACACACACATCACTCCTCACACACTCACACCACACTCACCCTCACTCACTCACTCACTCACTCACTCACACACCACTCACCCACCTCACTCACTCACTCACCACTCACTCATCTCAACCACTCACACACTCACCACTCCACTCACCACACGCTCACTCCCTCACTCACTCACACTCACCCCACACACACTCACTCACCACTCACACTCACTCCACTCACTCACCACTCACTCACTCACACGCTCACTCACTCACTCACTCACTCACTCACTCACGCACGCACTCACTCACTCACTCACTCACTCACACACTCACTCACTCACTCACTCACACGCTCACTCACTCACTCACTCACTCACTCACTCACTCACGCACGCACTCACTCACTCACTCACTCACTCACTCACTCACTCACTCACTCACTCACTCACTCACTCACACGCTCACTCACTCACTCACTCACACACTCACTCACTCACTCACTCACTCACTCACTCACGCACGCACTCACTCACTCACTCACTCACTCACTCACTCACACTCACTCACTCACTCACTCACTCACTCACTCACTCACTCACGCACGCACTCACTCACTCACTCACTCACTCACTCACTCACACTCACTCACTCACACCTCACTCACTCACTCACTCACTCACTCACGCACGCCCTCACTCACTCACTCACACACTCACTCACTCACTCACACACTCACTCACACACTCACTCACTCACTCACTCACACACTCACTCACACACTCACACACTCACTCACTCACACACTCACTCACACACTCACTCACACACTCACTCACTCACTCACGCACGCACTCACTCACTCACTCACTCACTCACTCACTCACTCACTCACTCACTCACTCACTCACTCACTCACTCACTCACAGACTCACTCACTCACGCACTCACTCACTCACTCACACACTCACTCACACACTCACTCACTCACTCACTCACACACTCACACACTCACTCACTCACTCACTCTCACTCACACTCACACTCACACTCACTCACACTCACACACTCTCTCACTCACACTCATTCACACACTCACTCACTCACTCACTCACTCATTCACTCTCACTCTCACTCACTCACACACTCACTCACTCTCACACTCACTCACTCACTCACACACTCTCACTCACTCATACATGCACAGAAACACACACACACAGGCACACTCTCGCACACACTCACATACACACACACTCACTCTCACTCATACACATGCGCACACACACACACACACACACACACACACACACACACACATACACACACACACACATACACATTTATCTTATACACGTCTATGAGATAAATACGATAATGAGGTCGGGCGAGGAGAAGGACGTGGGTCCGCTGGTCGACACGCATGTCCGAGGGAAGGTGATGACTGGAGGCCCTGCAGCAGCCTGGGGCTCGCCTGGATCGGGCACTGCTCATAACAACTAGAGTGGCTGATGTTTTGGGTCGGATCCTTCTTCAGACTGAAAGTAGAGGGGAGGGAACAGGTGGTAAGAAAAGGCCAGAACAAAGCAGGGCCGGCAACAGATGACCAAGGAAGGGTGGAGCCCACAATGGCCCATTGTTGGCTGGAGAAGAGGTGATAACAAAGGGATACAAGGATGCAAACAGTGGAACTGGTAAGACGATTAGGGTGGGGGAGGAGGGGGAGAGGGAAGGAATAGAAACAAAAATAGGTGTAGGAGTAGGCCATTCGGCCTTTCGATCCAGTGGATTCGGTGGGCCGAGGGGCCTGCTTCCACACTGTATGATCATGGCTGATCATCTAAAATCAGTACCCCGTTCCTCCTTTTTCCCCATATCCCCTTTCCTTTAGCCCTGAGCTAAATCTAGCTCTCTCTTGAAAACATCCAGTGAATTGGCCACTGCCAACTGTGGCTTGTAATTCCACAGATTCACACTCTCTGGGTGAAAAAGTTTTTCCTCATCTCAATCCTAAATGGCCTACCCCTTATTCTTAAACTGTGACCCCCTGGTTCTGGACTCCCTCAACATCGGGAACATATTTCCTGCATCTAGCCTGTCCAAGGATTTTATATGTTTCTTTAAGATCCCCTCTCATCCTTCTATATTCCAGTGAATATAGGCCCAGTCGACCCATTCTTTCATCATATGTCAGTCCCGCCATCCCGGGAATAAACCTGGTGAACCTATGCTGCACTCCCTCAATGGCAAAAATGTCCTTCCTCAAATTAGACCAAAATTGCATACAATACTCCAAGTGTGGTCTCACCAGGGCCCTGTACAACTGCAGTATGACCTTGCTCCTAAACTCAAATCCTCTCGCTATGAAGGCCAACATGCCATTAGCTTTCTTCACTGCCTGCTGTACCTGCATGCTTACGTTCAGTGGTACACAAAAATGCTGGAGAAACTCAGCGGGTGCAGCAGCATCTATGGAGCGAACGAAGGAGGTAGGCAACGTTTCGGGCCGAAACCCTTCTTCAGTGACTGATGTACAAGCACACCCAGGTCTTGTTGTACCTCCCCTTCTCCTAATCTGACACCATTCAGATAATAATCTGCCTTCCTGTTCTTGCCACCAAAGTGGATAACCTCACATGTATCCACATTATACTGCTTCTGCCATGCTTCTGCCCACTCACCCAACCTATCCAAGTCACTCTGCAGCCTCATAGCATCCTCCTCGCATCTCACACTGCCACCCAGCATTTGTGTCATCCGCAAACTTGGAGATGTTACATTTAATTCCCTCGTCTAAATTGTTTATATATATATATATATTGTAAATAACTGGGGTCCAGACACCGAGCCTTGCAGCACCCCATTCGTCACTGCAGGGGTTAATGGAAATGAGAGACTTCAAGATTCATACCGCTGGGGTGTAAGCTGCCCAAGCGAAATATGAGGTGCTGGTCCTTCAATTTGAGTGTGGCCTCACTCTGACAGTGGAGGAGTCCCAGGACAGAAAGTCCACCCCTAACACGTGGATTCCACTGACATCAGGAAAAGGCTCAGGCTGAATATATCAGAGACCAGCACTGCTGTTCAAACATTGCTGTTCACCATACACGGAACTGGCCCCACAGTAAAGCAACCAAACAGACAGATGATGTGGACTGACTAGTCTGAGCACTGCGGGAATAATGAAGGGCACTCATTTTCCACAATGACCTCTTGCCCCACAGAAACACCTGGCAAATCACTTAGATCTCTGTGAACCAGATTTTGCACTGATATCGCTTGTCCATTTTAAGCTCCAGCCAGCTCACCTGCTCACTGTAATCTTGTTGAATTGAATTTTATTCCCCCAAATTAATTTGCTGCTTGTAGTTAGAGTATAGCACACAGACCAGCGCAGCACAAGAACAGGCCCTTCGGCCCACAATGTCCATGCCGAACATGATGCCACGACCAAATGTTATCTGCCTGCACATATTCCATGTCCCTCCATTCTCTATCCAAAAATCTATCGTGTCTGCCTCCACCTTCACCCCCAGCAGCGCGTTCCAGGCACCCACCACCCTGTGTGTAAAAATCTTGCCCTGCACATCTCCTTGAATATTTGCCCCTCTCACACACTCTCTCTCTCTCTTACACACACCCTTTCTCTCACACACACACACACCCTCGCTCACACACACATCCGCTCTCTCTCTCTCTCTCACACACACACCCTCACTCTCTCACACACGCACACCCTCTCTCTCTCTCTCTCTCACTCACATGCCATCTCTCTCACACGTACACACACCCTCTGTCTGGCACGCACACACACAGGCACACACCTCTCTCACGTACACACCCTCTCATACACGCATGCAGACATCCATTCTCTCTCACACACAACCCTCTCTCTATCTCTCTCACACACACCCTCTCCCTCTCACTAATGTGATTGTCCTCTGGAGTGTGTTTGTGGGTATACGTGTGTGTGAGTGACTCGTGTGTGTGAGAGAGAGAGTACATATAATTATGTGAGTGAGTGTGTGTATGATAAGCGTATAGGTGTGAACAGGTATAGGTGTCTATGTTTTTAAGTGAGTGGGTGTAGATGTGAGAGAGTGTGTAAGAGAGCGAGTGTGGATGAGAGTGGATAGTGGTATATGTGTGTGTGTGAGTGGAAATAAGTATCTGCCTGTGTGAGTGAGTGTATAGGGGTAGGTGTATGTTAGAGAGAGGTCTCGAGTGTGTGTTTCTGTGTGTACGTGAGGATGTATCTAGGTATGTGTGAGTGAGAGTGGGGATGTCTGGGTAAGAGAGAGTGTGTGAATGAGTGAGAGGAAGGGTGTGTGTGTGAGTGGGGAAAGGTGGGTGTGTGAGAGAGGGGGGGAGAATGTGTGTGTGTGAGAGAGAAAGTATGTGGGTCTTCTTATCGAGTCCACATCACAAGATGAGAAGTTGTTCAGCCAGAGTTGAACACAGTTCTCGGCATCTGCATACAATGGTGTCTTGTGCTTCTTGTGCTTCTAGTAGAAACATTGGTGGAAACAGGGCCGCGACGTGAACGCTCTTTCCTTGACCCCAGTATGTGGGTGAAAGAGTGTACATGTGTGTGTGTGTGTGTGAGAGAGAGAGAATGTGTGTGAGAATGGACATATCAAAAGGCACGAGATGAACCCAGTTTTTAATCTTGTAGGAAGGAACTGCAGACGCTGGTTCAAACCAGAGATAAACACAAAATGCTGGAGTAACTCAGCAGGACAGGCAGGGTCAGGCAGCATTTCTGGAGAGCAGGAATGGGTGACGTTTTGGGTCGAGACCCTTCTTCAGACGTCTCCAGCATTTTGTGTGTATCTCCAGTTTTTAGTCTTTATCGATGCAGTGTGGAAGCAGGCCCTTCGGCCCACCGAATCCACACTGGCCAGCGATCCATGTACACCAGCACTAACCTACACTTTAGGGACAATTTACGATTTTTTACTGTAGCCAATTAACCTACAAAGCTCTACGTCTTTGGAGTGTGGGAGGAAACCGAAGCACCCGGAGAAAACCCACACTGTTTCACTGGGAGAACGTACAAACTCCATACAGACAGCGCCCGTAGTCAGGATCGAACCGAGGTCTCTGGCGCGGGGGGGGGGGGGGGGGGGCAGCGACTCTACCGCTGCGCCACCTAAAAAATTGTTTATGTGTAATTATGTTTATTGTCTTGTGTAAAAAGTAAAATCGTGGCTCAAGTTGGCCGCGCTGTGGTGGTCCTGTCTTTGCAGCTGAATCGTGACATGTCGCTTCCCGCTGGTTCAAACTTTTCCAAGACTATCGCTTGGGATCAGGGACAAGGTTGGCAACCCCTGCTTGCCACATTCTGTCGTGCGGTGGTGCTGATTCCTTCCGCAAGCTGCTGCACTTTGTAGCAGCAGAGCAGCCGCTCGTAGGGCTGTCTATGTGGGTCTGGTGTCACAGAGGGGACAGATATCCTCCTCTCAAACAACAGAATGACCAGATGGATGTTATGCTAATCCGGCAGCATGTGGCAGGTTTTCACAGGCGCCTTTATTTTATTTTGCAGAGTTTTGAAGCATTATTTAGGTTCTCTAAAATACCCTGGTGAGAGAGTGGGCAGGAAGGCCTGGGATGATTCATCCAATGGTTCAAACAAAATATTTACTCCTACATCAAAAATCAATGATATCTCGTTTGCAATTTTCAAAAATTGTTTAGATGCACAATTAACTGGCCAGAGGTGTAAAGATATTCCAAAACATGTCTTGGCAGGTAGTTAGCCTTGTCTCAATCAGATCCTCTGTATAATTAGATTGTCTGCTTGATTTGGAAGGAATGGCTTCAGTTAACAGTCGTGTGAAATGGAGTCAGGAGATTTAATATTTCATGGACCAGGGACACGGCCTATCCGGTTAAACTTTAATGTGGTTCTGGGAGTAAGGTGAGGACATTAATTTTATTTCATTCCTTGGTTGCAATTTGAAGCACGGACAGTAAAGACAGGTAGGGTGAGCAGTAGCATTAGTGGGTTCAAGGGGCTATCTCAGAAAGTGTTGTTCACGCACACACACACGCGCACGTGGAAACACACAAATACAGACACACGCACCCACAAACACATGCCTGCACTGACACCCACCTACAGGCATGCACACACATGCGCACATACAAACACACAAATACAGACACACGCACCCACAAACACACACCTGCACTGACACCCACCCACAGACACGCACACACATGCGCACATACAAACATACAAATACACACAAACACTAATACATACAAACATCTATGCATATGTACATCCGCACATACAAACACACAAATACAAGCACTCACACACACGCGCATATACACATGTGCGCACAAATGCACACACATACATAAACACAGGCACACACATTCACATATGCACATCCACACATACAAGCACACTTATATATACACACATGCATACACACAAATGCACAAGAATACAAATACACACAGATGCATACATATATGCACCTCTGCACATACAAATACTCGCACACACACATACACACATGTTCACACACACAAACATAAATACACACACACATACATATTTGCACATTCGCACAAAAATCATTACACACAAACACACACAGGCACACGCAAATACACACGTACGCACGCACACACACATACACACGCATGGATGCACACACAAACACACACACACACACACACACACACACACACACACACACACACACACACACACACACACACACACACACACACACACACACACACACACAGGCACCCACAAATACACACACACACACACACACACACACACACAGGCACCCACAAATACACACACGCACACACGCACACACACACAGGCACCCACAAATACACACACGCACATACGCACACACAGGCCACCTACATTAACGCACAAACACCTGTAAATGTGCACCCTCATTTCTACTTGTACAAGCACACACAAGCACAGGCACCTTCCCATTGTCTGCACAGCGCTCTATATGGTCATGGAATCTTAATGCCGCTTTGATGCAGGGCGAGGAGCCGATGTACATAATAAATAGTGTGAAAAAAGGAAATCAAACTGTAGAGTGGAAGAGAAGCAAATGACAGGAGAGGCGTGTGGACTGATGGATTCCGACAACGGAGAAACTAAACAAAGGGAGATTTACACAGACAAAGAAAGGATTGTAGGTGGAGAGAAATGTATTAATATTAATAGTGAGGAAAAGACGTAAGTGATGGGTGCGATTCAGAGAGAGAATGACGGAAATAAAAAGCAGAAAGATGTTATATATATACATGTACATATATATATATATATATGTGTGTGTGTGTGTGTGTGTCTATGCATATATATGTGTGTTATATACATATGTGTAATATATACATATATATATATATACACACACACACACATATATATGGGGACACAGTAAAAGATGTGTGTATATATATATATGTCTGCAAGGCTGTAAGAAATAGGGGTTTCAATATATCCAGGTAGCGATTATGAGATATATATGGGAAGGCAGTATGAGGTTGGGGATCCACACATAAGAGTGTTGTGAACAATGAGGATGGGACAGATATTAGCTCTAATACAGAGAGAGATGCTCAGAAAACAAAGAAGGTAATGGTGCAGATATTGATAAATAAACCTATCGACATAGAGAGGAGTAGAACAGAAACAGGGAGGAGCAAAAACAAAGACACTGCCCGAGATGTCCAGACCATCACACAAACCAACCTCCCTTCCAACGACTCCATCTACACTTCACGCTGCCTCGGCAAGGCCACCAGCATAATCAAAGACCAGTCTCACCCCAGTCACTCCCCTTTCCTCCCCTCTCACATCGGCCAAGATGCACAGAAGTGTGAAAATGTACACCTCCAGATTCAGCGACAATTTCTTCCCAGCTGTTATCAGGCAACTGAACCATCCTATCACCAACTAGAGAGCGGTCATGACCTACCATCTACCTCATTGGAGACCCTCGGACTATCATTAATCGGACTTTACTGGGCTTTATGTTGCACTAAACATTGTTCCGTTTATCGTGTAGCTGTACACTGTGGGCAGCTGGATTGTAATCATGTATTGTCTTTCCGCTGACTGGATAGCACTCAACAAAGAAACGTTCCACTGTACATGTGGCAGCAGCCCCACGCTGGGTCCCCCATTCGTTCTTGGCGGCCCACCCACCGTGTCCCTCTTTGTTCTCGGTGGGCCCCCCTCCAGATCCCCCTTCGTTATTGGCGGCCCCCTGCCGGGGCCCCTTTCCGTTCTCGACGTCCCCTCGCTCTCCCTTGTGTATGCTGCAAGGAATGTGCCCGGGATGCTGTCTCAAGAGCCAAGGATTGTTTGGTGGTGGTAAAGGTCACGGGTTTGAGCCTTGCTGTTGGAACGACCTGAGCAAGTAATGACAGTGCATTTTTTATTGGGTACACGTGGAAACCATGGCGCCCTGGCAATGGGATGAAGGAATGCGGAGGGTGGTGAGTGGGTTTCCAAGCCAGCAGGGGGCTGTTTGCTGAATGCTCCAAGGTCCACTCATCCAGATAGGTGGAGATAATTCCAACACATTCCTCACTTTTACTTGTCAATATATAACTGGCCTGGCCTGGACAGAGTGGATGTGGAGAGGCTCTTTCCACTAGTGGGAGAGTCTAAGACCAGAGGGCACAGCCTCAGAATAAAATGGTGAGGAGGAATTTCTTTAGTCAGAGGGTGGCCTTCTTCTTCTTGGGTATGGCGTGCACAGCCTAAAGTTGTAAGTCAACTTGGTCTATTTGATCTTGTTTGTGCATGTCAGGTTGATTGCATTAGTCGAAACAGGTGAAGGTTGCAATCTCCCACCCCAGAGGGTGGTGAATCTGTGGAATTCGTTGCCACAGGCGGCTGTGGAGGCCAAGTCAATGGATATTTTTAAGGCGGAGATTGATTAGTACGGGTGTCAGGGGTTATGGGGAAAAGGCAGGAGAATGGGGTTGAGAGGGAAAGATAGATCAGCCATGATTAAATGGCGGAGTAAACTCAATGGGCCGAATGGCCTAATTCTGCTCCTAGAGAATTATGAGTTAATAGATCTGTTATGCTGCTGCAAGTAAGACTTTTATTATTCCGTGTCGGTACGTATGACTTTGAACACTCTCTTAACTCTTGAATTTACAGAGTTTACCCACCAACCCACACGTCTTTGGGATGGAACTGGAGGACCCAGAGGGGGGGGGGAGTGCAGTGGAGAGATAGGTTTTTATGCCTTCCATCACAGCGCTGTGATGGATGTATGTGTAAATTGTGTTGTG
The DNA here is from genome assembly GCA_038087875.1 of Malacoraja senta. NCBI lineage: Eukaryota > Metazoa > Chordata > Chondrichthyes > Rajiformes > Rajidae > Malacoraja > Malacoraja senta. The sequence goes on along the minus strand of CM075979.1, from coordinate 68,282,325 downwards.
TCTCGGGTCTTCTTCGTTTTGTAATGTATTGCTGCAGAAACGATATTTCGTTTGGACCTCAAGGGGTCCAAATGACAAATTTGTCCAAATGACAAATAAATAATAATTGAATTGATTTGAATTGAAACCCGATGGGCCAAATGGCCTAATTCTGCTCCTATGACTGATGAAGCCCACGAGGTCACGGGGAGAGCGTGCAGACTCCACACAGACTAATGCTGCTAATGTTTCAAGAAGCTGAGGGGACTGCATGCAATGATGACTGTGGTAAGCAGGGTGGGACAAGGGGGTCAGATTACTGGGGGCATTTGGAGTTTTTCTTGGAAATAGTACTTCAGTGAGACTCATTTCAGACTCCGGATCAGATGGCCAAAAGTGGAAGCAGACAGTATTGAATCATTCAAATACTAAATGTTTCAGAAAGCTCGCATTGTGTGGTACAGTTGTGAGTCATATGAAGAAGCATGGAAAGATGAAACAGTGGAAAGAGAAACAGACAATCTTTCAGGTCTGTGACCCTTCCCCAGAACAGGGGAAGAGGGAGATACAAGTTTGTTTTCGGTAGGAGAGAGTGCCGGGTAGGCTGGGGTGGGGTGGGGAGCGGGTAGCACCAAGAAAAAGCTCCTGATAGTACAAGATGAATGGGTTCCTGGCTAAATTCATCTTGTTCTTAGTTCCCCAGACCAAGTTCAAGAGTCAAGAGTGTTTTATTCCCGGATGGGACAATGAAATTCTTACTTGCTGCAGCGCAACGGAATATGTGAATATGTAAACATAGTACATAACGGGGAAGAGAAAATAAAATTAAAATAAAAATAAAAAGTTCAATAAATTTCTTGGTCTGTCTAATATGTGCTTTAGGCTAAAGCATTTTACGGATGACTGGAGAGTCTGAAAAAGGGTCCTGGCCCGAACCGTCACAGTTTAGTTTAGTTTAGAGATACAGCGTGGAAACAGGCCCTTCGGCCCACCGAGTCCGCCCTGTCCAGCGATCCCCGTACACTGGTACTATCCAACAAACTGGGGACAATTTGCAATCTTTACCAAAACCAATTAACCTATAAACCTACACGTCTTTGGAGCGTGGGAGGAAACCGGAGCACCCGGAGAAAACCCACGTGGTCACATGGAGAACTTACAAACTCCGCACCAATTGTTAGGATCGAACACGGGTCTCTGGCGCTGTGAGGCAGCCACTCTACCGCTGCGCCACTGTGCCGCCCTCGAATCATCGGTCTCTATTTCCTCTACCGATGCTGCCTGACCCATTTAGTTCCTCCAGCACTTGTGTTTTGCTCAAGGTGGGATCCGTGCTGTTGTTTGTGAAAAAATTGGGATGTAAATGTGGGAGAAATTAAATCGATCTGCCTGTACATGGTCCATTCCCCCTGTATTTACTATCTGCTCATGTGTCTGTCTAAGTGCCTCTTAAATGTTGCTATTGAATTATATTATTTCCACCTTCCCAATCAGCACATTCCAAGCACCAACCATTCTGTGTTATTGCCTTGCAAATCTCCTTTAAACTTTTCCACTCTCATCTTAAAGGGCCTGTCCCATTTTCACAACCTTTTTCACAACCTCTGCCGAGTTTGCCCTTGACTCATATTCGCAGCATGGTCGTCTCGAGGTCGTAGGAGGTCGTAGGTAGGTCGTAGATAGGTCGTGATGCTAGTCGTAGGTCCTCGTGGCATCAAGTAGGTCGGGCGTTTTTCTAGCCTGATGAAAAATGTCCACGAGTAAAAAAGGTCGTGAATTAGGTCGTGAAAGTGGGACAGGCCCTCAACGCTGTGCTCTCTAGTGTTTGACATTTCCATCCTGAGAAAATAAGACTCGGACTTCTTATCTATGCCAGGCCGCCACGATGGCACAGCAATAGAGGTGCAGCCTCACAGCGCCAGAGACATGGGTTCGATCCTTACTACAGGTGCAAATACAAGGATGGAGTTAAAAGGAACGAGAGTATAGGAAAAGTTAAGAATGACACCAGAATTAACGGGGCAGAAAGCTCACGAAGGGATAGGAGAGTATGGCCTAGTGAAATAGGAATCGACGTGAAAGGTGAGGTGAGTAATGGATTAAAAGTATTATATATGAATGCATGAAGTATAAGAAGTAAAGTGGATGAGCTTGAGGCTCAGTTAGAGATTGGTAGATATGACATTGTGGGGATTACAGAGACATGGCTACAGGAGGATCGGGACTGGGAACTGAATATTCAGGGTTATACGTTCTATAGAAAGGACAGGCAGGTGGGCAGAGGAGGTGGGGTAGCTCTGTTGGTGAGGGATGAAATTCAGTCCCTTGCGAGGTGTGACATAGGGACTGACGATGTAGAGTCACTGTGGATAGAATTGAGGAATTGTAAAGGTAAGAAGACACCAATGGGAGTTATCTACAGGCCCCCAAAACAGTGGCCTGGATATAGGGTGCAAGTTGCAGCAGGAGTTAAAATTGGCATGTAA
>CM075979.1:68188471-68279660 GCA_038087875.1 Malacoraja senta | reverse complement strand
CAATTGTAAAGCAGTCCTGAGCTGGGATCTACCTCAATGGAGACCCTCGGCCTATCTTTAATCGGACTTTACTGGATTTGATCTTACTCTAAAGGTTATTCCCTTTATCCTGTATCTGTACACTGTGGACGGCTCGATTGCAATCATGTGTAGTCTTTCCTCTGACTGGTTAGCACGTGACAAAAGCTGTTCACTGTACCCCGTTACACGTGACAATGAACCAAACTAAACCAACTAAGATAATCGGCCCAAACACCACGCTCCGTCTGACTACTATTGACGATTGTTGACGTTGCTGACTCTTTGAGAAGGGACATTCCTCAGGAAGTTCTCCTTGACTCTCTCGGGCAATCAAACACACTCCATGTTATCACAGATAAAGGGACGAAGGCTTGGCTATTCAATGTGAGCGTTGTACACACATTGGAAAAGCTTGTTCTTATCGGTAGGGGGTGGCGATCAGGGTTCACAACACAATGTGCACTTGTGACCATTCATTAGTATTTCCAGCCAGTGTTTTTTGGGAGAATGTTTGAACGTACACATGACTGACCAAAGCTGAAAGATTGGCTTAAGTTTGCACAAGACTGCTGGGTCTACAGTTCTTTCACTATTTATCAGCACTGATTTCCTTCCTGTAAAGTCTGAGCACACAGTATGAAGACATACCCCCCATACGGATTCAACTTGGCACTTTCTGCACAAGAACTAAAGACTTCCTTATGAAAGGACACAACTCAGTGGGTCAGGCAGCATCTCTGGAGAACGTGGATGGGTGACGTTTCGGGTCGGGACCCTCCTTTGGACCCAAAATGTCACCGAACCAGGGATTCTGCCTGACCTGCTGAGTTAGTCATGCACCCTGTGTCCATTTGTGTAAACCAGCATCTGCAGCTCCTTGTTTCTGCTGTAAGAAGGGTCCCGATACAAAACGTCGCCTATTCATGTTCCCCAGAGATGCTGCCTGACCCGTTGAGTTACTCCAGCACTCTGTGCCTTTTTTTTTGTCACCAGCGCCTGCAGTTCCTTCTTTCTATCTACATAGAACAGTGCAGCACGGGAAAGGCCCTTCGGCCCACAATGTTTGTGTGGAACATGATGCCAAGTTAAACTAATCTCATCTGCCAGCACGTGATCCATATCCCTCTATTCCCTGCACATCCATGTGCCTATCTCAAAACCTCTTAAACACCACTATCGTATCTGCCTCCTCCACCTCCTCCTCTGGCCCCACCAGTTCGTTGTTTAAGCTGCAGTTCCTTGTTTCTACAAAGACTTGATTTCATTTTCTGAGCAAAAAAAAACACTACTTGCAAATTGCGTGCATTCAGACAATGCAACTTGGGCGCATTTAGACATTGGCTTAGAAGAGTTATGAAAAAGTAGGAGAACTAGCAGGCACGGTGGCGCAGCGGTAGAGTTGCTGCCTTACAGCGCCAGAGACCCGGGTTCGATCCTGACTACGGGTGCTGTCTGTACGGGGTTTGTACCCTTTCCCTGTGACTGCGTGGGTTTTCTCCGGGTGCTCTGGTTTCCTCCCACACACCAAAGACATGCAGGTTTGTAGGTTAATTGGCATTGGTAAAATTGTTCCTAGTGTGTAGGATAGAATTATTGTACAGGGTGATTGCTGGTCGGAGTGGACTCGGTGGGCCGAAGGGCCTGTTTCCACTCTGTATATGTAAAACTAAATTAAATTGATGGTATAAAGCTTTATATTGTATCTGCCATTTAGAGACATTTTCAGGTCAACTTGATAACTAGTTTTAAATGAAATACTTGGTTTCCACATTGAAGAGGTGATTGGAACCTATGATTGAAGTTTATTCTTGTACCAATCCTGTACCCACAGTTTCAGCTGTTAGTACAATAGGGCTCCTGTCCTAACTTGGAAGTTCACATCCCCACTAGAAATGCTATACCAATATTTCAATGCTGCTGAGATGCCTGAAGTGCAAACAGCAGACCCCTCCGGCCCGCCCGCCCGTCTGCCTGTCTCACGCACGTCCTCGAGCAGACACGTACATGGTCAAAACACAACGTGCTAGAGGAGCTCAGCAGGTCAGGCGGCATCCGTGGAGGGAAATGGACAGATGACGTTTCAGGTCGGATTCCTTGTTCAGATTGGAAGTTTGTGTAAAAACGTGTCTACACGCTTGCACACTCTCTCACACGCGTGCTCTCTCACACGCGTGCTCTCACACATGCACCCCCTCTCACACGCACACTCAGTGTAAATTGTCCCTAGTGTGTAGGATAGTGTTAGTGTACGGGGCGATCGCTGGCCGGCGCGGAATCAGTGGGCTGAAGGGCCTGTTTCCGTGCTGTATCTTTAAAGTCTACAACGTCTAAAGCCATCGTCAGGAAGGGCCAAACAATAACAATCTCTCACCGCCTTTGATCACAAAGACTTGGAGACTGTGTGCTGATGTATTGTGAGAGTATCATGGCCCTGTGGTGCAACTAGTGGAGTTTCTGCCTCATAGCAACGGTTCGATCCTGACTACGGGTGCTGTCTGCGTGTGGAGTTTGTACGTTCTCCCTATGACCGCATAGGCTTCCTCCAGGTGGGTGCCTGTGCGGGTTTGTAGGTTAATTGGCTTCTGTACTTTGTCCCTGGTGTTGGCAGATGATTGGATGGCTCTGAGTGGTAGCACAAAACCATGGGCCAAATAGCCTCTTCTATATGTAAGGAAATGTGGAAATCTTTGGTTTTGCATAGACCAATCCTGTCAGTCTCAAACCTTCCTTCCAACCTACAGTAGTGTAATTTAATCCCTCCCAAGTGCCCATCCAAACCCCTCTTGAAGCTTCTTATTGATGTTTCCACTTCTTAGAGACAATGGGTTTAAGAAGCTTCCCTCAATTCCTTCGTATCTTTGTGTTGTGAGCTTGTCTTATCAAACAATCTCAACAATCTCCAGCCATTGTGTCCTTCCTTGTTGTATGAGCTGATTAGAGAAAACTGGAGACTTTGAAGACCAGTTCTCTCTCTCTCTCTTTTATCATCTCACGCTCTCAGGTAGCTGATTAGACAGTTGATTTCTTGTGCCGTGCTTATTTTTGCCCAATAAATGACTGCCTTCCAGCAAAGAACCTAATTGCTGCCTGACCTGCTGAGTTACTCCAGCACTTATAGCCCTGCCCCACGATGCGAGTTCATTCCAAGAGTTCATTCTCCCGAGTTTGCCCTGATTCGAACTCGGAGATTTACGGTAATGGCCACTCGTCGGTACTCGGGGTTCTCGTGGACATTTTTCAACGTGTTGAAAAATCTTCACGAGTCTTCCCGTGCTTACCTGCCGTTAACGAGCCTTCCCGAGTACCTGCCATTAGCGGTACGAGCCGGTAAGAGGCGTCCCCGAGCTCCGACGTACCCGCAACATTCATTCATTCTCCATGCTCACCACGAGTTTGATTTTTTTAAAACTCGGGAGAGCACTTGAATGAACTCGCACCGTGGGACAGGGCTTTAAATCAAGATAGATTCATTCACCAGAATGCTGCCTTGAATAGGGGTCTTAGCTGCAGGGAGAGGTTGGACAAGCTTGTATTTAGTTCTGGAATGCCAGGGGTTGAGGGAAAACTTATCATCATGAGAGGCACAGTTAGAGTAGACAGTCAGAACCTTGTTCCCAGGATCCGAATGTCAAAGAGTAGAGGGCATACCTTCAAGATGAGAGGGGGGAAATGTAACCTTTTTTTATACAGAGAGTGGTGATATGATAGTAGCGTTTCAGAGGCTTTTAGATAGGCAATCAAAATGTAGAAACAAGGAACTGCAGATGCTAGTTTACAAAAAAAAGTTCACAGTGCTGGAGTAATTCACTGGGTCAGGTCACACCCCTGGAGAGCATGGATAGGTGACGTTTCGAGCCGGGACCCTTCTTCAGTCTTTGTGTCATAATCTAGAACAGGTTGCCTGAGAAGACGGTGGAAGTAAAAAAAATCACAGCTCAAAAAAAATCACAAATCTAAAGGGGAATGGACTGGTCTTTAAGGAAAGGGCGGCACGGTGGCGCAGCGGTGGAGTTGCTGCCTCACCGGGTTCCATCCTAACTACGGGTGCTGTCTGTACGGAGTTTGTGTGTTCTCCCTGTGACTGCGTGGGTTTTCTCCGGGTGCTCCGGTTTCCTCCCACATCCCAAAGACGCACAGGCTTGTAGGTTAATTGGCTTCAGTAAAATTAAAAAAAATGTCCCCAGCGTGTAGGATAGAACTAGTGTACGGGGTGATCGCTGGTCGGCGTGGACTCGGTTGGCCAAAGGGCCTGTTTCCAAGCTGCTTCTCTAAACCAAACCAAACAGGTTTGATGGGCTGAATGGCCTAAATCTGCTCCTATTATCAGTAATTCTTCGATGGTGGAGTTCCATGTAGAAAAAGTAAAACAGTTGAATAGTTACTGCAGGTAATATTTCACCAGGAAAGCTTCCAATTTGGAGTCACTCCCAAGAGTTTCCTTTTGGGAGAGGTTTAGCTCGACGTTAATCCAGTAATAAGGTCTGACGTTTGCTGTGGAGAGAGGAATGACGCATCGTGGTCGGAAGGAAAATGTAAGCCCAATGATGCCTGTGGGGAACAAGTGCTGAGTAATGAGTTTGCTGGACAGACTACAAAGGCGTCAGACGGGAATGTTGTGAGACAGACAGAGGTGGAGGGTTCTTGTATTGTGTGGAAGCTACATCGAAAGCTTGAGAGGCAGAGCTCAACAAGATCACGGAGCAACACAGGGCACAGGGGGGGACCTCATTGAAATGTACCAAATAGTGAAAGGCCTGGATAGAGTGGATGTGGGGAGGATGTTTCCGCTAGTGGGAGAGTCTTGGACCAGAGGGCACGGCCTCAGAATGAAAGGACGTACCTTTTAGAAAGAAGATGAGGAGGAATTTCTTTAGTCAGAGGGTGGTGAATCTGTGGAATCCTTTGCCACAGATGGATGTGGAGGTCAAGTCAATGGATATTTTTAAGAAGGACATTGATAGATTCTTGATTAGTACGGGTGTCAGGGCTTATGGATAGAAGGCAGGAGAACGGGGTTGAGAGGGAAAGTTAGATGGGCAGAGTTGATGGGCTGAATGGCCTAATTATGCTCCTATCACTCATGAGGGAGGCCATTCGGTCCATTGTGGCTGCGCCAGCTCTTTGCTGGGACTAGAAGGATATGGATTACATGCAGACAGATGGGGTGCAGAGGTAGGGTTGCTGCCTCATAGCACAAGACACACAGGTTCGATCCTGACGACGGGTGCTGTCCGTACAGAGTTTGTACGTTCTCCCTGTAACCGCGTGGGTTTCCTCCGGGTGCTCCGGTTTCCCCCCACGCTCCACAGATATGCACGTTTGACGATTAATTGACGCGTAAATTGTAAATTGTCCCTAAGGTGTAGGATATTGCGAGTGTACGGGGATCGCTGGTCAGCGCGGACTCAGTGGGCCGAAGTGTTTGTTTCCATGCTGTTTCTCTAAAGCCTAAAATTCTAAAGGGTAGATTAGTTTAAAAGGCACAAAGTGCTGGAGTAACTCGGCGGGTCAGGCAGCAGCTGTGGAGGACATGAATAAGTGACGTTTTGGATCGGGGTCCCACTTCAGTTCTTTGTGACTTATTGGTTCACCTTGGCATCATGTTCGGCACAGGCATTGTGGGATGAAGGGACTGATCCTGTGCTGTACTCTTCTATGTTGTATATCTTCTGAACGATGATTCTAATCAGTTCCATTTATCCAATCTTCCCAAAACTCCTGGAAGGTTTTTTTGTTGCCCTCTTAAGTATAAATCAAATATCCTTCTGGAAAATCACTATCTTAGTGATTTTAATACCCCTCCAAGCACCGCAGGTCCTTAGAGTCACAGGATGACCATAATCCAACTTACCCATGCCAACCAAGATGCCTCATCTACAGTAGTCCCACCTGCCTGCATTTGGCCCATATATATCTGAACCTGTCCTATCCATGTACCTGTACAAATGATTTTCAAATGTTTTGGTGGTCTCTGCCTCAACTGCAGCCTCTTCCATACACCCACCACCCTCTGTGTATAAAAAAAATAGTTGCCTCTCAAGTTCCTATTGAATCTTTCCTCGGTCATCTTAAACCTATGTTCTCTGGTTCTTGATTCCCCTACTCTGGGTAAAAGACTTATCTATTCCTCTCGTGATTTGAGAACCCTAAATGCAACTGCTGAGGATTTATTAAGGTTGGAAGCTTATTGGTGGTGCAGATGGTAGAGCTGCTGCCTCACAGCACCAGAGATGGGGGTTCGATCCTGCACACGGGTGCTGTCTGTGCGGAGTCTGCACGATCTCCCTGTAACTGCGTGGGTTTCCTCCGGGTGCTCCAATTTCCTCCCACATCCCAAAAGACGTGTGGGTTTGCAGGCTCATTGTAAATTTCCCCTAGTGTGTAGGGTGAGGATGAGGAAGTGGGATGACATACAACTAGAACGAATGGGTGATTGATGGCGGGCATGGACTTGATGGGCCGAAGGATCTGTTTCCATGCTCAATCAATAGATTAAACCTTCCAGCACTGAAGCAGATTTAAAAAACAGTTAATTGATCCACAAGCTAACAGTGGTAGAGTTGCTGCCTTACAGCGCCAGAGACCCGGGGTCGATCCTGACTCCTGTGTGCTATCTGTGCGGAGTTTGCATGTTCTCCCTGTGACTGCGTGGGTTTTCTCCGGTTGTACAGGGCCCTAGTGAGACCATACCTGGAGTATTGTGTGCAGTTTTGGTCCCCTAATTTGAGGAAGGACATTCCTCAATTTACAAGGTTAATTCCCGGGATGGCGGGACTGTCATATGCTGAGAGAATGGAGCGGCTGGGCTTATGCACTCTGGAATTTAGAAGGATGAGAGGGGATCTTATTGAAACATACAAGATTATTAAGGGTTTGGACATGCTAGAGGCAGGAAACATGTTCCCGATGTTGGGGGAGTTGAGAACCAGGGGCCACCGTTTAAGAATAAGGGGTAAGCCATTTAGAACGGAGATGAGGAAACACTTTTTCACACAGTTGTGAGTCTGTGGAATTCTCTGCCTCAGAGGTTGGTGGAGGCAGGTTCTCTGGATACTTTCAAGAGAGAGCTAGATAGGGCTCTTAAAGATAGCGGAGTCAGGGGATATGGGGAGAAGGCAGGAACGGGGTACTAATTGGGGATGATCAGCCATGATCACATTGAATGGCGGTGCTGGCTCGAAGGGCCGTATGGCCTACTCCTGCACCTATTGTCTACTGCTCCAGTTTCCTCCCACATCCCAAAAGATGTGCGGATTTGTAGGTTAATTGGCTTCTGGAAATTGTATATTGTCCCTAGTGTGTAGGATAGTGTTAGTGTACGGGGTGATCGCTGGTCGACGCGTGCTGGGCAGGCCGAAGGGCCTGTTTCCACGCTGTATCTCTAAAATCTAAAGTCCACAGTTCACAGTGGAAGACATAGACAGGCGGTGAAGGCAGCCTCAGCCTGATTTTACAAAGGACAGAATTGCACTTTAGTCATCTTGAAAAAAGCAAGGTCATGTTTTCAGAGCTATGCCTTCTATCAGTTGTTAACTCTTCTTGCAGTTCTTCCCGTTCTTGCAGTGTACTGTGTTTACATATTTGATTGTGCTGCTGGCAGTAGGGCTCTCAGTGTTGTTGTATCTGGGACATATGACAATAAAACACTCTTGACTCTTGATAGTGATGTAAAAACAGACCTGTCACTGTCACGTTGCATGCACCCCAGCATGGGTGTAAAGGTCAAATAACAAAAGCAGCTGATTTTTAAAGACAGTGAATCTTTCCTTTCAAGGTTCTTTGTTTGATTAGTTTTTTATCATCATGTTCTTAGCAAAAGGAACAGTATCACGGATGATCTTTGACCATTGCTATTATTTGGCATATTCTTTCTGTGCTAGGCTAACTCATTGATGCTGCTGTGGCTCCTGTTAGTCCATACCAAGAGAGCAGAGACGTAGCCAAGAGGCTCCGGAAACAAGTAATAAAGAACTTTTCTTGTGTCTATCTTCAGTTTAAACCAGCATCTGCAGTTCCTGCTTACACAATTAAAAAAACCTTGAAGATGAATGTTCGACTTTCAGTCTTTTACAACAACTTTTGCCTTTAAATGTGGCTGGAGGAAACATTCTTATATGCCTGAGAGATGCAAGGAACTGCAGATGGTAGTTTACAACAAAAAAAGACACAAAGTACTGGAGTGACTCGGCTGGCCTGGCAGCATCTTGTGTCTATCTATAGTAAGACTTTTTACTGAAAAAATCTTCACACTCCCTCGGAAAAGCAGCCAACACAATCAAAGACTTGTCGCACCCTGGTTATTCCTTCTTATGTAGTTTAGTTATGTTTAGTTTATTGTCACGTGTACTGAGGTACAGTGACAATCTTTTGTTGTGTGCTATCCAGTCAGCGGAAAGACTATACATGATTACAATCGAGCCCTTCACAGTGTACAGATGCAGGATGTAGGGAATAATGTTTAGTGCTAGATAAAGTCCGGTAAAGAGAGGGCGGGAGGAGTGGGGAGAGAGAGGGCGGGAGGAGTGGGGAGAGAGAGGGCGGGAGTGGGGAGAGGGTGGGAGGAGTCAGCTTTTGAGGGGATAGTGGTAGATTCCCTTGTATCTGGAGCACTAATGGAACAGGTGACGATGCAATAATCCAGTAGCAACAGCGCTGATATTGGCATTTAATTACTTTTATTTTAGTGCAATTAACTGAATCTAAATTCCCTAGCTGTTCTGGTTAGACGTGATCTTGTATGGCTGGGTCATTAGTCACAGCCTAGCCCGGGTCTACTGCTGTTAACATATCTACCATGCTACCATAACACGGCTGAAGATTAATGAGGTGTTTATCGTGATACAAAGCAAATGGAAAACTTCATTTAAAGGCTGCTTTCTTAGGAGTCTCTGGTGGGTCAACGGGCTGAGGCATGGGTTTCCACGTAGTGGCTTCCAGAGATGCTCTTCGAGTGTTGCTGGGGTCATTTAAGTCCGCTCCACAGTTGACAAAGCACAACCAGCCGAGCGCCTGTTTGCTCAAGACCAGCTCCACCATTGACGTACCATGGCTGGAATGTGTGCCGGCCCCACACAATGTGCTCCAGTTACTTCCCCAGACGTCTCCGTGACCCCATGTGTCTCCTGTCCCAGCACCTCTGAGGACCAGGGCAGTAGTCCCATGGACCCCCCCACCCACCACTTGCAGATTCCCCTTCCAGTGGGCTCCACCATGCTGATGTGAGTTCATTCACTACTCCTTCCACCTTGCTGGGTCTCAGGATAATGAGAATCCATTATATAAAGTCCAAACATTCATCTCAGTCTTGAACATCCGCAACGGCAACATGGAAGGATATCAGAAGATAACGAACAAATTGCTGGAGGAAGTCGGTGAGTCAGGCAACATCAGTGGAGGGAATTGACAAATTACATTTGACGGCTCTGGGCCTGTACTCGCTGGATTTTAGAAGGATGAGGGGGACCTCATTGAAACTTACCGTATAGCAATGGGCCTGGATAGCGTGGATGTGGAGAGGATGTTTCTACTAGTGGGAGAGTCTAGAACCTGAGGGCACAGCCTCAGAATCAATGGACGCACCTTTAGAAATGAGATTAGTACGAATTTCTTTCGTCAGAGGGTGGTGAATCTGTGCAATTTATTTACGGCGGAGGTCAAGTCATGGGTATTTTTTTAAATAGAAATTGTCAGGTTCTTGATTAGTAAAGGCGTCAAAGGTTACGGGGAGAAGGGAGGGGAATGGGGTTGAGATGGAAAGATAGATCAGCCATTCGGTGACTGGGCAAGGCAGCGCATGGGTTAAATCCACCATACTCCAATTTGGTAGTGCCTAGTGCATCCATAACCCAACCTAGATTGATGGAGACAGATGATTAGGTGGGCAAGCGTGTGGGTGAGTGGAACTGTTTCAGCGATTTGTTCACTGGGACCTCTGGTCAATGCAGACATAGTTTTCTCCAAATGTCATGCCCAAAGAACTGCAGGTGCTTGATTATACCAAAGGTAGGCACAGTGCTGGAGTAGGTCAGGCAGCAACAACTTGCCTTGCAATTACTCATTAGTGACATTTCGAGTCGGGACCTTTCTTCAGATCCGAAACGTCACCGATCCATTCTCTCCAGAGATGTTGCCTGACCCGCTGAGTTACTCCAATATTTTATGTCTATCTTAGTTAGGCTGGATAGTTTAGTTCATTGTCAAGTGGACGTGCCGAGGTACAGTGGAATGCTTTTTTGGTGCAGATAGTCCAAGGATCTCCAATGAGATAGATAGTGGCTCAGGGCCTCTCTCTAGGTGGTGATAGGATGTTTACCTGAAAACAGCTTTGGTATTAAACCAGCATCTGCAGTTCTTTTTTATTGCAATTACCCTTCTTCATTTCAATAATAAGTAGACTTTAATTCACTCACTGGGTGAAGCTCAGAAATGGAAGCTGCTGCCCAAATATATGGGTGAGCTGAGGGGTATAGGGTTAAGGTGAGGGAAGATTTAACCCTATACCCCTTAATAGGAACCCGAGGGGTAACTTTTTTACACAAAGGGTGCTGGGTGTATGGAACGAGCTGCCGGAGGAGGTAGTTGAAGCAGGTAATATCGCAGTGTTCAAGAAACATTTACACAGGTACATGGATAGGAAAAGTTTAGAGGGATATGGGCCAAACGCAGGCAGGTGGGACAGGTGTAGATGCGACATGTGGTTGGTGTGGGTAAGTTGGGCCGAAGAGTCCATTTCCACGTTGTATGACTATATGATTATAACTTGTGATCAGTGCAGTTCTACATCTGACTGCAGACTAATTCTCTTTCAGCGGAGGAATACTTGGTCAAGTAATTATACTATTGGTTGCTAAATGCTACGCATGGGTGTGCTCCATTTGAATTCTATACTTAGGACAGATAAGAGTGAGAGTCTAGTTCAGGCTCTGCCTTCACTAATGCTACAGGCCCACCACCGATTTTATGGTAACTGGTGGTCCGGCACCTCCTTTAATCTCGACAAAATTACGAGAGGGCACTTGAAATCCCCCCAGGTCCCCCTTCCCCCGCCCCGAAAATGTGGCACCCAGGCCGGGTGAGGCGGCCGATCCCGTCCTCATTGAGATCTCCGTGGCTGATCGGCGGGTCGAATTTGCCTCCCGTGGCCGGGCCTCTGGAACTCCAACCCAGCCGGAGCCGGCAGATCTGTTCCCTTAGCCGACTTCCGAGGCCAATATCTCGGCCCCTTGGCGGCCTAGGGTGGAACATCATGGTACCGTTGGACTCCTCTTGGAAAACGTCACCTCAGTTGGTCCGGCAAAACGGATAATCCAGAAAGTCTCTGGAACCAAGGAAATTGCCGGAAAATCAGTGCTGCAACTGTATTTGGTGTCTTCAGAAACGATCCATAAAAACGACCTTCTAATGATTTTTAACTTGCCAAATTTAATCTCTAATAGGAAATTACTTCTCACTTGCTAGGTCAGCTGTGGGCTATTGGGTAGCACTCAGTCTCTGAGACAAGAGATTGTGAGTTTTAGATTCCCTGGTACATTACTGGGGGAGTGCTCTTCATGGGAACAAGACATTAAAGTCCGGTCCTAAGGTGTCATTGAACCATAGAGCATGGAAACAGGCCCTTCGGCCCACCTAGACCATGCTGACCAAGGTGACAGAAGCAAAACCTGAAGAAGGGTCTCGACCCGAAACGTCGCCTATTCCTTCTCTCCTAGATGCTGCCTCACCCGCTGAGTTGCTCCAGCATTTTTGTCTCCCTAAGATGGCATTCCGGGTTAGTCTAGTTTATTGTCAGGTGTACCGAGGTACAGTGAAAAGCTTTTTTGTTGTGTGCTAACCAGTCAGTGGAAAGACTATACATGATTACAATCGAGCCGTTTATAGATACAAGATAAAGGGAATAACGTTTCGTGCAAGATAAAGTCCAATTAGTCCGAGGGTCTTCAATGAGGTTGACAGTGGCTCAAGACCTCTTTCTAGTTGTTGGTAGGATGGTTCAGTTGTCTGACAACAGCTGGGAAGAAACTGCCTCTGAATCTGGAGGTGTGCGTTTTCACACTTCTGTCTCATTTGCATGATCGGACATGGAAGTAGAGGGAGCGTCCGGGGTTGAGACTGGTCCTTGATTATGCTGGTGGCCTTGTTGAGGCAGCGTGAAGTGTAGATGGGGACAACGGAAGGGAGGTCAGTTTGTGTGATGGTCTGGGCTGCGTCCACACTTCTCTGCAATTTCTGACGGTCCTAGATGGAGCTGTTCCCAAACTTTCCTGTGGTGCATCCCGATAAAACGCTTTCCACAGCGCATCTGTAGAAGTTGGTGAGAGTTGTTGGGGACATGCTGAATGTTCTAAGCCCTCTAAGGAAGTAGGTGTAGATTAGTGTGTAGGCTTGGGGTGTAGATGTAGATTTAGGTTACCAAATATCCTTACCAAAGCCAATTAACCTACAAAGCTGAATATCTTTGGAGTGTGGGAGGAAACCAGAGCACCTGGGGAAAACTCACGTGGTAACGGAGAGAATGTACAAATTCCGCACACTTCATATCCCTCTATTCCCTGCATTTCCATGTGCCTCTTAAACGCCACGATCGTATCTGCCTTCACCACCACCCTGACAATGCATTCCAGGCCCCCGCCACTCTGTATGTAAAACAAAAAACTCGCCCGCACACATCTCCCTTCTCACTTTCCAGCTTTGCCAAAAGCAAGGCATGTGACATTCTGGTAAAGAAAGGTCACATAGTATTTATTTCCCTCTAATTTCACGTAACACTTGCATTCTATCTCACTCTATCCCTCCCCCACCCTAGTCATCCTGCTAGTTCAACGTTCGTATCCCTTTGTTGTCAACTTTGCACCAATCAACAATGGACCATTGAGGGCTCCACCTGTACTGGGTCTTTGGTGCCGGCTCTGATTTGTTCTGTACTTTTTTATACCTCTAGTTTCTCTCCCCCCCGACTCTCAGTCTGAAGAAGGGTCCCGACCCGAAACGTCACCTATTCCTTTTCTCCAGAGATGGTGCCTGACCCGCTGAGTTACTCCAGCATTTTCTGTCTTATCTTCGGTGTAAACCAGCATCTGCAGCTCCTTTCTACTCATGGTAAAGCATAGCTGGATAAGGTGGCTGGGAGATCTGCCAATCTATCTAAAGGCTCCTCCCACTCCTGGCCTTTGTTTTATCGGAGTAAAACCAGAGCGAGCCCCAGCAGCCCTCAGTGGCGAGACTCTAGTACTTGCTCGCCTGAAAACACCCCACCCCATGGGCAGTGAGCTCTCCTCCTCGTCCCGCCAGAAGCATTGTTCCCATGTGCCAGGGAGCGATGGAAACAGTGAAGTCATGGTGGACGTTAAGGAAGAGATGGGCATGCCAATGGAATACATGAGACCTTCCACAAACCGCACCTGTGGCAAGACAGAAGCAAAACCTGGCATGTCTTATCGGGTTGCACGGAAACAGGGCAACGGCTCGCACTGATGCACGCCAAGCATCGTTCCTGTGTACTTGCTCCTGGTCTTCAGCGTTGAGTGTTATGGGCATTGAAATGAATGGATTTACTGAGCCTGTAACTTTTCAGTGGTATTTTTAAACTTCCACCCGTGAGCTGATCCAGATGTAATTGACAGGCCACTTCAATAAAACATGGAGAATGTTGCTGCTGGTGTAGTGCCCGTGAGATTGTGGGACGGGGAGGGGTAACTAACTGCATTTCCAGGAAGGGACTTCCAGTGCTGACAGGTTGCAAGAGGCACCCTGGCGTTGGTCTTGCTCCGTCCAGTGAGTTGCAAGAGATCATCTATCTCCCACTCTATAGGCCCATTCTTATTCCAAAAGTGCGGTGGGCGTACGGACCGAGCTGCCGGAGGAGGCAGGGACTATCGCAACATTTAAGAAGCAATTAGACAGGTACATGGATAGGACAGGTTTACAAGCAGGTGGGACTGGTTGGGCATGTTGGTCGGCGTGGGCAAGTTCTATAATGCTCTATGCACTCTATGGTATAAATCCATCGCCTGTACTCCTGTACTCTATAGTGCCAGTGTCTGTGTGCAGTCTGTGTTTAGTTTAGTTTATTGTCCAACGTACCGAGGTACAGTGAAAAGCTTTTGTTGCGTGCTAACCAGTCAGCAGAAAGACAATGGTGTGGTGCGTGGGGGTCACCAATGTGGTGCGTGGGTCTCAAAAGGAAGCACGAAGTCCAGTGTTTTGAGAGGCACCTTTAATTATGTTCCTCCCGGCTGTAGGGAAGACCAAACGAGAGAAAGATGGCACCCAAACCCCTGCCTTTAAACCCTCTGGCTAAGGGCCGCCTCCGGACTGAACCACTCCCGTGCCGAGGGGTTCGACAGGTATGATGGCACGACCCTTGGGAGCCGCCACAATGGACACAAAATGCTGGAATAACTCAGTGGGACAGGCAGCATCTCTGGAGAGAAGATGCTGCCTGTCCCGCTGAGTTATTCCAGCATTTTGTGTCCATCTTCGTTGTAAACCAGCATCTGCAGTTCCTTCCCACAGCGGAAAGACAATGCATGATTACAATCGAGCCGCCCACAGCGTACAGATACGTGACAAAGGGAATAATGTTTAGTGCAGGATAAAGTCCATTAAAGTCTGAGCAAAGACAGACCAAGGGTCTCCAATGAGGTAGATAGTTGCTCGGGACTGCTGTCTAGTTGTTGATGGGATGGTTCAGTTGCCTGATAACAGCCGGGAAGAAACCATCCCTGAATCTGGAGGTGTGCGTTTTCACACTTCGTACCTCTTGCCTGATGGGAGAGAGGAGAAGAGGGAGTGGCCGCGGTGAGACTGGTCCTTGATTTGAGGGTCTTTGTGCTGTGTTTCTCGGCACTGCCAGTGTTGCTTGTGTTATTCAATAACGATTGTTCTGGATGTTCCATGTACTCTACAGTATTGGTGGTGTGTATTTCAGTAGGGCCACTGCTTTGTATTCACTGAATTGAGTCGTGCCTGCACACTGGTGGTGTCAATATGTGTGTGATTCCCTTCTTCTTTCCAGTAGTCTTCAATGCCTATGTGTCAGTCTCAGGATTTCCTACATACTCTGGGCAATGTGCTAGGTGAGGTTTTTATTCCTGGCTCTGCATTTAATTTTTAAAAACATTTTGGGATCAGCACATTGCTGGCAAGTAGAGCATTTATTGCCTACGCCTGTTTCCTTATGAATGTAAAAAAAAAAAAGAGTCATATGGTATGCTTGCCTTCATTGGTGGGGGCATTGAGCATCGGAGCCAGGAAGTCATGATGCAGCTTTATACGATTTTGGTTAGGCTGCATTTGGAGTATTGCGTGCAGTTCTGGTCACCCCCATTACAGGAAGGATGTGGGGGCTTTGGAAAGGGCGCACAGGAGGTTTACCAGAATGACGCCTGGTTTGGAGTGTGTTCGCTGCAAGGAGAGTTGAACAGCCCTGGATTGTTTTTTTCTCTGGAACGCCAGAGATTGAAGGGGGACCTGATAGAAATAAATAAAATGATGAGAGGTATAGATAGGGTAGACAGTCGGAAACTTTCCCCCCCCCGGATAGAAATATCAAATACTAACAGGAATAGCTTTAAGATGAGAGGGGTAAAGTTTAAAGGAGATGTGCGGAGCAAGTTGTTTATACAGAGGGTGGTGAGCACTTGGAACCTGCTGCCGGGGGTGGAGCTGGAGGCAGAGTCAACTGTGGCATTTAAGCGAATTATGGATAGGCATATTGATATGTAGGGAATGGAGGGATATGGATTATGTATGATAGTCAGGATGATGCACATCTTGGAAGGAACCTACAGGTAGCAGCTTTCCCCTTACCTGCTACCCTTGCTTCTTGAGGGTGGATAGAGTGTAAGGACATCGCTAGGAATGATATGATATTCTAGAACTAGGGAGGGGGGGTGGGGGGAGTCAGTCTCAGTCTACCCCATGATAGAAGAGGGAGGAGTTGTACAGTTTGATAGCCACAGGGAAGAAGGAACTCCTGTGGCGTTCAGTCCTGCATCTTGGTGGAACCAGTCTGTTGCTGAAGGTGCTCCTCAGGTTGACCAGTGTGTCATGGAGGGGGTGAGCTGTATTGCCCAGGATACTCCGCAGTTTGAGGAGCATCCTCCCCTCAAAGACCACCTCCCATGAATCCAACTCCGCCCACAGGACGGAGCCAGCCTTCCTGACGAGTTTGTCAATCCTATTGGCGTCCGCGGCCTTCGCCCTGCTGCCCCGGCACACGGCAGCGAAGAAGATGCCACTGAGTACCAACGATTAGTAGAACATCTGCAGCATCTTACTGCAGACGTTGAAGGAGCGGAGCCTTCTCAAAAAGTACAGCCGGCTCTGTCCCTTCTTGTACAGGGCCTCAGCGTTCCTGGACCAGTCCAGTTTACTGTCCAGGTAAACTCCAAGGTATTGGTACTCCCTGTTAAACTGCACATCCACACCATTGATGGAAACAGGGGACAAGGGTGTTCCTCTTCTCCTAAATTCCACCACTAACCCCCTACAGGTCATTCATCACAACTGGCAGTGGTGTTTTAGAAACACCATTCAGGGTAAAATGGACAAAAACTCAGAAGTTTGTGTTAATTAGCAATTTAGTATTGGTTTATTATTGTCGTGTATACTGAGATACAGTGACAAACTTACATGAGTACAATTAAGCTATACACAAGTACAATAGGTAGTGCAAAGAGAAAAATACTGGAATATAGTGTTACAGCGTTGGAGAGAAAGTGCAGATTTAAAAAAAGTGAAAGGGTTGCAATGAGGTAGGTTGGGAGGTCGAGACTGTGCCCTTACCCTTCCGTTCAGTCGTCTGATAACAGTGAGGAAAAAAAAACTGTTCCTGAATCTCGTGGTACATTGCAAAAGACAGATAGGTTTGAATAACCGAAATGAATTTTTTGACGAAATAACGAAGAAGATTGGTGCAAGAATTGCTGTGGGTATTGCCTATGTGGGTTGCAAAAACACATTTTAAAACACTACATTAAAGGCACGTTCATTAAATTGAGGCTTGTGAGATCTTTCAGAGGCATACAATTACTTTTACAGAGCTGTACAAAATCATGAGAGGAATAGATCTGGTAAATGCACAGAGCCTTTTGCCCAGAGTAGGGGAATCGAGAACCAGAGGGCATAGGTTTATGGTGAGGAGGAAACGATTTAATAGGAACCTGAGGGGCAGCCTTTTCTTGCAAAAGCTGGTGGGTGTATGGAACAAGGTAGTTGAGGCAGGTACTATTCACAACACATTATTATAACGCTTTTACATGCTGTTACAACACAAACCAGGTCTCTGGCGCTTTAAGGTAGCAACTTTACTGCTGTGCCACTCTTTCTGAAATGCTAACAGCCAGAAACTCTTCAATACGTCAGCTCCTCCAGATGGCTCTCTGCAAGCCTTGATGCCTTTCAGAATAACCAATCATTTTTGTTGTTGTTGCATCTGCTGTGCCTGCAAAGCTGCAGCAAGTAAGAATGTCCTTCTTTCTGTTCACATCCGATGCTTATGACAAATTGACACTCTTGACTCACGTTTCATCACTCAAGGTTCGTTACCCTTGACTCTACTACTTTTATCTTAGACGTTTGACTCTAGTACCTTCATCTAAGACTCTTGACACCAGGACTGCTTCACGCTGCCTCGGCAAGGCCACCACCAGACTCAAGGACCAGTCTCACCTTGGTCTCACCTTGGTCACTACCTCTTCTCCCCTCTCCCATCAGGCAAGATGTGTGAGAACGCCCTCCCCCAGATTCGGGGACAGTTTCTTCCCAGCTGTTATCAAGCAACTGAACCATCCTATCACAAATTGGAGAACAGTCCTGACCTCCCATCCTCCTCATTGGAGACCCTCGGGATATCTTTAATTGGATTATACTGGACTTTATCTTGCACTAAACGTTATTCCCTTCATCCTGTATCCGTACACTGTGGACGGCTTGATTGTAATCATGTGTAGACTTTCTGCTGACTGGATAGCAGAAACAAAAAAAAATTCACTGTACCTCGGTATACGTGACAATACATGAAACAAAATCTAAACAAAACTAAACTGGTGAACGGACATATTTTAACCAGCATTAGAGGGGGAGAGAGAGAGGGACGGACAGAAGTTTCAGGAAGGAGTGTTAGTCCATTGTTTGTGAACGAGCCTAGAAGCTTTGCTCTGATGGACATTATGGTTGCCGATATGGACAGGAGTGTTAGTCCATTGTTTGTGAACGAGCCTAGAAGCTTTGCTCTGATGGACATTATGGTTGCCGATATGGACATCGTTCCCGATGTTGGGGGAGACCAGAACCAGGGGCCACAGTTTAAGAATAAGGAGTAAGCCATTTAGAACGGAGATGAGGAAACACTTTTTCTCACAGAGAGTGGTGAGCCTGTGGAATTCTCTGCCTCAGAGGGCGGTGGAAGCAGGTTCTCTGGATGCTTTCAAGAGAGAGCTTGATAGGGCTCTTAAAATAGCGGAGTCAGGGGATATGGGGAGAAGGCAGGAACGGGGTACTGATTGGGGATGATCGGCCATGATCACATTGAATGGTGGTGCTGGCTCGAAGGGCCGAATGGCCTACTCCTGCACCTGTTGTCTATTATCTATTGTCTATTATTTTTTCTCTGTAGCACTTCTGCAGATAATCATTTGGTGCTCAGAGGTACTGATAAAAATTGAGTACAGAACAATAACAATTAAAATTGTCGTGCATGGGATTTGGCCTTGCTGATTCTTGCCTATTCTGATTTCCCACATTTCAAGTTCATGATGGTTTAGGAATAGTTTGATGTGATTAAAGATTATGCACACCAGCAAGTTTGCCGAATTAAGCTTAGTTTACTTTAGTCTTTAGAGATACAGCTCAGAAACGGGCCCTTCGGCCCACCAAGTCCGCGCCGACCAGCGATCACCCCGTACACTAGCACAATCCACACGCTAGGGGCTATTTACAATTTTACTTAAGCCAATTGACCTACAAACCTGTACGTCTTTGGAGTGTGGGAGGAAACCGGAGCACCCAGAGAAAACCCACCCGTGTCACGGGGAGAACGTACAAACTCCCTACAGACAGCACCCGTAGTCGGGATCGAACCCGGGTCTCCATCACTGTGAGGCAGCAACTCCATCGCTGTGCCACCGTGTCACCCTCTGTCCTGCCTTCCGTGCAACTCCTTACTTCCCATCAACCTCCAGTGAATGTAACTAACTACAAATGAATGAATCCTGTTTAACAAGGCAAAGGAAGACACACAAAGTGCTGGAGTAACTCAGTGGGTCAGGCAGCATCTGTGGAGAACATGGATGGTACATTTAGACTGTCATTTCAGTGCCGAGATGGTTAGGAATGTCTTCCTAAAGAGACATTCTTTAGGAAGAGATTTAATCCAAGGCCCATTGGGTTGATGTTAAAGGTCCCATGGCATCTATAATGAGGGAACTCTCTCTGTAATGGTGACCAATATTAATCTCACAATTGGTATCGCGACAAGCTGAGATATTTTTCTTACAGAACGTGAGAGGTTGAGCAGGCTTTATTTTTTGAGTGCAGGAGGATGAGGGGTGATCTTACGGAGGTGTTTATGTTCATGAGAGAAATAGCTAGGGTAACTGCACAGAGGCTTTTACCCAGAGTAGGGGAATTAAGAACCGGAGTTCATAGGTTTATCTATTTCCCCTTCTAACTCTGGTTCTATTCACCAGTCATAATCACTTGTGGCCAGTACGGTGGCACAGCGGGTAGAGCTGCTGCCTCACAGCGCCAGAGTCCCGGGTTCCACCTTGATCTCGGCCGCTGTCTGTGTGGAGATTGCACGTTCTCCCTATAATCACGTGGATTTCCTCCGGTTTCTCCGGTTTCCTCCCACATCACAAAGGTGTGCAGGTTTGTGGATTATTTGGCCTCTGTAAATTGCCCCTAGATGTGAAAGTGGGACAACATAGAACTATTGTGGGCTGGTGTACGATGGTGGGCTGAAGGGGTTGTTTCCACGCTGTATCTCTCAACCAAATTCTACATACCTCAATGTCTAACTATAACTGAACAACCTCCAGATAGATCCCTGGAGCCATATTCTGCTGTATTAGCGCTGTTAGTGAAGTGAGTTTACAGCAATGCACAGGATCTTAAGTGACAGCATCATTTTAATTCTGGTAGGATTGGCACAATGCAATAATTGGTTTAATTAACTTGGAATATGTCAATTCAATCAATCTGTTCTTAAAAAATTGCTGGAATTGGCTGCTGGCTATCTGGCCTCTAGTGAATGCTCAACATTCATGCACAGCAGTGGAATTTTTGTGTCTATTTTCACGGTAATTTGCTTATGTCTGCGAACACCCAGCAGACGTGTGTTTCCTCTGATCCCACTGCTCATTCACTCCCCGTCCTTTAGTGCTCCGTTGTCTGGCTCTGAATTGACCGGCTTACCTCTGGAATTTCCTTCTCATAGAAACATCGAAAGTAGGTGCAGGAGTAGGCCATTCGGCCCGCCATCAATATGATCGCGGCTGATCATCCAGAATCAGTACCCTGTTCCTGCTTTATCCCCATATCCCTTGATTCAGTTAGCTCTAATCGCTATATCTAACTCTCTCTTGAATACATTCTCTCGCTCTATCTCTCTCTCGCTCTCTCTCTCGCTCTCTCTCTCGCTCTCTCTCTCGCTCTCTCTCTCGCTCTCTCTCCCTCTCTCGCTCTCTGTCCCTACCTTAGAAAATAGGAGCAGGCGAAGGCGATTCGGCCCTTTAGGGCTATTCTATGTGGTCATGGCTGATCGGCCTCATGCCTAGTTCCTCTTTCAAGACCAGTCCAGCACCACGTGGCTTCATTGCAACATTTGACATTGGCTCGGAAAGGTGTCGATTGCCAGCAACTTCCATTGTCGGGTGCTTATGACTTTTAAAAGATGTTTAGACAGATATATGTAATGACATATTTTTCGTTTTGTTTAGTATAGAGATACAGCATGGAAACGGGCCCTTTGGCCCACCGAGTCCCCACCGACCATCGATCACCCGTACACCTGTTCTATCCTGGGGGCAATTTACATTGGACCATTGACCTTCAAACCTGCACGTCTATGGGATGTGGGAGGAATCCGGAGCACCCGGTGAAAACCCACGCGGTCACAGGGAGAACCTACAAACTCCACACTGACAGCACCCATAGTCAGGATTGAGTTTGGGTCCCTGGTGCTGCAAGACAGCAGCTCTACCGCTGCGCCACCTTGCCACCCTATTGTGGAAACACCTCTCCACCTCTGCAAAAGAACTTGGAAGTGTTCACCCTAGTTCTTTGCCAAGATAGAAATTGATTTTATTTTTAAATTATTTTTTATTACAATGTTTGATATTTCAGCTTTCACCGTAATCGGTCATTGCGTTTTTTTCATTTTCTGTAAAATGTTTGCAATTTAAATGGTAAATTGAGCCACGTTTACTTCTCGATTTGGTATCGTTGGGAACTCTTAGCGTCGATGCCTTCACCTCCCCTGAACACTGAGGTTCTCCAGTAGACATGGACAGACTGCAAAGGGTTCCTCTGTGTCCCACACCTTGCTTGGCCTTTGGGAACAGCTGCTCTGTGGGGTCAGTGGAGAGGACAGTCCCTTTACCATCGACTGCTAAATTGGGACAAATGTTTAGCCTGGCGACTGTGTAAAGTCGGGTCAACAGGATCAAATAACAAGCCGGCAGAATAATTGTCTGCATTATTTTTGGAACAATAGAAGCAAGTTTGGAGCTGACTGCGTTTCAAAGGAGTTTTCTTAGTTATGGCTTAATAACGGCAAAAAAACTGATACTGACATTTTGGAAAAATGCTCCTAAGCCAACAATAAAAATGTGGACTTCTAATATGTGGGAATTGTTACACCTAGAAGATATGAGATTCCTCCTAGCAGGTAAACAAGACCAATTCCAAAAGATTTGGTCTCCATATATCGACTTATTACAAACATAGGGTGCAACAAAATGATGATAATAAATGGTTTTAGGACCTGGCGAGGGGTGAGTAAAGATAAGAAGTAGGTACATCCCTTTCAGATTGTCCTATCTTATTTTCTTTTTTCTCTTTTTTTCTTTTCTTCTTTAACTACTTCTTGTGGTTTAGTTTCACATGTGTGTTCCTGGACCACTTTTTCATTCACTCACTGACTGTCTTTGCTAGCTCTTTCTATCCTTTTTTTCTATTTAAGTTGAAAAATAGAAGTGGTACAAGAACTGTATAAATTTACGTTATTGCAGATTACTGTAATGTGAAATACAATAATTTAAAAAATGTAAAAAAAATAAATAAATAAAAATAAATTATAATAAATCTTTATGAAACACCGATTAACCCTAAAAAAAATATATATATAATTTTTTTTTTAAAATTAAAAAAAAAAGAATAATAGTCTGCTGGATCCATCTTCTTTCACTGTCCGCAAGACAGCAAACAACAAGTCACAATGCTGCAGCGGTAGAGTTGCTGCCTCACAACGCCCGAGACCCGGGTTCAATCCTGACCACGGGTGCTGCCTGTAGTGATTTTGTACGTTCTCCCCGTGACCACGTGGGTTTTCTCTGTGTGTGCTCCGGTTTCCTTCCACACACCAACGCTGTGCAGGTTTGTAGGTTAATTGGCTTCTGAAAATTGACCCTAGAGTGTAGGATAGAACTGGTGGATGGGTGATCACTGGTCGGCATGGACTTGGTGGGCCGAGGGGCCTGTTTCCACTCTGTACTTCTAAACTAAAATAAAGTCCCGCCTAATTTTAAATTGAAATTACTAACATTCTCATTGTAGAATATCTTAGCAGCATCATTGCACTAGAATCACTAATACTACAGCAGTAGGCCATTCGGTATTCAGTAGGCCAACCAGTATTTAGTTTAGTTTAGAGCAGAAACAAGCGCTTCGGCCGACTGTGTCCGCGCTGATCAGCGATCCTCGTACATTCACACCATCCGACACACGGGGACAATTTACAATTTTACCGAAACCAATTAGGTCACGGGGAGAACATACAAACTCCGTACAGACAGCACCCGTAGTCAGGATCAAACCCAGGTCTCTGGCGCTGCGAGGCTGTGCTCACTCTGAAATACCTCTCTAGTCGTTCCTTCAACCTGGCTTTTTTCCCCCAAAGCCTGGAATAGATCAGGTAGACGCACAGAGTCTCTTGCTCAGAATAGGGGAATCGAGAACCAGAGGACATACGATTAAGGTGAAGGGGGAAAGATTAAATAGGAATCTGAGGGGTAACTTTTTCACACAAAGGGTGGTGGGTGTATGGAACAAGCTGCCAGAGGAGGTAGTTGAGGTAGGGACAATTGCAATATTTAAGAGACAGTTAGACAGGTGCATGGATAGTACATGTTTAGAGGGATATGGGCCAAACGCAGGCAGGTGGGACTAGTGTAGATGGGACACGTTGGTCGGTGTGGGCAAGTTGGGCTGAAGGACCTGTTTCTGCAGGACACTGTATATGACTCTAAAGCCCGGCAAGATTTCATCACCCAATTACATATTCAAGTCTCTTTCTACTGAATATCTTTCCACTGTTTCTCATCCAAATTGCAATGATTCACTTTGGGATAAAAAAAACTTCTCGCGTCTAAATTTATTTTTACTGCTTGTTGAACCAGCTGTAAATAGAAACACTGTTTTTCCATATTTGCACTTTAAAAAGCTCTCGTAATTTTGAGTACCTTTTATGAAGCTTCTTTTGATTTTTTTTTTCAAACAACAACCTTCAATAGATCGCTCGGGGCTTTTTAACAACCACAAGTTCATATTTGGAGACAAAAAAAAAGTCTAGATTCACAAAGGCGGTTCATGGCCGTGCAATTTCTTTGCTTCCTTTGTAGTCTCGGGAACATCACCCGCCTGTGTTATATCTGGTGTAGATATGCTAGAGAACAAGGGTGGCCGTCATCTTCCCCCTCCCCCAGTCTAGAAGCTGAATGCAAAGTCTGGATGGCGAATGCCATCTACAATGTGCTCTACTGCAGCTCAATAATACTCTGCTGACAGCACTTCACAGCGCTAACCTTTCCTGCCTAGAAAGGGCAAGGATAACAGGTTCAAAGGGACACCTGCACCCCTACCCCCCCCCCCCTCACCCCCCCCCCCCCACCTCTCCCAAATTCCTCAACAAATCACACATCATCTTGACTTGGACATATGTTGCCATTTGCCGACCAGCGATCGCCCCCTACACTAGTTCCATCCCACACACTGGGGACAATTGACAGAAGACAATTAACCTAGAAACCCGCATGGCTTTGGAATGTGGGAGGAAACCGGAGCACCCGGAGGAAACCCACGAGGTCAGGGGAGAACGTACAAACTCCACGCAGGCAGTACCCGAGGTCAGGATTGAACCTGCAACTCTGGCGCTGTGAGGCAAAAACACTACCAGCTGCACTGCCCCCAGTCAATCTCATCCTGACTCTGCTTTCATATGTTCTTTTTTGTTGTTGTACAAATGAGACAAGACAGGACCTCATTTTAACCTCAATGGAAAACATTACCTGCAGCAGTGTCGCACTCCCTCAGTGCTACAGGGGCAGCAGGGTGGCTTAGCCGGTAGAGTTACTGTCTCACAGAGCCAGAGAGCCGGGTTCGATCCTGACTACGGGTGCTGTCTGTATGGAGTTTGTACGTTCTCATCGTGACCGTGTGGGTTTTCTCTGGGTGCTCCGGTTTCCTCCCACACTCCAAAGACGTGCAGGATTGTAGGTTAATTGGCTTTGGTCAAATTGTAATTTGTCCCTAGTGAGTAGGGTAGTGCTAGTGTAAGGGGATTTCTGGTCGGCGCGGACTCGGTGGGCCAAAGGGCCTGTTTTCCTCGCTGTATCTCTAAACTAAACTAGTTCATAAGTTATAGGACCAGCGATTTTGGGCCCGGAGCGAGACCGTACACCGCCCGGCGCGGCCTCAACGGCCGTGGGACTTAACATTGCCCGCCTGGGGCTTCAACATCGGGAGAAAAATGGTGCAGGGGAGAGAAAAGACTTTGCCTTCCATCACAGTGAGGAGATTCTGTAAATTTTTCTGTAAATGTTTTCTGTAAATTGAATTGTTTGTGTGTCGTGTAGGAATTGTTTTGTTTGTATGGCTGTGGAAACGGAGTTTCGTTTGAGCCTCTTTGAGGTTCAAATGACAAGGAATAAAAAATGAAATCAAATCAGAATTAGGCCATTCGGCACATCGAGTCTAGGCTGCCATTCAATCGTGGTTGAACCCCTCAAGATTCAGATTCAGATTCAGATTCAACTTTATTGTCATTGTGCAGTGTACAGTACAGAGACAACGAAATGCAGTTAGCGTCTCCCTAGAAGAGCGACATAAATATGAGCAATCAATAAATCTATTTACGTGAATACAGTCATAGTATTTTTCCTGGTGGGAGGAGTGTCCGGGGGGGGGGGGGTGATTGGCAGTCACCGAGGTACAGTGTTGAGTAGTGTAACAGCCGCAGGGAAGAAGCTGTTCCTGGACCTGCTGGTCCAGCAACGGAGAGACCTGTAGCGCCTCCCGGATGGTAGGAGGGTAAACAATCTGTGGTTGGGGTGAGAGCAGTCCTTGGCGATGCTGAGCGCCCTTCGCAGACAATGCTTGCTTTGGACAGACTCAATGGATGGGGAGGAACCGGTGATGCGTTGGGCAATTTTCACCACCCTCTGCAGTGCTTTCCGGTCGGAGACAGAGCAGTTGCCATGCCATACTGTGATGCAGTTGGTAAGGATGCTCTCGATGGTGCAGCGGTAGAAGTTCACCAGAATCTGAGGAGACAGATTCCATTCTCAACCCCATTCTCTTGCCTTTTCCCTGTAACCCTAACACCCATACTAATCCAGGATCTGTCAATCTCCGCCTTAGAAATATCCTTTGACGTGGCCTCCACAGCTGTCCGTGGCAATGATTTCCACAGATTCACCACCCTCTGATTAAAGAAATTCCTCCCCATCTCCTTTCTAAAGGTACGTCCTTTTATTCTGACGCTGTGCCCTCTGGTCCTAGACTCTCCCACTAGTGGAAACATCCTCTCCACATCCACTCTATCCAGGTCTTTCACTAATCGGTAAGTTTCAATGAGGTTTCCCTCCTCATCCTTCTAGTGTTGGTTGACGAGTGATCGCCAGTCGGCATGGACTCGGTGGGCCGAAGGGCCTGTTTCCATGCTGTATTTCTAAACTATAACTAAACTACTGCATTGAAGTGTAAATTTTTCACTTTTTTCCATTTTTCCGAATCTCTGGAGTGAGATCTGATGGCATTTACAACAGTGCAGTTTTCTATTTATCCCATCGATAGCATGGCTGGATCTCTGGAGGATAGCATTGCTCTGGTCACTTAGAATTGCTGCGCCATCCAAATAATCTTTAATGACTGCCGAGATATATTTTCAGAGCCAAGTGTCGTTCCTGCCCTTGATATCAATCGATTCAATGTCAGCACACGCTGGCCAGACTTGTGATTAGGATTACTAACGAGACACAGCAAACTGTGGCTTTAACATCTGCCCTTGTTTAACAACACGGTGGTACTTGAGTTCGAGTTAATCTTCCTTGCCTAATGTGCAAAGGTTAAGGGTTAATATTACTCCAACATAATCAATAACATTGGCATGCTTCAGGGCAATCTGATTAATCCGTGCTTTTAATCAGCTTGCTAGTGAATGACGCTAAGTCCCTGAGGGGTTGTTACTGGGCGGGTGTGAAGAGGATGTAAGAAGGCAGCCAGCATCGCAGACCCACACCACCCTGGCCACACAATCATTTCACACCTGCCACTGGGAAGAAGGTACAGGAGCCTGAAAACTCTAACGTCCAGGTTCGGGAGCAGCTTCTTCCTCTACGAGGCGAGGGCCATGGTGGAACAGATGGGTAGCCCCCAGCGGCCGCTGAGAGCGAAGACCCGGTGGACCGCCCGCCCGCGGCCCCACGTGTGGCAACAGGCTGGTTGGCCGCTGGCAAGAAGGGCCCGGTGGGCCGCAGCCTGCAGGGGGAAACTCGGCCCTGGAGAGTAGAGGAGGAGGAGGAGGGAGTCGCTGATGACGACGGACACCAGGAGTGGGCCGGTGGAAGAGGATATTGCCTCCAGCGCCTTCAAGGCCAGTTGCAAGAGGCACCCCGTGGGACACAGAGGTGGTCGGGCGAGGAGAGCGATGTCGGGTCATGGGCCTCTAGCAGCCTGGGGCCTACCATGATCAGGGGCGCTCCAGTACGTCCCACATGTGGACCCCAGACTTTAGACTTTTGAACTTTGGACTTTAGACTTTTTTCTTCTTCTTTGTAAACAGCGGCAAAATATGGTGACTGCATTTGTGGGTTGTGCAAAAGAAGATCGTTGTGCTGTGCACATGTGGCAATAAAGAACCATTGCACCATTGATCAATTTAATCAGGCTATTAAACACTACAACCTCCAAATAAGCTCTGAACTATATTAACTTGGGGACATTGGTTTTGTATTCGCACTATTATTGTTTGTTTGGTTTAGATATGCAATCTGCTCATTTCTGAAGCCTTCAAATCTGAATTCTTCAGATAATGAATTGTATAATCTATTTGCTGCTTGAGAAGCTGCAGCAAATGAGAAGTTCACTGTTTTAGTGCAGATGCATATGACAAACATTCTTGACTTGCTCTTCAAAATGGCAACATGAGACCTTTCGTACTTTCTGACGGGGTATCTGGGATTTAGGATGTCACCCAGTGTGCGGCACTCCTTGATACTGGACAGGGGGGTTGGCCTAGGGTTGATACTGAGTTCTCTGGGGAGATGGCAGAGCAGTAGAGTTGCTGTTTCACACCGCCAGAGACCCCAGTTCGATCCCGACTAGGGGTGCTGTCTGTACGGAGTTTGTATGTTCTCCCCGAAACCGCATGGGTTTTATCCGGATGCTCCGGTTTCCTCCCACTCTCCAAAGACGTACAGGTTTGTAGGTTAATTGGCCTCTGTAAATTGTGCCTAATGTGTAGGATAGAACTAGTGTATGGGTGATCGCTGGTCGGAGAGGACTCGATGGAACGAAGGGCCTGTTTCCACATTGTATCTAACAAAACTATCTATACCGTATATATCTAACACTGTAAACTAAACTAAACTCTGGATTGGTAGAAACCAAGAATTGCAGATGTGGGTTTATACCAAAGATAGACACTAAATGCTGGAGTAACTCAGCGGGTCAGGCAGCATCTCCAGAGAGAAAGGGTATTGGTGACATTTCGGGTCAGGACTCTGAAGAGGGGTCCCGAACCAAAACGTCACCTCTTCCCATTTTTCTCTGGAGTTGCTGTTTGACCCATTGCGTTAATCCAGCATTTTGTGCAAACTCTGGACTGGGCCAAGCAACCACCATCTTTTGACTGGGGGAGATTGTTGGCGCCAAAGATGAATTACTAATGGACCGCCCGTATTGAACATAGATGTGTCGGCTTGTGTTTTCCAGTGATGCGCCGGGCGCCGTTTGGGATGGACATCTGCTGTAGGAAAGGATCGCGGAGCCCCCTGCAGGAACTCTACAATCCGACCCAGGTCTGTACCTCTAGACTCGCCTTCGTCACATACTGATGCAGCCTCACAATCCTCCATTTGCCACTCACATGACACCCATTCACTTTACCAGCTCAGAGGGTGGTGAAGTATCAGAGGACACAGAAACTCAGACAGTATCGTTCTGCTTCCTGGGATCAAGCAAAGATCTGGTGATGGTGGGGTGTTTTATTGTGGAAAATGACTAGACTGTCATACGTCCACCTGGAAGGAAGTTGCATTAAGATCTTATTCCCTGAAATGACCATGTTTTGTTCTTGTTGGCTTTCATGCGGTGTTTTGTAAAGTCTATTTGCATCGTTCAATGTTGGTGTCCTGATCGTTCGTTATGTGCCTGATTGTAGGGTGTATAGTTATTGCAAAAATAACTACAGGTCCACCATTGATTTTCCAGCAACTGGTGGTCAGGCACCTCCGTAAATCCGGGCAAAAAAACGATCTGTGCATTTGAAATCCCCCCCCAGAATTCCCATTGAATATATGGCACCTAGGCCGGGTGAGGTGGTCGAATTTGCCCCCTGCGGCCGGGGCTCTGACACTCCGGCCTAGCTGAGGACAACGGATCCATTCCCATAGAATATCTCGGCCCCTCGGCGGCTTAGCGGACCGTTCCAGTACCATTGGACTCCTCTCGGAGGCCATGACCTATGTTGGTCCAGCAAAACGGATAATCCAGAAAGGCTTTGGAACCAAGGGTGCCGGAAAATCTGTGATAAACCCGTACTATGTCTGCTACTTGGAATATTGTATTCTATTTCGGTCACCCTGCTATAGAAAAGATGCCATTAGGCTAGAAACCAGACAGAAAAGATTTACAAGGATGTTGCCAAGACTTGACAATAGTTATAGGGAAAGGTCGGGTAGGCCAGTACTTTATTCCTCGGAGTGTAGCATTCTGAATGTGATTTTACATAGAACATAGAACAGCACAAGAGGAGATAATTTGGGCCACAACGTCTGTCAAACATGACGCCTGTGCTGTACTGAATTTTCTTGTTACTAAAGGAAGGAGAGGGATACATTTATGCATTCATTTGCTGCACTGTACAGACCTATGCTCTAAGTTTTAAATCCAACTCTTCCCTGCCTGCACCCGATCCATATCCCACCTTCCAAAGACGTGGCTTCTGTAAATTTGTCACCAGAGTATAGGATAGAACTCGTGTTGATGGGTGATCGCTGGACAGCATGGGCTGAAAGGCCTGTTTCCATGCTGTATCTCTAAACTTAACTGAATGGGCAAATGAACGGCACTTTTAGACTTTTTGACAACGTGAGCTGTGGAGGGAAATGTTGGATTATAGAGTCATAATAGCGTGGAAACAGGCCCTTCGGCTCAACTTGCCACGCTGACCAACATGTTCCATCTACATTAGTTCCACCTGCCTGCATTTGGCCCATATCTCTAAACCTGTCCTATCCAAGTACCTATCTAATTGTCTCTCAAACGTTGCAATAATCCCTGCCTCAACTACCACCTCCGACAGCTCGTTCCATACACCCTCCAACCTTTGTGTGAAAAAATTACCCCTCAGAATCATATTAAATTGTTCTCCCCCCTCATCTTAAACCTATGCCCTCTGGTTCTCGATTCCCCTACTAAGGGAAAGCGACTGTTCGTCTACCTCTCTCATGATTTTATCCACCTCTATAAGATCACCCCTCAAGCCTGGTCACTTTGCCGATGATGCACTTGATCTGAAAGTAAAGAGAGGCGGTTGCAAACTCTGGCCGTTCCTGCACTCGATGTGTGTCATAAAAGGCAGGACTTCCTGAAAAGCTGTTATCGCTTCCGCTGGCCTTTATCAGCTCACTCGTGGTCTTGTGTGAGGTCGTGCAGTGAGCTGACAATGGTTCTCGTTCAGTGTATTGACAGGACTGAGTTGCAAGCTGCCATCACAAGGGTCCTTACTGCTTGTTACTTTGCACACAAAGGCAGAAGCACATCATCCTGTCAATGTGCTCCCTGCCTCTATCACCGGATCAGATCCCCGCTGAGTTACTCCAGCATTTTGTGCCTATCTTGTGTATAAACCAGCATTTGCAGTTCCTTCCTAAGCCTCCTGTTATTAATGACATTCTGCACATTATTGTAGTTCATGAATAATTCATTGGTTACAGGGTGCGCTAGGCAGCACTGTGGGGATATGAAAGGCTCCTTAAAAGTACAGGTCTTTATTTCTGATCATTGTGTTTTGATTCAGTTCAGAGTTTGGTTTGGTTTAGTTTATTGGCACAGCATGGAAACAGCCCTTCGTCCCACCAAATCCGTGCCGACCAGCGATCCCCCCCCCCCCCCCCCCCGTACACTAGCACTATCCTACACACTCACAATGTTTACCGAAGCCAATTAACCTCCAAACCTGCACGTCCTTGGAATGTGGGAGGAAACCGGACACACAGAGAAAACCCACGCAGTCACGGGGAGAACGTACAAACTCCGTACAGACAGCACCCACAGTCTGGATCTAATCTGGGTCTCTGGCGCTGTGAGGCAGCAACTCTACCGCTGCGCCACTGTGTTCTTCCAAAACACTGATGAGTCTTTCTGCTCATGGTTTGATGCTCATGAATTGTACAGCACAGAATGAGGATGTTGGGGCCTTGGACAAGGTTTCCTTTTGCTTCCATTCTTGCCCTGCTCCACCCCTATGTATGTATGTTCATAGGCTCAAAGCTCTTTTTAAAGTTGCTGTTATATCTGCATCCTCTTTTCTGTCGTGAAGCGTATTACACATCAGAACTATTTGTTGCAAGAAAATGACTTCTCTTTCTCTGTCTCTCTCTCTCTCCCCACTGATCCCTTTAGCAATTATCGTAACTTTGTGTTCCCAATTATTAATTGGACAATGGTTCAATGGTAGTTTTATTGTCGTGTGTGGAAATATTCTTACATGCAGTACAATATTCGCATACCTAAGCACATCCTCGATTAGCAAGTGTTCAGAAACAGTCTACTGAGCCCGCATGCAAGAGGCGCCATGTTTTGGTGCCATTTACAAAGTCCTGTCCACGAACTGGACCTTATGTGCGGAGCTCGATCCAGGCGAGCCCCAGGTTGCTCTGTGGCCTCCAGCCATCGCCTTCCTTGGACACAACATCCCTCTCCTCACCCGCCCACCTTTGTGACCCGGGGGCACCTCCTGCAGCCAACCTTACTTATTCTTTTAAAAACCATCACGTGTTTAACGTGGTCACTCTGGGAAATGTGTACCTCATTTCTCGGCAATTTAATGCCCACTTTTCTTGCACATAACTTAATCCAGTAAGGCTGTCAGGGTCCGGGCTCGCTTCCCACACATTGCCCGCACTGGGATAGTTTTCTTCAACCCACTGACATGCCTTGGAATGTGGCTATCATGTGAGAAGGCATTTAATTGAATCTAACAGTTTCCACTCAAAGTCAGATTGACTGAACATGGGCAGTGCACACATTCAGAAATACATGTTCATAAGTTATTGGAACAGAATTAGGCCATTCGGCCCAACAAGTCTCTTCCGCCATTCAATTATGGCTGATCTATTTTTCCCTCTCAACACCATTCTCTTATCTTCCCCCCATAACCCCTGACACCCGTACTAATCAAGAATCTGTCAATGTCTGCCTGAAAAACAGCCTTTGACTTGGCCTCCACAGCCTTCTGTGGCAATGAATTCCACAGATTCACCATCTGATTAAATACATGAATCTCCTTTCCAAAGGCACATCTTCTGAGGCTGTGCCCTCTGGTCAAAGACACTGCCACTAATGGAAACATCCTCTCCACATCCATTCTATCCAGGTCTTTCACTATTAGGTAATTTTCAATGAGGTCCGCATTCATTCTTCTAAACTCAAGCCAGTACAGGCCCAGTGCCGCCAAACGCTCATCATATGTTAACCCAATCGTTCCTGGGATCATTGTAGTAAACTTCCTCTGGGCCCTCTCCAATGCCAGCACATCTTTTCTCAGATTATGGGGCCCAAAACTGCTCACAATACTCTAAGTGCAGTCTGACCAGCACCTTATAAAGCCTCAACATTACACCCCTGTTTTGCAGTCAATCACATCCAGCACTTTCTTAATTGTAGCTGACCTTCATCCCCCCAGATAACCAGCATTCACCCCCCCTCTGAACTGCTTGTCAGAGTGGATTGCTGATGTAAAGTCGCAGCCTTGTGTTGCTGATTTGGAATTTTGGTTCCATTGTGTTGATATGGCAGTCTGACAGAAAGAACGAGGCCTGTGTGATCAAAACAACAATTTGTATTATCGTAATGCCTCTGGCTACCCAACTTGTGTTTATACTGCAGTGTTTATCGTAATGGACCTGATATTATTGGCACAGGCTGCGTTTGGTAAATACTGCCTATCTTCCTAACAAGCAAATTGGAGGAACGGCACCTCATATTTAGCTTGGGCAGCTTACAACCCAGCGGTATGAGTATTGATTTCTCTAACTTCAAGTAACACGCATCCCCTCTCTCTCCGTCTCTCCCCCACCCTAGTCAAAAAAAAAATGTTCGGCACGGACTTGAAGGGCCGAGATGGCCTGTTTCCGTGCTGTTATGGTTATATGGTTATATGGTTATTGTATTAGTTTCTCTGTCGTCCTGGTGAGTTTCATTGCCTGTATTGTTCGTGTTCACCTATCCCACAGCGAACTATGGAGCGTTTCCGTGATCATTGTTTTTGCATTTCTTTCTATCATTTGTTCTATGTCTCTCTATATCCCCATCTATATCTCTCATTCTCATTTCCCTTTCCCCTGACTCTCAGACTGAAGAAGGGTCTTGACACGAAATGTCGCCTTTTCCTTTTCTCCAGAGATGCTGCCTGATCCACTGAGTTATCCAGCATTTTGTGTCTATGTTTTGTTTAAACCAGCATCTGCAATTCCTTCCTTCACATACCATATCTAACAGCAGGACATAAAGTGCTGGAGTACCTCAGCAGGTCAGGCAGCATCTCTGGAGAACTTGGATAGGTGACGTTTTGTGTCAGGACCCTTCTTCAGCATCACCGATCCAGAGACGCTGCCTGACTCGCTGAGTTACTCCAGCACTTTGTGCTCCATTGTGTATTAACCAGCATGTGCAGTTCCTTGCGTAGGAAAGAACTCTAGATACAGAAGATAGACATAAAGTGCTGGAGTAACAGCGGGTCAGGCAGCATCTGTGGAGAACATGGATAGATGATGCTGAAGAAGGGCCCTGGCCCAAAACATCACCTACCCATGTTCTCCAGAGATGCTGCCTGACCTGCTGAATCACACCAGCACTTTGTGTTTATCTGCAGGTCCTTGTTTCTACAACGTATTTATATAGCAGCGATATCAAAATGGAGATGATATAGTTGGCACAGGCTGCCATTGGTAAATACTGCCTAACTCCCGACAACCAAATTTAACAATACAATGTAGAAACAAGAAACTGCAGATGGTGGCTTACAAAAATAGACACAAAGTGATGGAATAACTCAGCAGGTCGGGCAGCAGGGCCGGCACGGTGGCGCAGCAGTAAAGTTGCTGCCTCACAGCACCAGAGACCCGGGTTCGATCCTGACTATCGGTGCTGTCTGTACAGAGATTGTACATTCTCTCTTTGACCACGTGGGTTTTCTCCGGGTGCTCCGGTTTCCTCCCACACTCCAAAGGCGTGTGGGGTTGTAGGTTAATTGGCTTCCATAGTATGGAAGTAGCGTGAGCGAGTGATCGATGGTCGGCGTGGACTCAGTGGGCCGAAGGGCCTTTTCCATGCTGTATCTCCGAAAAAAATGCAGATGGGTATAAACCAGCTTCTGCAGTTCCTGACTAGACTAGACGAGACTAGACTAGACTACATTTTAACGGTGATGGAAACTGCTCGTGGACATGCTTGTATTTAAACAGATAAATGTTGTTATATGTGAATTCCATTCAAAACAGTCAGCTGTTGCGTGTACGGAAGGAATCACAGAGATAGGAAATGTTGAGGCTGCGGACTGGTTTGATTTGTTCATTGAGAGCAAAGTGAGTGTAACACAAATGAGTGACTGGGGCCTGGCGTGGAATGGAAATAGGCAACACTCAGCTAGAAAAATAAATGGCACGAAGCATTTTACAGGAGCGAGGTCAAATAATATCTAGCAGCACAGACGAGGAAGCCAAAAGGGCTTTTTTTTCAGCGTGAATTTGTGAATTGTAGTGAGAAAGGATCGTTCACCATTGCTGGAGGTCCTTTGTCAAACAGGAGCGAGTCAAGAGGAGGAACAAAGAGGTGCTGGTTTATACCAAAGATAGACACAAAGTGCCGGAGTAACTCAGCGGTTCAGGCAGCATCTCTGGAGAGAGTAGGATGGGTGAGGTTTCGGGTCGGGGCCCCCTCGCCAGACCTTAGTCAAGAGTGAGTGTCTGAAATGGACCGGGGTCTCACTGTTGGCAACGTTTTGTGTTTGGCCATGAAATGAGACGAACCAGAATATTGACCAGACTTTCGGGCTCATAATCGTGTCGCTGGGCTGCCAGTCCTCACCGCTTTAGAAATAATGCCTGGGGTTTTGCAACAAGTTGAAAGATCACTGAAAGTAAAGTAAGACTTTAATTTCCTGCTCCTTCAATTATAATATGTTATCTATTTTATACCAGCTGCAAGGGGAATTATTTCCACTGGGCCGGTATGCAGTGGATAGCTGGTTAGTCCAGACTTTATGGTTGGATGAGCCTGGGACATTTCTGAAGGCCAGATTGCGTGATGTGTGTTGGATTGTTAAATCACCCAGGCTGCTGCGTAATTAATATTTAACAAGTGAAGGCAACCATCCCATTCACATCTCTGCACCTTCCTCAGCAAGGCCACCGGCGAAATCGAGGACCAGTCTCAGCCCGGCCACCCTCTTCTCCTCTTTCCCATCAGGCAAGAGGTACAGAAGTGTGAAAACGCACACCTCCAGATTCAGGGACAGTTTCTTCCCAGCTGTTAACAGGCAACTGAACCATCCTATGACCAGCTAGAGAGCCGTCCTGACCTCCCATCGACCTCATTGGAGACCCTCAGACTTTACTGGACTTTATCTTCCACTAAATGTTATACCCTATATCATGTATCTGTACACTGTGGACACTTCGATTGTAATCATGTCTTGTCTTTCTGCTGACTGGTTGGCACGCAACAAAAAGCCATTCACTGTACCTCAGTACATGTGAAAATAAATTAAACTAAATGTGTCTTCCCCTCCGTAAGTCTTTATGTGGTGGGTATCATTCTCATCTTTAATTGGAGAATTGCGGTAGCACTATGGGACAAAGATCCAGGATACCGATGCAGTACTGAAGTAATGCAACACTTCATTAGAGAATGACGAATGATGTTAAATTAGACTCTACCACTCTCTGGAAGTGTTTACTTTAGTTCATTTTATTACTGTCACGTGTATCGAGGTACAGTGAAAAGCTTTTTGTTGCGTGCTATCTAGTAAAGTCTGATTAAATATACTCCAAGGGTCTACAATGAGGTAGATGGTAGGTCAGAATCGCTCTCTAATTGTTGATAGGATGGTTCAGTTGCCTGATAACAGCTGGGAAGAAACTGTCCCTGAAACTGGAGGTGTACCTTTTCAAACCTCTGTATCTCTTGCCTGTTCGGAGAGGGGTGAAGAGGAAGTGACCCGGGTGAGACTGGTACTTGATTATGCTGGTGGCCTTGCCAAGGCATGGAGTCAATGGAAGGGAGGTTGGTTTGTGTGACGGTCTTGGCTACGTCTACAATTCTCTGATTTCTTGCGGATTAATATAAAACTTTAGTCAAATGCAGCAACTTTTCTCTTTCATGGTAAAAGAACAAGCTACCTGGCAATGTAGCTGTCAAATTCACCTGTTACTATCAGACATTTTAATATTCCAGGTTTATTCTGTCAAATTGTGTAGTTTAGGTTTAGTTTGATGATACAACATGGAAACAGGCCCTTTGGCCCATTGAGTCCATGCTGAACTGCGATCACCTGTACACTAGTCCTATCCTTCACAAGGCCGTTTGCTGTAAGGCAGCAACTCTACTGCTGTGCCTCTGTTGCCTTTGTAGCTGTTTTTTAAACATAAATCTGCATCTGCAGTTCCTTGTGTCGACATTATCTGGTACATGTTGTCATGCACAAATTTGATTTGTCAATTTAGTTTGGTTTAGTTTAGCGATACAGCAAGAAACAGGCCCTTCGGCCCAGCAAGATCATGCCGACCACCAATTGCCCATTCACACTAGATCTATAGGTACACAAAAATGCTGGAGAAACTCAGCGGGTGCAGCAGCATCTATGGAGCGAAGGAAATAGGTAACGTTTCGGGCCGAAAGCCTTCTTCAGACTGGTCTTCAGACCCTTCTTCTTCTAGTCTTTAACACACTAGATCTATGTCAGATCAACTTTCAGACTGAAAGAAGGGTTCCAACCTGAAACGTCACCCATCCTTTTTCTCCAGGGATGCTGCCTGATCCGCTGAGTGACTCCAGCACTTTGTGCCTATCTTCGGTATAAACCTGCATCTGCAGTTCCTTCCTGAACTAGGGTTTCTCCGGGTACTCCGGTTTCCTCGCACATTCCAAAGACGTGTGGGTTTTGTAGGTTAATTGGCTTGTGTAAATTGTCCCATTGTCCCTAGTGTGCGGGATTGAACTGGTGTGAACGGGTGGGGGCAGACTCGCTGGGTGAAAGGCCTGTTTCCACACTGTATCTCTAAACTAAACTAAGCTAAGCTACTTCTTAATGGTGGTGGAAACCCATTAAAAGCTGCGTTTCATCAGTTAACCCCGCTCTTTATTGAGTTCCCTTCAGACCACAAGCACTTCAGGCACAGAGAGTGGACATTTTACTGACATGCGTTTTTAGCTTTACTGCAAACTGGAGACACTTTTCACACTCCACTCTCTTGCTCGCTGTTAGGCTTTGTTTATGTGTTTCTAAAGAGGTGAGGAGATGAATAAGCCCCGTCTGTGCTGTGCTGTTGGTGTGTAAATAAACTCGCCGCTGACTGATTTTAAAATTGGGAGTTTCATAACTCGTTCGTTCCTAAATTAACAAACCCTGTAACCTCTGTTAGAACAGGCCTTGCTTATCCTTCTGTGGTTTAGCAGAAACCTCTCCCACACATAGACCTCTCTTCGTGCTCAGTCTACATACACACTGCTTCGCTCTGGCCGAGTGGGCGGCAGAGTGGCGCTGTGGGTAGTGCAGCTGCCTCGCCGCTCCAGTGACCTGGGTTTGATGCTGACCTCTGCTGCTGTCTGTGTGGAGTTTGCACGTTCCCACTTGTGTTCACATTGGTTTTGCCTGAAGGGGAGGGGGGAAGATTTAATAGGAACCCGAGGGGAAACATTTTCGCACAAAGGATGGTGTGTGTACGGAACGAGCTGCCAGAGGAGGTACTTGAGACAGGTACTACTGCAAGGTTAAGAAGCATTTGGACAGGTACATGGACTGGATAGGTTTAGAGGGATATGGGCAGAAGCAACTAGTGTAGATGGGACATGTTGGGGCAAGTTCCACACTGTATGACTCCATTTGTGACTCTGTGGAGTTGGTTATTGTCCTACAGCATGTGCGTCTAGGTAGTTTAGATACTAGGTACACAAAAATGCTGGAGAAACTCAGCGGGTGCAGCAGCATCTATGGAGCGAAGGAAATAGGTAACGTTTCGGGCCGAAACCTTTCTTCAGAAACGTTACCTATTTCCTTCGCTCCATAGATGCTGCTGCACCCGCTGAGTTTCTCCAGCATTTTTGTGTACCTTCGATTTTCCAGCATCTGCAGTTCCTTCTTTAACACTTAGTTTAGATACTACTTTGGCTTTGGGCTTGGTTTTGTCTTGGTTGAGTGCTTATCCTGGTGTGATGGCACATACTTTGTGTTTTAACAGTAATGGACCTCCATCTGCCCTATTGTCTTTGCAACTCTTCATATTTTCTCTTTCATGCTTCAGATATATACATATAAGGAATATAAGCTTGCTTTGAAAAATTATAATTGTAAAAATAATCATTGTTTATGGTGTCTGTCAATAATCACCATAATATCAGATCCGCTCTATCTAACGTTGGCTGCTGTTTTAACTATTAAAGAGTCATCCCACCTTCAAAATGACCACAATTTAGTGCACCTGGGAAGTTAAATTGTGGTAAATTGCAATCTCGGTGTTGCCTGAAGTGTGATATTTTGCTCTCCTTCAGTGAGGAGGAGACTGCAATGTGGGTGGCACAGCTGGTAGAGTTGCTGCCTTATAGTGCCAGTGACCCGGGTTCAATCCTGACTACGGGTGCTGTCTGTATGGAGTTTGTACGTTCTCCCTGTGACCGCGTGGGTTTTCTCCGGGTTCTCCAGTTTCCTCCCGCCTTCCAAAGACGGACAAAGTCTGTAGGTTAATTGGCTTGGGGGAAAAAAAGTAAATTGTTCCTAGTGTGTAGGATAGTGTTTGTGCATATGTTGATCACTGGTCGACTGTAGGTTCTGTTTCCATGCTGTATCTCTCAGCTAAAGGTGCTATGTAAATGTTCCTTGCTATGATTAGGAGGGAATCCGTCTCACCCTGATATCATCAGGATGCAGCTTTTAAAGTGGAGGTGTTGGCATAAAACAGACTAATGAAGGTTCAGTGCTGTAATTACTATAATTAACTTTGTTTAAGCTAGCTTCTGTGAAGGCAGCTCGAACCAGTAATTAGCAATTGCAGATTTCATTACTCCAAGACCTAGCTGTGAATCCTCGCTCCCAAAAGGCACTTATCCCGATGTCGACTTTTATTCAGTATATTTACCTGCCGTTTTTAAGGACAATGTTTAGTAGTTGCAGGTGTAATATATTTGGGGAAACTGAATGAAGCTGGAGAGGAGTGTAGACACAAGAAACCGTGGATGTTGGAAGCAGAGAAACAAACTGCTGCGGGGCAGTAATAGAGAAGGATCATTAACGGGTAGTTTTAATGCAATGGAAGATTTTGGCAGAGTAAATGTTTCGCAGTGGGCAAATCCAACCAGAGGAGAGAATTTCAACAAGACCCTCTGGCACAGACATACACGGCAATTAGTGTTGCCAACTGTCCCGTATTAGCCGGGACATCCCGTATATTGGGCTAAATTGGTTTGTCCCATACGAGACCGTCCTTGTCCTGTATGTGACAGCTACTACTTGGGTCGAGGGGACTGTCGGGTCAGAGCGCCGCATCCGGCCCCGCCTCACCCGTCCCCGACGTAGTGCGGCCCATGGAGTGCAGCAGCAGCAGCGCCTCGCCCGTGGCCCCGTCGGTCGGCAGCCCGGCCAGCTGTCTGACCTTCGGACCTTCGCTTACCGCCGACACCCCCACCCCTCCTTCTCATGGCCGATCATCGGTTCATGAGTTGGATGGGGTGCCCCGGGCCGAAATTCCTCAGCTGGCCCGCCTGCTGGGCTTTGTGTGCAGTCCAGCACCCGGGCCAACGCATCATTCACCCAGCCACGGCCGGGTCGGTCAGCGAATTGCCGTCGGGAATTTGTCCCTTATTTTGACTTTTTGTCCCTTATTTGGGAGTGAGAAAGTTGGCAACCCATAACGGCAGTGTGCACTTAAAGTCTAACCATGTTCTGACACTTTCCTGAGTATTGGAAAGGGAAGGGGCCAAGATCACAAAATCGTATTTTCTTCTGTTTTCTGACAAGGTAAAGTGGTTTTAACATGGAACGTAGAACAGTGCAGCACAGGAACAGGCCCTTCAGCCCACAATGTCCGTGCCGAACAAGATGCCAAGTTAAACTAATCTCTCCATTCCCTGCATATCCATGTTTTGTTTAGTTTATTGATACAGCGTGGAAACTGGCCCTTCGGCCCACTGAGTCCAGGCCGACCAGCGATCACCCAAACACTAGTTCTAGTCCTACACTCCTGGGATAATTTACAAAAGCCAATTAACCTACAAACCTGCACGTCTTTGGAATGTGGGTGGAAACTGGAGCACCCGGGAGAAAACCCACACGGTCACGGGGAAAACGTGCAAACTCTGTACAGACAGCAGCCGTAGTCCGGATCGAACCCGGGGGTCTCTAGCGCTATGAGGCAGCAAACTCTACCGCTGCACCTCTGTGTCGCCCTATGTGCCAATGTAAAAGTCTCCTCAGCACCACTATCATATCTGCCTCCACCACTACCCCTGGCTGCATGTTCCAGGCACCCACCAGCCTCTGTGTAAGTAAACTTGTCCCTCACATCCCCTTTAAACATTTCCTCTTTCACCTTAAAGCTGTGAGCCCCAATCTTTGCCATTTCCATCCTTATCTAACTATCCTAGGAGCCAGAGTTGAGGATCATTGATCCAAAGTCAAGGATCCCACCAGGGTAGTCTTTAGACCTTTTAAGACTGTGGAGATTTTAGACTTTTGAGATGACCTTTGGCCCACCAAGTCCGCACCGACCATCGATCACCCCGAATACTAGCACTGTCCTACACACTAGGGATCATTTTACAATTTTACCAAAGCCCAATTAACCTGCAAACCTGTACGTCTGTGGAGTGTGGGAGGAAACTGAAGCACTGTGAAAAAATCGACGTGGTCACAGGGAGAACGTACAAACTCTGTACAGACGGCACCCATGGTCAGGATTGAACCCTGGACTCTGTCGCTGCGTGGCAGCAACACTACCACCGTGCCACCATGCCCCCCCCCCCCCCCCCCATAATCGACAACTTACCATCTGGGAATTGAACCCTGGTCTCCCACGTGACAGGCAGGGTTACTAACCACTATACTAGCGAGGATGTTACTGAATATTTTCAGCATGTTTAATGACTGCTATTTCAATATATTTAGTTCAGGCTATTGAATGAATGAAGTTGGCCACTCTGCCCAGCTCTCTGTGCTATCCCCATGAACAGAC
This sequence comes from Malacoraja senta, assembly GCA_038087875.1. Classification (NCBI taxonomy): domain Eukaryota; kingdom Metazoa; phylum Chordata; class Chondrichthyes; order Rajiformes; family Rajidae; genus Malacoraja; species Malacoraja senta. Next base: position 68,238,255 of record CM075979.1, on the reverse strand, counting down.
ACTCCAGTCAGTCCCCCCACTACACTTTCCCCGCAGCCCTGAAGATTCTTCCTTTCCAACCATTTGTTTGATTCTCCTTTTCCGCTTATTATTGAATCTGCTTGGACCAGCAGTTCTGGATCATGATAAATTCATCACCCCCCGGGCTTCTTTTGCTAATTATTTTACATTTGCCTGCCCTAGTCACTAGCATCCTTGCCGCTGGAAGCAGCTTTCCCTCCTGTGCTCTAATAACAAACACACACTCTATTCCTCAGAGCGCAGGATGGTGAGGGGTGATCTTATCGGGGTGTACAAATTCCTGAGAGAAATAGATCAGATAGACACTCAGTCTCTTGCCCAGAGTAGGGGAATCGAGAACCAGAGGACACATTTAAGGTTTGGAGGGAGAGGGAGGGGGGGAAAGATTTAATAAAAGCCTGAAGGGTAATCTTTTCACACAAAGGGTGGTGGGTGTATGGAACGAGCTGCCAGAGGAGGTAGCTGAGGCAGGTACTACTGCAATGTTTAAGAAACATTTAGACAGGTACGTGGATAGGAGAGGTTTAACGGGATATGGGCCAAACGCAGGCAGGTGGGACTAGTGTAGATGGGACACGGTGGCCAGTGTGGGCAAGATGGGCCGATGAGCCTGTTTTCACGCGTGTATGTCTCTATGACATCAATGGTCCATTTTGATATTGGCCTTTGATATTTGTTAAATATTGTCAGGAAGGATTGAAACCTGGGTCTCTGGCGCTGTGAGGCAGCAACTCTGCCGCTGCGCCACTGTGCCACCCGGATGATCTGCAGTCTTCCATTCCTCCACTTTGTAATTGCATTGTTAGGTTTGTATGAATTTCTTGTCCTTTCACACACACAAGGACTACAGCTGTGAAAATACTCCAGAGATGGGGTATTCTTTACCTCAGCTGTAGTCAGGGGAAGGGAAAGGTGCAGGTAACCCCCGTTTAGCGAATTCTGGGCCACTGTGTTTCTGCTTTATGCTGTTAATAACGGGGCTAACTAACAACCGCTTTCAGTTCTTGTAAAAACTAGCTGCTTTTCTCCTCCTCAAAGGATGAAAGGGATTACACATGATTTAACGATCCTACTTTCTTCCCTTCCAATTAAGCTAAAATGCTTCAAGTATTTCTGTATTACCAGCTCAGGCAATGTTTAGTATTGAGATACAGCATGGAATTAGGCCCTTGGGCCCTTTGAGTCCACACCGACCAGCGATCACCCGTACACTAGTTCTATCCTACACACTCCGGACAATTTACAGAAGCCAATTAATCTACAAACCTGCACGCCCTTGGAATGTGGGAGGAAACCGGAGCACCTGGAGAAAACTCACGTGGTTACAGGGAGAACGTACAAACTCCATACAGACAGCACCCATACTCAGGATCGAACCCAGGGTCTCTGGCGCTGTGAGGCAGCAACTCGACCGCTGCGTTACTGTGTTGCCCTGGAACAGTCATGGAAACAATTCCTTTACGTAAAGTGGATCATCTACAGAGAGTGTTGCAAGTGTCTTCATGTGATTGTTAGCAAATCAAAACTCTAGTGTTGGGTAATATTTGCCGTTATTGGGACAGGTGACGTCATTCAGTATGGAAATCGGACAGATAAAGTCATTCAGTATGGAAATCGGCCCTTTGGCCCAACCTGTCCATACTGATCAAGATGCCCCATCTAAGCTAGCCCAATTAGTCCAATAAACATTTCCTATCCAGATACGTGCTCAAGTGTCTTTTAAATGTTGTTATGGTGCCTGCCTCAACTGCCTCCTCTGGCAGCCATATACGCATCAGCCGCTGAGTTATAGAGAGGGATAAAGAGATACAGCGTCGAAACGGGCCCTTCGGCCCAAATTGTCCATGCTGTCTGTCTGGGTTAATCTTGTTTGCCTGCATTTGGCCCATTTATCCATCTCAACCAAAGATATATCAAAGATAAAATAGGTAAATTTGAAGGAGGAAATGCAAGTGGAGAAATGGGAATGTTTTTGGAAGGGAATATCAGTGTTTGTGACCGTGGCATTTGACAATGTGACCATCACGTGTGGAGCCACTGAATTGGGAAGAATGTGGATATTTCGTTAAATAATTACCTTTTTTAGCTGCTTTGCGGGTTTTTACCCATGGGTAGCGTGTTTTTAAAGACTGTATCTGCCATTAAGGTGTACCTGCTTTACTAAAGTTAAAAACTTGGTCTTCAGAATTTTTGAATTTTTATATCATAAAAAGATTACTAAAAGTTTTTAAAAAAAACATTTACTTAAATTAGGCAGGCAGGCCATTAAACAGCTTACGCAGCTTTTAGGACCCCAATCCACCATAGTTTAATTTTTTAGTTAAGATTATTATTTTCACGTGGATACAGTGAAAAAGTTTTGTTTGCGTGCTATCCAGTCAAAGAAACACAATCAAGCTGTGTACAGATACAGGATATAGGTTACAGTGGTTAGTGCAAAGATATAACATTGAAGATAGTACAAAGGTCTTCAGTGAGGTAGATGGGAGGTCAGGAACTAGTTATTGATAGGATGTTCAGTTGCCTGATAACAGCTGGGAAGAAAACTGTCCCTGAATCTGGAGATGTGCATTTTCACATTTCTGTACCTCTTGCCTGATAGGAGAGGGGAGAAGAGGGAGTGACCTTGGTGAGACTGGTCCTTGATTATGCTGGTGGCCTTGCCGAGGCAGCTTGAAGTGGCAAGGAATGGTCAGCGTATTGGCACCCTCTAGTCTACAGGGAAAACACTGCTCATGGATAAGGGTGCAAATGTGGATGCTTGAATGTCGGAACCGACATGATGGGCCGAAGGGCCCTTTTCCGTACTAGATATCTCAGTGACATTTGGACTCATTTCAAATTCACCTTGGCAAGTAGATAGTTCTTGAATTACTGCAGTCTGAGTTTGGAGCTTATTTGGAGGTTTGAGTGTTTAATAGCCTGATGGTTTTTGGGAAGAAACTGCTCCTGAACCTGGACGTTACAATTTTCACGCTCCTATACCTTCTTCCTGATGGCAGGAATTAAATGAGAAAGTTTTCCAGGGTGGTGTGGATCTTTACTCTGGCAACCCAGCAACTGCATGGTCACCGATGCAAATTTTATTTAACTAACCAAATTTAAATTCCCTCAGCGGAAGTCATGGGGTTTGAATTTGTGTCAGCTGATCTGTGATTAAGAGTTATTAGATTGCTGGTTCAGTAATTCAGCTCGAGTCCTCATTTGGTGCATTTCAACTCGAACCACTGCATACTGAATCAGAGTGCACACAAGCTCTGATTCAGAGCTGAATACCATACCTGTAAGCATTCAACACCACGTCAGTCTGCCAAGTATATCAGGTAAAGTTTCACCTCCCCCCTTTCCTATAAATACACAAAGTGAAGAAGCTGGTGAAAGAGTGAGGGTTATTTGTAATGAAAAGGAAACTGCCGTTGCTGGCTTATACCAAAGATCGACACAAATTGCTGGAGTAACTTTTCCAATTTAGATTTTAGACTTTAGAGATGCAGTGCAGAAACAGGCCCTTTGCCCCAGAGAGGCCGTGCCGATCATCAGCAATCACCCCGTAGACTAGCACTATCCCACACACTGGGGACAATTTTTTTTGCCGATGCCAATTAACCTACAATTAACCAAGCCAATTAACATACCGGTACGTCTTTGGCATGTGAGAGGAATCCGGAGCACTCGGAGAAAACCCACTCAGTCACGGGGAGAACGAACAAACTCTGTACAGACAGCACCCGTAGTCAGGATCGAACCCGGGTCTCTGGCGCTGTAAGGCAGCAGCTCGACAGCAGGCAGCACGGTGGCGCAGCGGTAGAGTTGCTGCCTTACAGCGAATGCAGCGCCGGGAGACCGGAGTGTGTACATTCTCCCCGTGACCTGCGTGGGTTTTCTCCGAGATCTTCGGTTTCCTCCCCACACTCCAAAGACGTACAGGTATGTTAATTGGCTTGGTAAATGTACAATTTGTCCCTAGTGGGTAGAGGATAGTGTTAATGTGCGGGGATCGGCTGGTCGACGCAGACCCAGTGGGCCGAAAGGGCCTGTTTCTGTGCTGTATCTCAAAACTAAACTCCAAACTACCGTCTGCCACTGTGCCACCCTTAGTGGAGTTTTGTCTGTTCATGAGACAGACTACATGAGACACTGGGAGTAACGCAGCGGGTCAGGCAGCAACTCTGGAGAACGTGGATAGATGACGTTCTGGTTGGCACTGCAAGAAGGGTCCAAACCCATTACCAGATTCTACAATTCTGCATAGAAACAGGCCTTTTGACCCACTGATCCCAGTTTATCCTCCCCCACATTCCCCATCAACTCCATCCAGATTCTACCCCTCACCTACACAGTCGGAGGCAACGTCCATGGATAAGCCTTGTACTCCTCTCCCACCCCCTCTCTCCCTCTCCCCTCCCTGCTCTCCCTCCCTGCCTCTCCCTCTCTCTCCCTCTCCCTCCCTCCCTCTCCCTCCTCCCTCTCCCTCCCTCCCTCTCCCTCCCTGCCTCTCCCTCCCTGCCTCTCGGCTTTCCTTTCACCCCGCCCTGTGTTTCTCTCCTTCTCTCCTTCTCTCTTTTTTCTCCCCTCTCTCTCTCTCTCTCTCTCTCTCTCCTCTCTTCTCTCTCTCTCTCTCTTCCTCTCTCTGCCTCTCTTCTTCCTCTTTGCCTTGGCCCCGCAGGTTACTCAAACACCACTTCCCTAAGATCACCGTCCGCGGTGTGGAGTGGAAAATACCATCTCCGCTGCTTCCTCCCCTTTTCCACGGGTCACTAGGAAGATTAAAGCCGGGCTTTGAGTTTCAAAAATGGGATTATTCGAGGTGGATGTTTTGTTTGTGGCGGAGGCTGGTGGCAGATGCTAGGTTTGGGCGGTGGGACCGTATCCCCTTTAATGTGCCCTCTGGTTAGCTTTCCCGTCAGCCCGATGTAACAAGGGCACAATTTAGTCGAGCGTAAGCCACGTTGCACATTAACCTGCCATGTTTGCTTAGAAAACAAAACACCTCGCCAAGATTTTGGAACATTATAGCCACTCACATTAGAATCTCCCCGCTCAGAGCTGGGCACCGTTGCCCGGGCACCATCCTTGCCCCCCTGTGGCCTGTTGCTTCCGATGTATTTGGTCGGCAGGCAGGCCCACGCCTGTGGATGGGCCTCCAGTCCCTGCACAAACCTGCTCGTTGTTGAAAGCCACACGATGGGCGGCACGGAGGCGCAGCGGTAGAGTCACCGCCTTACAGCGCCAGAGACCCAGGTTCAATCCTGCTTACAGGTGCTGACTGTGCGGAGTTTGTACGTTCTCCCTGTGACCCCATGGGTTTTCCCCGAGTGCTCCAGTTTCCTCCCACATCCGAAAGACGTGCAGGTTTGTAGGTTAATTGGCTTCTGTAAAATTGTAAGTTGTCCGTAGTGTGTAGAATAGTGTTAGTGTACGGGGTGATCGCTAGTCTGTGCGGGCTCGACGGGCCGAAGGGCCTGTTTCTGCACGGCATCTCTAAAGTCTAAATTCTAGAGAGGGGGGGGGGGTGGGGGGGGTGGGGGGGGGGGGGGGGGAAGAGGCGAAAAATGAACTGGAGGTCTTGGTGATTGGTGGTGAGTTCTGGCGATGAGGGATTTTGCCGGACAAACTGGGCATGCTGCTGAGGGAACCACGCCACAGGATCCATCGAGTCCTTGTCCTGCCATCCCTGGCCAGCAACATAAAGTGCCTCTCTGTGCTCCCTGTACGTTGGAGCGCCGCCAGCACTGGGTGTGGCCTCTTGCGGGAAGCAAGTGAATGAGAGATCTTTGAGTTCGTCCGCAGCCCTCCTTCCTTCAGCAAAAAAAACTAACAGTGGTATTGGAATCTGACCAGGAATGGCATCACGAAAGCTTCGTGGAATTGAATGCAGAAGAAGATTAGTGTATCTGCAACTTCCTGCAGGAAAATTCCAACGTGCTGCTAGCATGAAAATGAGGTGCATTCTGACCGAGCCTCTGCCCTCTTTAATCCCATTCAAAATGGAAACATCTGCTTTTACTTCTTTGTAGCTTTTTACTCCCAGTTTGTGGCTATGAAAGGGCGGTATTCTAGGGCGGCAGAGTGGTAGAGTTGCTGCCTCACAGCGCCAGGGACCCGAGTTGGATCCTGACTATGGGCACCGTCTGTACGGAGTTTGTATGTTCTCCCTGTGACCCGTGTGGGTTTTCTCCAGGAGCTCCGGTCTCCTCCCACACTCCAAAGACGTAGAGGTTTGTGGGTTAATTGGCTTCGGTAAAATTGTAACTTGTAGCTAGAGTGTGCAGGATAGTATCTGTGTGCGGGGATCGCTGGTCGGTGCGAACTCGGTGGGCTGAAGGGCCTGTTTCTCTGCTCTATCTCTCAACCCAACTGAAGTACAAAAGACCTGTCCACGGGACAGTGAAGTGCAGCACAGGTTTTCAATTAAACGTACATTCCAGGTAACATTTCCAATTGAATGCAGCTGGCATGCGTCTGTCTGTTCCTGAGGTAGCTGTGTAGACCACTTCTCTTCGGCTCCTAAATTTACTCTGTGCTGCCAGATTTCTTTTTTTGGTAAACTTCTTGGCTTTTTGGAGCAGGGGGGCTGGGGGGAGGGGGAATGAAACAATAGGTCAAAAAGTGGATGAAGAGACGTTTACTTTTATTGAAGAAAATAAAGACACACGGTGTTGCAGTAACTCCGAGGGTCAGGCAGCATCGGTAGAGAAAATGGATAAGAAGACATTTCGGGTGGGGGCTTTTTCTCTAAGTTCTATCTCAGCACCAAGTCCCCCCACCACCCCCCTCTCTCCCATATCAACTCCTGCCTATCAGCCATCAAATCTTGGATGCAACTCGACTTCCCTTAAATTAAACAGTAGCAAAACAGAATTTCTCCTCATTGGCTCCAAATCAACACTCACTAAAATTAACAACCCCACTCTCACTATCGACGGCACCAATGTCTCCCCCATCTCCTCAGGGACGCAACCTTGGCGTGATCCTTGACTCAACCCTCTCCCTTGAGCCTCACATCCGCCATGTTGTCAAAACATCATTTTTTTCACCTCTGCAACATTGCAAAAATCAGATCGTCTCTCACACCCCCCGCTGCTGAAAGACTCATCCATGCCTTCATCTCCTCCCGACTGGACTACTGTAACTCTCTTCTTTTCGGAATCAATTCCAGCAGCATCAAACAACTCCAACTGGTCCAAAATGCAGCCGCTCGACTCATTACCCCACACCAAATCCTGGCACCACATCACCCCCAGTTTCTCAAAGAACTTCACTGGCTTCCCATTTCCCACCGGATCACCTACAAAATCCTGGTCCTCACCTACAAAGCCCTCAACAACCTGGCCCCACCCTTATCTCATTGACCTCCCTCTCCCCCTACCAACCCTCGCGGTCCCTCAGATCCACATCAGCTGGTCTCCTCTCCACTCCGAAATCAAACCTCTGCACTTTTGGAGGCAGAGCCTTCTCCAGGGCAGCTCCCAGGCTCTGGAATTCCCTCCCACAACCGGTCCGAAATTCTGAGTCCCTCACCATCTTCCAGTCCCGCCTCAAGACCCATCTCTTCACCTCTGCATACCCTTAGTCCCATGTTCCCCCTCCCCTCTGTCTTACTGCTCTATTTTGTTTTGTTTATTCCTGACTCTCAATTGTAAAGCGACTTTGAGTCCTGAAAAGCGCTATATATATAAAATCTATTATTATTATTATTAAGTTAAAGGGTTATCTGTGCCTGAGGTTCTCTCCCTCTCCTCTCTTTGCCGTACCAAATGTTCGAAAACACCCCTCCTTAAACTATTGAGTAGGATTCTGGCAGTGACACAAGACCTGCTATCATTGTTTTTTTCGTTGTTAATTGGAAAAGGCCCTCAGATGGGGAAACAAAGTTTAACTGCACCCGGCAGAGTTGCAGAGAAAGATAGGTGGAGATGGTTTACAACGATAACCTCAAAGTGCAGGAGTAACTCAGCATTGCCAGGCAGCATCATTATTTTTAGAGACACTGCGCGGGTAACAGGCCCTTTGGCCCATCGTCCGCTGCTGACCAACGATCACCCCGTACACTAGCACTATCCTCCCACACTAGGGACAATTTACAATTTTTACCAAAGCCAATTAACCTACAAACCTGCGCGTCTTTGGAATGCGGGAGGAGACCGGAGCTCCAGTAGAAAACCCACGCAGGTCACGGAGAAAAAGTACAAACTCCGTACGGACAGCACCCAGAGTCAGGATCGAACCCAGGTCTCTGACACTGTAAGGCAGCAACTCTACTGCTGTGCCACTGTGCCCCATGTACAGTGTGGAAACAGGCCCTTCGGCCCAACATGCCCATATCGAACAATGTGCCCCATCTACGCTGGTCCCCATCTTCATAATGAAACTACTGGAACTTAAGTTCCCATTAAACTTTTTTTTGTTATATCAAAAACAAATACCCGGTTCACTAATGTTCCTCAGAGGAGGAAAGCTATCATCTTGACTGGCTTCGGCCTACATGTCACCTCAGCTTCACCCCATGTGGTTGACTCTTCGATGTCCTCTGGAGTAGCCCAACAAATTGTACCAGTGCTGCTGTTTGTAAATAATCAGCCTACATCCAAAAATGTGGATTAATTGAAAAGAAACGGAGTTCCTCTGAATAGTTTTTGGTTGAGTTTATTATTGTCTTATGTCCCGAGGTACAGTGAAAAGCTTTTTTGTTGCGTGATATCCAGTCAGCGAAAGGAGTGTACATGATTACAATCGAGCGGTTCACAGTGTGTACAGTTGCAGGACAAAGGGTATAATGTTTAGTGAAAGATAAAGCCCGATTAAATTTTGTCCTAGGGTCTCCAATGAGTTTGATGATAGGTCAGAACCGCTGTCTAGTTGGTGGTAGAATGGTTCAGTTGCCCGATAACAGCTGGGAAGAAACTGTCCCTGAATCTGGAGGTGTGCGTTTTCACACTTCTGTTCCTCTTGCCTGATGGGAGAGGGGAGAAGCGGGAGTGACCGGGGTGAGACTGGTCCTTGATTATGCTGGTGGCCTTCCCGGAGCAGCGTGAAGTGTAGATGGAGTCAATGGAAGAGCGGTTGGTTTGCGTGATGGTCTGGGCTGCATCCACAACACTCTGCAATTTCTTGAGGTGTTCGATGGAGCTGTTCCCAAACCCTGCCGTGATGATCCATCCCGATAAAATGCCTTCTGCGGCACATCTGTAGAAGTTGGGGACTTCCTAACCCTTCTGAGGAAGTAGACACGTTGGTGTGCTTTCTTGGTCATTGATTTGATGTGGATGGTTCAGGACAAGTTGCTGGTGATATTTACTCCTTGCAACCATTTCTACTTCGGCGCCGCCAATGTAAACCGGGGTATGTGTAGCACGGCGCTTCCTGAAGTCTTATGTGAACCGCTTCACTTCCTGAAGTCCTGAATTGGCCCCAAATGCCTGTCATTTCTATCCTCACCACACACAACACGTTTTCTGCCTGACATTACCGTGTTACACCTGGTTTCACTGTGTTACATGGCCCCAGAGAAAGGAGAAACCTATAAACACCACCTACAGCAGCCGATAATGTAAAAGCCAATCCTAGTCTCAAAGTCTCTCTGCAAACTACTCTGCCACTGGAGGAACTGTCAGCATCTGTCTGCGTTTCCTTATTGCAAACATTTGTGGCCGTGTGTGTGATGTTCTGGCCGGCTCTGCAGCCTTTCAGCCTGGCAGTGTTCACAGCGTGAGCCCCCTGACTCTGCACCGGGAACAGTAATGTATTGTGGCACCACATTATCGCTGGCTTTCTCCGGCAGTAATTCAAGCCAGATCTCTTTGGACTTTGGAGATACAGTACAGAAACAGGCCATTCGGCCCACCGAGAGTCCGCGCTGACCAACGTTCACCTCGCACGCTATCACTATCCTGCACACAATTTGCAATTTTACCAAAGCCAATTAAGCTACAAAGCCGCACGTCTACGGCGTGTGGGTGGAAACCGGAGCACCCGGAGAAAACCCCACGCGGTCACAGGGAGAACGGACAAACTCCGTACAGACAGCACCCGTAGTCAGGATCGAACCTGGGTCTCTGGCGCTGTAAGGCAGCAACTCTACCGCTATGCTGCCATGCTGCCCTGCTTTAGAAACAGGAGGATGAAATAAAACATTTGATTAGTTCAGCAATTGGTCATTAGAGCATTTTGGAGACATGTTTTGAGCATGGTTCAGTTTATTACTGTCATGTGTACCGAGGTACAGTGAAAAGCTTCTAGTTATAAGTATAAGTATAAGTATTTTTATTAGTCACATTCACATACACCCAGGTGTAGTGAAGTGAAATGCTTCTTGCCATTATGCAGCACACAAAAGAAGAGAATACAAACATAACACCAAGATAGTCTTAACACAAAGAACATCCCCCCACAATGGCTCCCACCATGAGGGAAGGCACAAAGTCCAGTCCCCAACCCCAGTTCACCCATAGTCGGGCCCATTGAGGCCTCCACAGTTGCCTCTACGGAGGCCCGATGTTCCAGGCCGTTCTCGCCGGGTGATATTGCTCTGGCGTCGGGAGAGTCCAGTTGCGTGCTATCCAGTCAGCAGAAAGACAATACATGAGTACAATCAACCCGCCCACGGTATACAGATACAGGATAAACAGAATAACACTTATCTTGCACTAAACAGTTGGTATGTCCTATTTACGTGATGCTCAAAAAAAAAACATTTGTTTTTCTTTTTTTCTCTTTCTCTTTTCTTTTCTTAGGGCCTATTTCTTAACTCTTTTTCTTTTTGTTTTTAATTTCGCTCTTATAGGGTCTTCGTCCTTTTTTGTTGTTACATTTTCTACACTTTTCTACACTTGCACTTTTTCCTTCACTTTCTTCTTTCTTTCAATCTTTTCTTTTTCTAGTGTAAAAAAATAAATAAAGGGAGTACATTAATTGTAAGAAGATATAAATGACGAGTATTAATGTATGTGGTTGTAATGTAATGTACTTCTAATAAATAAAAATTTAAAAAAAATTAAAAATCTTGCACTAAACATTCTTCCCTTTATCATGAATATATACACTGTGGACGGCTTGATTGTAATCATGTATAGTCTTTCCACTGACTTGTTAGCACACTACAAAAGCTTTTCCTGTACCTCGGTACACATGGCAATAAACTAAACTCAACTATAGTCCAGTAATGTTCGATTAAAGATAGTCCGAGGCTCTCCAAAGTGGTAGATGGGAGGTCAGGACCGCTCTCGAGTTGGTGATAGGATGGTTCAGTTGCCTGATAACAGCCGAGAAGAAACTGTCCCTGAATCTGGAGGTGTGCGTTTTCACATTTCTGTACCTCTTGCCTGATGGGAGAGTGGAGAAGAGGGAGTGGCCGGGGTGAGACTGGTCCTTGATTATGCTGCTGGCCTTGCCAAGGCAGCGTGAAGAGTGGATGGAGTCATTGGAAGGGAGGTTGGTTTCTGTGAGGGTTGCATTGGGTGGACGTCTGAAGTGAACCATTACTGAATGTTTCATCTCTTGAGTTGAAGACATATATGGTAAGGATTTATTTTCCATTTTAGCAATCACACGATTGAAAACCTGACTTTGATAGCCATCATTTTTAACAAAGAGAGTTAATGTTTTTTTTATGAACTGGGGCAAAGGATCACATTAATTCTTCAATTTTTGCTAACTAATCCCTCGCCCCCCCAGCATTCTGTCATACCTCCCCCCTCACTCCTGTGCCCCTCCTGGACTCATACCTATTTCTCTCCTCCCCCTCCCCATCCACATATATCCTTTCCTCTAGCTTCACAACTTGCAAATCTTCCATCCTTTTGTCTCACACCTATCTTTTCACAACAAGTCATAGTGCTGGAGTAACTCGGCAGGTCAGGCAGCATCTCTGGAGAACAAGGGTAGGTAATGTTTCGGGTCGGGGCCCTTCTTCAGACCTTGTATCCACATTCTATCTTTTCATCACTTGCCTTTGTTCAACCATCTACGTATCAAAAAAGCGTTCACCTCTATCCACCTACCACGTGCCAAGCTTTGACCTGTCCCTCTTCTCAACCAGCTGTCTTCTCCCCTACTCCACTACAGTCACTCTGAAGAAGGGTCCCAACCAGAAACGTCACCTATCCATGGTCTCCAGAAATGCTGCCTGACCCGCCAAGTTATTCCAGCACTTTTTGTCTTTTTTTTTTTGTAAACCCGCAGCTGCAGTTCCTTGCTTCAACATTAATTAATTTGTTGCAGATATCGGAACAATTTCATCTCCTTCAAATCCAAACTAAAACTTGATTTAATCACCGTTCAGAAGCTGTGGTGTCATAGCTACGAGGCAGAATGTCTGGTGTAGGTACTCCTGGTGACTTCCTTTGTACCTGGGCATTTAAATGTTTCCTCATTCACGTTGTGATTTGAGTCTTCTAAAAAGGAACTCATTAAAAAATGTCTCATAAAATATCTGACTTAGAATTGTCCATACATGGAACTGCCATAATTTAAAGCAAAATGAAATGCTTTCAGTTTTTGGAATTTTGCAGATAAAGATATTAAATAAGGTGCAGAGTTGCAAAAAGGTTCCAGTGCAGAATGAGTCATAGTCATACAACGTGGAACAAGGCCCCTCGGCCCAACTTGCCCGTGTTGACCAACATGCCCCATCTACACTAGTCCCACCTGCCTGCGTTTGGCCCATCTCCCTATAAACATGTCCTATCCATATATCTGTCTAAATGTTTCTTAAATGTTGCAATAGTCCCTGCCTCGACTACATCCTCCGTCAGTGCGTTCCAGACGCCCACCACCCTTTGTGCAAATAGGTTACCCCTCAGGTTGCAATTAAATCTGTTCACCCCGCTCCTTAAACCTATGTCCTCTGCTTCTCGATTTCCCCTACTCTGGGTAAAATACTGTGCATTTACCCAATCTATTCCTCTCATGATTATGTACACCTCCGTTACACCTCTGTAACTCTATGATTACTACACCTTGTAGCTAATACCCACTAATCCCGACAGCGACCCGGTAAACCACCTCTGCACCCTCTTCAAAGCCTTCACATTCTCCCAGCAATGGGGTGACCAGAACGGTACACAATACTCCAAATTACAGTTCCAAGCTTTCTGCAGAGTATGAATTGTAAAATGTTGGGCTGTGCTCTTCAACTAAAGAACTAACTGGCTGTGATTTACATTGGTGTTTCTGTTGTCATAGAGCACAGAAACAGGCCCTTCGGCCCAACTTGTCCACGCCGACCCAGATGCCCCATCTACACTAGCCCAACCTTGCCCACGTTGGGCCCATATCCCTCTAAACCTTTCCATCCAAATGTCTTTTAGATGTTATAGTACCTGCCTCAACTACCTCCTCTGGCAGCTCATTCCATACACCCACCAACCTCTGTGTGAAAAAGTTGCCCCTCAGGTTCTTGTTAAATCTTTCCCCTCTCACCGTAAACCTATGTCCTCTGGTTCTTGATTCACCTACCCTGGATACAATACTCTGTGGATCTACCCGATCTATTCCTCTCATGATCTTATACACCACTCTAAGATCATTCCTCACCCTCCTGCATGCCAGGCCTAGCCTGCCCAATCTCTCCCTGTAGCTTAAGCCCCCAAGTCTTGGCAACATAAATCTTCACTGCATTCGTTGCAGCTTGACATTTGTGTCTTATTTGAGAGGGAGTACATATGCTGAGTTTGTTCTTCGAGTTTAATGGGCAGCATGGTGGCGCAGCGGTAGAGTTGATTCCTCACTACGCCAGAGTCCCAGGTTCCATCCTGACTCCGGGTGCTGTCGCTATGGAGTTTGTACGTTCTCCCTGTGACCACGTAGGTTTCTTGTGGGTGCTCCAGTTTCCTCCCAAACCCTAAAGACGTACAGGCTTGTAGGTTAATTCTGTAAATTGTAAATTGTCCCTAGTGTGTAGGAGGATAGTGCAAGTACAATCGCTGGTCAGCACGGACTCGGTGGGCCGATGGGCCTGTTTCCTCGCTGTATCTCTAAAGTCTAAAGTTTACTGTGGTCTTGCTGAGCAGAGGGAAGGGGGCAGGTGTCTAGACTGTGTGTGTGTGTGGAGCAGCTTTGAGATGCGTGGTTGTGCATTCGGAGATTAGAATAGCTCTGGGCAGTAAGAAAATTAGTAATCACCGCTGTGCCGCCACTCGATGCTCCCTATCTAATTTTAGGAGCTAAAAATGAATCAAAGTGGCTGTTAAAGGAAGAGCCATAAATACAGCGTGGCATTTGGAAACGACAGCTGCACTTTGCAGTGTAGAAAGGAACTGCAGATGCTGGTTTATACCCAAGATAGACACAAAGTGCTGGAGTAACCCAACGGGTCAGGCAGCATCTCTGGAGACAAAGGATGGGTGACATCTCGGGTCGGAACCCTTCTTCAGACCGAAAGTAAAGGGGGGAGTGAACTGGAGATTGGAAAAGACTAAAGCAAATCAGGGCCGGCAACAGATGACCAAGGAAGGGTGGAGCCCACAATGGCCCCTTGTTGGCTGGGGAAGATGTGATAACGAAGGGATACAGGGATGCGAACAGTGGAACTAGTAGGATGACTGGGAGGGGGGGGGGGGGGGGGGGGGAGACAACACCCGTTGTCAGCATCGAGCCCAGGTCTCTGGTGCTGTAAGGCAGCAACAGCTCCAGATTCAGGGAAACGTTTCTTCCCAGCTGTTATCAGGCAACTGAACCGTCCTACCAACGACTGGAAAGTGGTCCTGACCTGCCATCTATCTCATTGGAGACCTTCAGACTATCTATAATCGGACTTTACTGCACTAAACATTATTCCCTTTATCCTGGTATCTGTGCACTGTGGATGGCTTGGTTGTAATCATGTATATATAGTCTTACCGCTGACTGGATAGCACGCAACAAAAAAGCTTTTCACTGTACCTCAGTACACGTGGCAATAATATACTAGAACCGTTCGTTTCCCTCTCCCCTGACTCTCAATCTGATGAAGGGTCTCGACCCGAAACGTCACCCAATTTCTTCTATCCATAGGTGCTGCCTGTCCCGCTGAGTTACTCCAGCACATTGTGTCTATCTTCGGTGTAAACCAGCATCTGCAGTTCCTTCCTTGCACAAAACTGTGTTCTCTGGCTCGGAGGGACTTTGATTGCTCTGGGTGTGAATGCAATTTCCAGTGCTGCAGTGGGAGTCTGATTTTTTTTTTCTTCAAAACTTTTTATAAAGATTTGTGCCCTGGGACGAGTAGTGAATACTGAGGAACAGAGGAGCGATTATGCAGTAATTGAAATATTATGGCTAAGATTGGCCAGAAAAATAGTTCTTGCCTGTCAGGTGAGCTCTAAATTGCTCCGTGAGTGAGACAACCCTGACCTCTTAAGTGAAACTTGGCAGAAGATGCCTGTGATCACTTTCAATGGTTGACTTCCTTCCTTCCTCATCTTGATAATTTATTAGTTCCACTCACAGAAAGTTGTGGCTGACGTTCTCTGGCGAGGCAGGTTCCACATTGTACAGTGTAGTGAGTCTTGATCTGGCTTGGTTGGCCACTATAAGACTAGGGGGTGGCGATTGAAGGCTGAGGTGCACAGGGAACTACCTCTATCCCAGAGACTACGGAGGCTGCAGCGTTATTTAGTGGCATTGTTCATCATTTCCATTAGTCATAGGAGCAGAATTTGTCCCTCAAACTAATGGAAGCGCCATGTAAAAATGGGATCCTGGTCATGATTATCTGTTGCACATAATCGCACAAGATAAAGATAGAATGAGTCAGAATCAAGTCTACGGGTATGGTAGCAATGTGGTTAAATTATACAACTAGCGTCCATAGATCAGAAGAAGTGAGTTCAAATCTTATCCATGCAGTCTTATATATCATCGGAGCAGAATTAGGCCACTCAGCCCATCGAGTCTACTCCACCATTCATTCATGGCTGATCTATCTTTCCCTCTCAACCCAATTTTCCTGCCTTCTCCCCATAACCCCTGACATCCGTACTAATCAAGAGACTGTCAATCTCCGCCTTAAAAATACTCAATGACTTGGAGTCCACAGCCTTCTGTGGCAATTAATTCCACAGATTCACCTCCCTGTGGCTAAAGAAATTCCTCCTCATCTCCCTTCCAAAGGTACGTCCTTTCATTCTGAGGCTTTGCCCCCTAGTCCAGTGGAAACATCCTCTCCACATCATTGTTATTATTGTCGTGTGGACCGAGATACAGTGAAAAACTTTGTGTTGCGTGCTATCCAGTCAGATCACACCACACACAATCAAATCTTTCACAAGTACAACGGGTAGCACATAAAGACAAAGGAAACAGAGTGCAGAACATAATGTCACAGCTAACAGATAAACAAACGAAGCACAAGGGGAAAGAAGGAGATGATTTGTTTGCAAGATCAGGAAATTGAGGGCGTTGAAGAGGAGATGAGCTCTACAGTAGATCAGCCATTAACACGTTGAATGGCAGGACAGGCTTAAGGGCCCGATTGGCCTCCTATTTTCTTATGTTGCCACTATGTCATAGAATTCAGAGCAGGTACAGCACAGGAACAGGCCCTTCGGCCCACATTGTGCCGAACATGCTGCCAAGGCAACCAATTTCCTCGGCCTACATGTGTCCCTTATCCCTGCATTCCCTGCAAATCCACGCGCCTATCGAAAAACCTCAGTGGGGCAGAAACTCTAGCGCTGCGCCACTGTAATCTGGTAAACTGATGGTCAGATGGCTATGGGTTTGAACTACAATCTCAATGATGTGCGTACGTATGGCTTCAATAAAGAATCACAAGCTGGAGTGGAAATGCGTGTGTGGATGTGAAGTTAATATGGGGTTCCTTTCAAGGGATCGATCACAGGGTGCTGGCTGAAGAAGAACAAGTGTCTGAGGTGTCACAAACCAGGTCTCCATTCCTCTGTACCTCGGTATCTCGGACTATAAGACCCTTAACCTAAGCCTAAGCCTACAGAAGGATGGCAGTGTGAACAAATGATGTTCTGACTACATTTCACAATGGAAATAAAGTGATTTTGAAGTTTGGGATGAAGTTTAGTTTAGTTTATTATTGTCACGTGTACCAAGATACAGTGAAAAGCTTTTGTTTGCGTGCGATCCAGTCAAGATATAGATCCAGAAGCTTGATGTGATGCTAACTACCAACATTGATCCACTTGGACTCATATAATCACAGGCAGTCTCTCTGGAGAAAAGGGAAAGGTGACATTTTGGGTCGTGACCCTCCTTCAGACTGAGGGTCGGGGGAGATGGGGAAACTAGAGGTAAGAAAAGTTACAGAACAAATCAAAGCCAGCACCGATGACCCAATCGACCCAAAACCTATTCCTTTTCTCCAGAGATGTTGCCTGACCTGCCGAGTTACTCCAGCATTTTGTGTCTATCTTCGAAGTAAACCAGCATCTGCAGTTCCTTCCTTAACATTGTTTAATGCTGAATAAAACAGTTTGAGGTATCATAAGGTTGAATTTCCAGACTCATGTTCTTAATTTGATAATACCGAAGGCTTGTTTAGTCTTTTCAGCCACGGAATAGTTCCACCTTTGTACACGGCCTGACTAACACAGCGACTAGCATCTGCACTGAGCTCATCAGAATCGCACAGCGCCCTTAATTGGACTTCTCAAGACACTTAATCACCTCCCACCCCATCGTATTTCATAACTACTTCCTGATTTAGATTCAGACAAAGCTTTGGAAACACGGTTAATGCCATTTATTTTCTTCACTGTCAGAAGGCTGGAGTGTCTGCTCTCTCCTGCCTCTCCCCCTCAGCCTTCTGAAACAATTCACCCCAACACTTCATACTTCTTTCCGGCTTGAAGCTTATAATGGAGGGGGGGTGGGGAGGCACGGAGAAATCATGGCCTCAGACTGGACAGTCGGGCTACACCACATTCATACATAGTTCCGGTAGACAGCTTTAGTCTTTAGTCTTTGAAGATACATCGCGGAGACAGGCCCTTTGGCCCACCGAGGCCTTGCTGACCAGCGATCACCCCATACACTAGCAATGTCCCTCACACTAGGGACAAATTATATATTTTACCGAAGCCAATTAACCTACAAACCTGCACATCTTTGGATTGTGGGAGGAAACCAGAGCATCCGGAGAAAACCCACGCGGCCACAGGCCGAAGTGAGAAACTCCGTACACACACCACCCGTAGTCAGGATCGAACCCGGGTCTCTAGCGCTGCAAGGTAGCAACTCTACCACTGCGCCACTGTGACGTCTTTTTGTGTAAACCAGCATCTGCTGTTCCTTGTGACTACTCATTTATGGGACTCGTTAGAAACAGCAGGTTAAAATGCATTTGACAGCTGTGGGCCTGTATTTGCTGGAGTTTAGAAAAATGAGGGTGGATTTCATTGAAACCTACCGAACAGTGAAAGGCCTTGATAGAGTGGATGTGGAGAGGATGTTTCCACTAGTGAAAAAGTCTAAGACCAGAGGACACAGCCTCAGAATGAAAGGGCATACCTTTAGAATGGAGATGCACAGGAATTTCTTTAGCCAGAGGGTGGTGAATTTGTGGAATTCATTGCCACAGACGGCGGTGGAGGCCAAGTGATTGGGTATTTTTAATGTTTAAGAAAGAACTGCAGATGCTGGAAAAATCAAAGGTAGACAAAAATGCTGGAGAAACTCAGCGGGTGAGGCAACATCAATGGAGCGAAGGAATAGGTGACGTTTCGGGTCTGAAGAAGGGTCTCGACCCGAAATGCCACCTATTCCTTCGCTCCATAGATGCTGCCTCACCCGCTGAGTATTTTTAATGTGATGATTGACAAGTTTTTGATTAGTCAGAATGTAAATGGTAATGGGGAGAAGGCGGGAGAATGGGGTTGAGAGGGAAAGATAGATCAGCCATGATCGAATGGCGGAGCAGAATCGATGGGCCATGTCTAATGATCTTATGGCCCAGGTCCAATGTAAAGCTCCTACTAGAAATTCCTGACATTATTTCACACTGGAAAACGAAGTGAGAAAGCAGGACTTCTGTGAATTAATCCATAAATGGCTGATTTTATTGGGCAGCCTACGTTTCTGCTGTTTTTTGCTGGTGAAAAAATTATTCATTCATTAGTGGTCTGCGTCTTTAAGTTGACTAATCAGATACAGAGCTTGCAGTGTTTGCTTTCCTTGCGAATGTTATTGTGGTTTCTGAGTGGAAGCCAATGTGACAAGATGTGAATACTGCACAGTTTAATATGATGAACTTCTCAATAACGTCTGTTTCTGATGGGATTAGTGACATCCTGAGGGACTGTGACGAGATAGCCTAATGCTTGGACAAACTTGACTCTGTTGAAGTTGATCCTGGATATGGACTGGTCCCTCAATCACTGTTCAGATACAACGCGGGCAAAGTTTGTTTTGTTTAGATAGAGTGGTGGAGTAACTCAGCTGGTCAGGCAGCATCTGTGGAGAAAAAGGATGGGTGATGTTTTGGGTCGGGACGCTTCTTCAGACTGAAAGTAGAGGGGAGGGAACTGGTGGTCAGAGAAGGCCAGAACAAAGCAGGGCCGGCAACAGTTGACCAAGTAGAAAACCCACCCAGTCACAGGGAGAATGGACAAACTCTATGCAGACGGCACCCGTAGTCAGGATCAAGCTTGGGGTCTCTGGCGCTGTAAGGCACCAATTCTACCGCCTGTGTCTTTACTTTATCCACTTTCGTCATCTATGATGCAGATAGTTCTGCTGTAATGTGATAGTTGTGTTAATAGAGACCCTTGTGTAATAAACATTAGTGTTATAAAGACTGTTGGAGAAGGCATTCGGGCTCCACACCCGCAATAGCTAAGATATTTTTCCAGCAGGATTTTAAATAAAGATCTTTGCAATACCAATAAGTTTATTTTTGTTTCTGCAAGCTAAAAATACCAAAACTAAATACATCAGGTTGCTGACAAGAGTATTATTGGTCAGGTGTGAATAGAAGCAGGGCGGCACAGTGGTAGAGTTGCTGCCGCATAGCACCAGAGATCAGGGTTCAATCCTGACTACGGGTGCTGTCTGTGCGGAGTTTGTATGTTCTCCCTGTGACCGCGTGGGTTTCGTCCAGGTGCTCTGGTTTCCTCCATGGACTCAGTGGTCAGACGGGCTGGTTTCCACACCTTATCTCTAAACTAAATCCCTTAACTAAAAATACAGCATGGGAACAGGCCCTTCAGCCCACCGAGTCCACACCAACCGTCAATCAGTCGCTGACACTCATTTTATGTTATCCCACTCTCCCATCCACTCCCTACACTGGGGGACAGTTTACCAAGGGCAATGAGCCTACAAACCTGCACGTCTTTGGGGCTTGGCAGGAAACCGGAGAAAACCCACGCGGTCACGGGGAGAATGTTCAAACTCCGTACAGACGGCACCCGTAGTCGGGATTGGACTTGGGTCTCTGGCGCTGTGAGGCAGCAACTCTACCGCTGCGCCACTGTGCAGGGTAACGCAGTCAGGATTTACGAATCGTTTCGATCCCAAAGGTCCGTCACAGTTAGCAACCAGCACCAGCCGCACAGATATCTCTTTCAACAATAAATCCTTATTTTCAGTGTGTCACAACCTGTACTCGCAGATTAATTGGGCTATTTGCTGTGTGCACAATGAGTGATCTGTTCCAGCCCGCTGACAGGGAACACACTGTGAGCTGTTGAAGGAGTCCTGACATACCAGCATGGATTAAATGCACACTGTGGCTGTTACTTGGTGCCTCTGCCTTGCACTCACCTTCTCCCTGACTGCCACTGTTGATTAGAAGCCGGTTGTAATGGCATGCTCACCCTAAGATATCAAATTGGACAAAAGATTTGCATTTATATAGCGACTCCTACATCCTCTGCAAGATTTCCCAATTGCAAAAACACCCTGAATGTGGCAACACAAGTGGATAGAGTGGTAAAGAAGACATAATCTGCTTTGAAAGAAAGTTTTAATAGGAACCCGACAGGTGACTTTTTTACACAAAGGGTGGTGGGTGTTTGGAGCGAGAGGAGGTAGTTGCGGCAGGTACTATTGCAGCGTTTAAGAAACATTTAGACAGGAACATGGATAGGATAGGTTTAGATGGAAATAGCCAAACGCACATAGACGGGACTAGTGTAGATGGGATATGTTGGTCGGCGTGGGCGGGTTGGGCCGAAGGATCTGTTTCCACGCTATGACGTTAGACTTTGGAGATATGGCTTCGGCCCAGCGATTTCGCACCGACCAGTGATCGCCCCGTGGACTAGTTCTATCCTACACACTAGGGACAATTTTACAGAAGCCAATTAAACTACAAACCTGTAGGTCTTTGGATGTGGTAGGAAACTGGAGCACCCAGAGAAAACGCACACGCTCACAGGAGAACGTGCAAACTCCGTAAAGACAGCACCCATGGTCAGGATGGATCCTGGGTCTCTGGCACTGTAGGGCAGCATCCCCACCACTGAGCCACTGTACCACCCCTTTTTTAAATAGCAACATCCATAGTCACTTCTCCTTCCACAATGTTAATGGTTTCCATGTTAATTGATTAAATTAAACTTGATTAAATTAAATTTGAGTCTGAAAAAGGGTCCTGACCCAAAAGGTCACCTATTCATGTTCTCCAGAGATGCTGCCTGACCCGCTGAGTTACTCCAGCACTTTGTGTCTATCTTTGGTAGAAATCTTTAAAAGTTCACTTTTCTGCCAATTTTCGATTGTGAGATGTAGGATTTGGCATCTCCAGAAATTGAAACTTAGACTTTGAATCATGTTCATGTGATAAGGAGCAGAATTAGGCCACTCGGCCCATCAAGTCTACTCCACCATTCAATCATGGCTCATCTATCTTTCCCTTTCAATCCCATTCTCCTGCCTTCTCCCCATAACAGCTGACACCTGTACTGATCAAGAATCTATCAATCTCCACCTTAAAAATATCCATTGGCTTGGCCTCCACAGCTGTCTGTGGCAACGAAATCCACAGATTCATCACCCTCTGACTAAAGAAATTCCTCCTCATGTTCTTTCTAAATGTATGTCCTTTTATACCGAGGCTATGGTCCTAGACTCTCCCACTAGTGGAAACATCCTCTCCACGTCCACTCTATCCAGGCCAGTGATGGTGTGATTATGAGCGTGTTATTGGAATTGTGATCCCCTTGCCCGCTTCTTCGACGGCTCGAGGCAGTGACGCCACAGGAGGTTGCTGGACCTCCAACCGTGGAGAACATGGACCGACATTCTATCAGGGTGATCTTCCATCCTCTGCTGACACACTCTTGAGATAGACACAAAATGTTGGAGTAACTCAGCGGGACAGGCGGCATCTCTGGATCGAAGGAATGGGTGACGTTTCGGGTCGAGACCCTTCTTCAGAAACATCACTCTTGAAGTGTTCTTAAAACAGCAACAAGCCCCAGCAGCTCAGAGTTCGGCTCCTTCAGCTGCCAGCCATGCTGGGAACTGGTGGGGGATCTTGGGTCAATAAATGGTTGTATCAACACAGCGTATTAGTGCCAGAACCATTCAGGACATCGTGGCTGCAGTCTTGGGTTAGGCACAAACTTCAACCTCTTAAGAGGTGGTCCCAGAAATTGAATGGAGACTTTTTCTTTTCGAGATACAGCTTGGAAACAGGCCCTTCGGCCCACCAAGTCCACGCCGACCAACGATCACCGCGTACACTAGTCATATCGTACACACTAGGGACAATTTATAGAAGCCAATTAACCTGCAAACCTGCACGTCTTTGGAACATGGGAGGCACCAGGAGATAACACACGCGGTCACAGGGAGAACGTACAAACTCTGTACAGACAGCACCCATAGTCAGTATTGAACCCGGGTCTCTGGCGCCGTGAGGCAACAAGTCTACTGTTGCGCCACTGTGCCGCCCTTGGTGAGTATAGGTACAGAGTCGGGATGTGATGCACACTGCTGTTTATCCCTGCTTACTCACAACTATAAGATCACTCCTCAATCTCCTGCAGTCCAAGGAATAAAGTGCTAGCCTACCCAATCTCTCCCTGTAGCTTAAGCCCTCAAGCCTTGGCAACATAAATCTTCACTGCATTCGTTCCAGCTTGACATTTGTGTCTTATTTGAGAGGGTGTACATATGCTGAGTTTGTTCTTCGAGTTTAATGGGCAGCATGGTGGCGCAGCAGTAGAGTTGCCACCTCACTGCGCCAGAGACCCCGGGTTCGATCCTGACTATGGGTGCTGTCTGTACGGAGTTTGTACGTGTTCCCTGTGACCGGCATGGGTTTTCACCGGATGCTCCAGTTTCCTCCCACGCTCCAAAGACATACAGATTTGTAGGTTAATTGGCTTTGGTAAAAGTTGTAAATTGTCCCTAGTGTGTGTGTGTGCAGGTTAGTGCTAGTGTACGGGGTGATCGCTGGTCAGCGCTGACTTGGTAGGCTGAAGGGCCTGTTTCCGCATCGTATCTCTAAACTGAACCAAACTAAGCTGAACTCGTAAACTATATATCACCCAGTGGCTTGAGTAAACTCGCCTTGAGTAAACTCGCCAGGGCCTGTACCTTTAAGTACGTGTCCCTTTTTTTTTAAAGGGCAATTCAGTGGAAGCAATAGTTTAAAACAAAACTAACGCTCTGTGTTTCGATAATTCGTACAGGGGCCATCTCTAGAGATGTGGAGTTGCCTGGCAGTGGGTGGAATCAATGTGTCCTTGTGTGTTTCAGGTGACTGCAACTCAAAGCATAAAGACTGCATAATGACCCTCGTTCCCAAACCTTCTGTTTCCCCCCATGTTGTTTCAGTGTCTGTGCCACAGTTAATTCAACACCGATCACAGCACACCTCCAACACGAAACCCGGCTATCAAACACTTCAACATAAATCAACTCCAGAAGCTGTTGTTCCTTCCTTTCCCCCCGGCTCGCCTTTTTAAGTATACATTGTGAGAAGCTGGATTTATACGGTGTGGGAGGAGGTGATGTGTTTATATTCGTTCCTGGATTTGGTGGTGTTGGCAAGACCAGAATGCGGGGAGAATTAGATATACGGAGATTCATGTAGGATTAGTGTGAGAGGGTGGTCGATAGTAGGCACGGACTCGGTGGGCCGAAGGGCCTGTTTCCATGCTGTCTGTCTTTAGATTTTAGAAAAAAAACGTTTTTCACCGTATCTCGGTACACACGACAATAAGAAAACCGATATCAATAAATACCCCTGGTATGATCCAGCCTCCACAATCTTTAAAGATACAGCGTTGAAACAGGCCCTTCAGCCCACCGAATCTGCACCGTACAGTAGCACTAACCTACACACTAGGGACAATTAACGGAAGCCAATAAACCTGCAAACCTGTCCCTGTGGAGTGTGGGATGAAACCCACAGGAAAAACGTGCGGACTCCGTACAGACAGCACCCGTAGTCAGGATCGAACCCAGGTTCCCTAGTGTGTAGGATAATGCTGGTGTATGGGGTGATTGCTGGTCAGTGTGGACTCGGTGGGCCATAGGGTCTGTTTCCACACTGCGTCTCTAAAGGTCTACTGCAATGTCAGGCTTGGGTTTGCCTTGTTGGAGTGGAATATGAACCTGTCAACCTCTGCCTATCTGTGGGCCTGAAAATAAGAGGCGATTTAATTGAAAAAGAGGAGGAATGGTGAGATATATCAGCCCTGTACGCAGTTGTGTTTAAAAGAGTGAGAGTTGATTTCATTGACGTGTGCAAAATCCTGACAGGGTAGATGCAGGTACGGTGATTACCCTGGCTGGGGTGTCTAGAAAGAATGGTTCAATAATTTCTTTATTATCACCTTTACTTGTACCAGCATTTTCATAAGTTCATCAGGTATAGGAGCAGAATTAGATCATTCGGCCCATCAAGTCTACTCTGCCATTCAATCATGGTTTATCTATCATTCCCTCTCAACCCCATTCTCCTGCCTTCTTCCCATAACCCCTTATTAATCAAGAATCGGTCAATCTCCACCTTAAAAGTATCCATTGACTTGGCCTCCACAGCCATCTGTGGCAACGACTTCCACAGATTCACCACCCTCAGCCTGAAGGAATTCCGCGGAAAAAATATCTAGATATATCTAGAAAGGCAGCAAAATCTTCAGACTACTTTACCCAAGAGTGCTGTGGTGATTCAGTCACTGAGTACGCTCCAGGCATAGACTGACTGATAGATTTTTAGATGTGGGTGTTGGTGCAGAGTAAACATAGGCCACTGTTTAAAATACAGCCCACCCCTTGGATACGTTAAGGGTTCTGTTTCTGAAAAAGGTCCCTCAGCCAATTAATCTATAAATCAGGAACATTCATCTTCCATGGCTGTCCAGATTGTATCACTCAACATACCCCTTGCTATAATTCTTTAATTTAATTCAAGATTCATCCGAGTCCCACCTGGTGTTAAAATAATGGCTTCTGTGCTGAATCCAGTTATTAATTGATTGAAGTTAATGGGAATGTGGGCAGCATAAAATGGGATTAGTGCGGGATTAGTGTAAACGGCTGCTAGATAGCTGGTGTGAACTCAGTGAGACATGGATAGAAAAGGTTTAGCAGGACACGGGTCAAACGCAGGCAAATGGACGTCTTGGTCGGCATGGACGAGTTGGGCCGAAGGGCCTGTTTCCACGCTGTATGGTTCTATGACACCATACCCAAGACGCGTTTCCAGGGCTGTGATAAAGAGCAGGGTTGTTGGAGAACCGACGAACCTTCACAGTCCCAGTGTTTCTGTGTAGTCACCTTCTCTGCTGCCTGTGTTTTCAATGGATCCAGGAAACAGGTGCATATTTTACCCCCAGTTCTGAATTGTAGAACTCAGCCCGCTCTTGTCTGGGCTTGTTTGATGGGAACACTCTGCCTATTTTGATACGGTTCACGTCATGCTTTTTGACACTAGCTGTGGGGAGATGTCGGCCAAGCAAGTTGCAATGGGACACCAATGTCCATTAGTAGGGCATAGACTGGGTCGACCAGAGGCCTGACAGGCAAGAGAAAGGCTTCTGTTCTTTTGGTCAAAAACAGGCAAAACTGCACGAAAAACGCTCGGGTGAACTTTATAAGACAAAGTAAATCAAGTGTACACAACAGAATCAAGAACCAGACGACTTGATTTAAAGGTGAGATGGGAAAGATGTAATAGGAACTTGAAGGGCAACTTTTTCACACAGTATGTTGTGGGTATATGTAACAAGCTGCCAGAGGAGGTAGTTGAGGTAGGTGCTATAATAACATTTAAAAGTCATTTGGACAGATACATGGATAGCAAAGGTATAAAGGGATATGTGCCAAATGCATTTAGGTGGGACTACTATAGATAGGTCAGCATGGGTACGTTGGGCCGAAGGGCCTGTTTCCATACTGTATGAATTTTCTTCTCAGAAGTACATTATGAAGCATATTATTGAACCAGACATTTTTTTTAATGACTTGAATTAACTTATGAACGGTAGAACGTTGAATTCTCCCATTTTAGGTAACAACTCCCCCCCCCTTCCCCCCCTCCCCCCCTCTTTTCTGTACCCCACCTTGATGGGTACCCATTCTCCCACTGTTCTGTTCCCTCCCCCTTTCCCCTTCCCACCATCCCCTTCAAGCCTATATTCTTCCCACTGGCTTTCCATTTCCCTCCTCCTCTCTCCCTATCTGGGACCCCTTTGTCTCCACTTCATCTCTAGCCTTTTCCCACCCATCTGCGAATCAAGCCGCCCCCCCCCCCACCCGCACTTCACCTGTATCCACCTATCACTTGCAAGAATAGATACAAAAAGCTGGAGTAACTCAGTGGGACAGGCAGCATCTCTGGAGAAAAGGAATAGGTGACGTTTGTCCGAAGACGGGTCTCGACTCGAAACGTCCCCCATTCCTTCCATCCAGAGATGCTGCCTGTCCCGCTGAGTAACTCCACTTTTTTTGTGTCCTTCTTCGGTTTAAACCAGCATCAGCAGTTCGTTCCTCCACGTTTAGTTTAGTTTAGTGTATTATTGTCATGTGTACCAAGGTACGGTGAAAAGCTTTTTGTTGAGTGCTATCCAGTCAGCGGATTCGGCGCAGGCATTGTGGGCTGAAGGGCCTCTTCCTGTGCTATGTTCTATTCATCTGTGAGGCTTCCTCTAAGCTTCCAACAGCCTGGTAGTTAAACAGTGCAAGGCAGACGCACAATGTCTAGGTATACAGATCACAGACACACAGCTCACTACAGACATAGAACACACAACAGACACACAGCCTACAGTAGATATACAGCAGGGAGCTTTTCCAAATGCATAAGAACAGACATTTGAGTGAATATGCTATTCAGTCAAGGAAAAGACTACACATGAATAGAATCAAGCCATCCACAGAGAACAGATAAAGGATAAAGGGTACAACATTTAGTATCATAAGGCCACAAGTGACAGGAACAGAATAAGGCCACTTGGCCCATCAAGTCTACTCCTCCATTCAATCAAGGCTGATCTATGTCTCCCTCCGAACCCCATTCTCCTGCCTTCTCCCCATAACCCCTGACACCCGTACTAATCAAGAATCTATCTACCTCTGCCTTAAAAATATCCATTAACTTCCACAGCCTTCTGTGGCAAATTCCACAGGTTCACCTCCCTCTGACTAAAGACATGTCTCCTCATCTCCTTCCTAATGGAACGCCATTTAATTCTGAGACTATGACCTCTAGTCCTAGACTCTCCCGGTAGTGGAAACATCCTCCCCACATCCACTCTATCCAGGCCTTTCACTATTCGGTAAGTTTCCATGATGTCCCTCCTCATCTTTCTAAACTCCAGCGAGTACAGGCCCGGTGCCATCAAAAGCTCATCATATGTTAACCCACTCATTCCTGGGATCATTCTTGTAAACCTATATAAGACATATAAAGATATATAAAGATATAACATTGAAGTCTGATTAAAGATAGTTCGAAGGTCTCCAATGAGGGAGATGGGAGGTCAGGGACGCGTTCTATCTGACTAACTATTGATCACGTGTTCACACTATTTCTAGCTTTTCCCACTCATTCATTCCCTACACACTAGGGGTGGCCTGGTGGCGCAGCGGTAGAGTTGCTGCCTTACAGCGCTAGAGACCCGGGTTCGATCCTGACCACGGGTGCTGTCTGTACAGAGTTCATACATTCCCCGCGACTGCGTGGGCTTTCTTCAGGTGCTCCGGTTTCATCCCACACTCAAATGACATACAGGTTTGTTGGTTAATTTGCTTTGGTAAAATTGTAAATAGTTCCTAGTGTGAGTAGGATAGTGTTATTGTGCAGGGTGATCGCTGGCCGGCGCCGACTCGATGGGCCGAAGGGCCTGTTTCTGCGCTGTATCTCTAGACTAAATGAAAGAGGGGGCAATGTACAGAGGGCAACTGTCACCCGAGAAGATAATCATCTCCATTTTCATTGTATGACTGGTACCAGCTGGCTGGGTTTTGGTGGAGAACCTTGACCCCCGGCCCTCGACGGGTCACGGGGTCGTTGTCAAGGTAGCAACACCTCGGGGAGTGTACCCATACTCCCAATGTCAGAGGGAGGTGCCTGGATCTGGCCAGGATTGGGTTGCGAGGAGCCAGTGCACACAATGAGGTGCTTGATCCCCAGCCGAACTGTGAATCAATTCACAAGAAGCCTCTGTGCTTGCATGTTAGGGCCTGGGTAGAGGTTAAAATTTACATAGCAGCCTGCTGTGTCTGCCTAGGTCATGGCCAAAGGTTGGTGTAATGTTGCCAGCGCTCCTCTGGCGCCAAGGACTAAATAAATGCTTAAGATAAGAGGTTGTTTCACTGCTCGTGGCCAGCGCGATGAGCTGGCTTCTTCTGTAAACACAGAAGGTGGTTAAAGGGGACCATTAAACAGAGGGGTGTCACAGCCACCGAGATGGCAAGTGGTAGTATGTGTCCGTGCGCGGACTTGAACCAAGAGCACTTTCAGCGCTTTGCTTACACAGGCAGGAGCTGAGAGTTCTGCCCCATTGGCACCTCATTGTACCGTGACTTGTTAACGTGACTATAATGAGCAGGGAAAGTGTTGCGTGTGCTAACTTTGGGGGGGATATCAGTAGCATGGTTTGAGTTGAGGGATCATTCTGTAGGTGTTCCCTGCTACACAAAAACGTGCTCACTAAAAATAGAATTAAATTAAAACCGCTTTCACGCAAAGGGTGGTGGGTGTATGGGACGAGCTGCCAGAGGAAGTAGTTGAGACAGGGACTTTAGGAAACAATTGGACAGATACATGGATAGGATAGCTTTAGAAGGATATGGGCAGGTGGAACTAGTGTAGATGGGACATGTTGGTCGGTGCCGGCAAGTTAGGCCGAAGGGCTTGTTTACACGCTTTATGGCTCTATGACTATGTCTGAGGTTTTGTTAGTAGAATGGGGCGGCACGGTGGCGCAGCAGTAGAGTTGCTGCCTTACAGCGCCAGAGACTCCTGTTCGATCCTTAATACGGGTACTGTCTGTACGGAGTTTGTACGTTCTCCCTGTGACCGCGTGGGTTTTCCTCCCACACTCCCAAGACGCACAGGTTTGTAGGTTAATTGGCTTCAGTAAAAATTGTAAACTGTCCTAAGTGTGTAGGATAGTGCTAGTGTATGGGTTGATCGCTTATCGGCACAGACTAGGTGGGCCAAAAGGCCTGTTTCCATTTTAGATTATCTCTAAAGTAAAGTCTTACGGTGACACTCTTGACTGGTGACTCCATCAGGCCCAGACCGCGTGGTAAGAGTTCGAATCCTGCAGTGGCTGATGTCCCACTCTCATTCTCTCCACCCACAGAATTAGATCTGTGCCACACTTTAACCAGATCACCAGAGAAGCCAACAAAGGCTCTATCGGCTTAAAACTTTGCAATGTCATAGGAACTTAAGACATAGGCACAAAATTCGGCCATTCGCCCCATTGAGTTTGTTTTTGGACAAAAGGGACACAAAGTGGTGGAGTAACTTATTGGGTCAGGCAGCATCCCCGTAGAACATGGATAGGTGACGTTCGGGTCCAGTCCCATCATAGCTGAAAAAGGGTCCCACCCGAAATATCACCTATCCATAAAACTATATGACCTATAAGACATAGGAGCAGAATGAGGCCAGTTGGACAATCGAGTCTACTTCACCATTCATTCATGGCTGATCTATTTTTCCCTCTCAACCCCATTCTCCTGTCTTCTCCCCATAACCTTTGTCACCCTTACTAATCAAGAACCTATTAATCTCTGCTTTAAAAATACCCAATGACTTGGCCTCCACATACCATTTGTGGCAATGAATTCCACAGATTCACCAGCCTCTGGCTAAAGAAATTCCTCCTCATCTCCATTCCCAGGCAGAACAAGCATTTTCTGGTACACATGACAATAATGCACTAAACTAAACTTGAATGCATGAACAACATTTTGCATGCTAATGACTGCATGGGTAAAGACACTGAGTGACTAATCGTAGTTCCATCCAAGACCGCAAGAAATTGCAGAGAGAGTTGTGGACGCAGCCCAGACCATCACACAAACCAACCTCCCTTCCATTAACTCCATCTACACTTCACGCTGCCTCGGCAAGGCCACCAACATAATCAAGGACCAGTCTCACCCGGTCACTCCTTCTTCTCCCCTCTCACATCAGGCAAGAGGTACAGAAGTGTGAAAACGCACACCTCCAGATTCAGGGACAGTTTCTTCCCAACTGTTATCAGGCAACTGAACCATCGTATCACCAACTAGAGAGCGGTCCTGACCTACCATCTACCTCATTGGAGACCCCTGGACTATCTTGAATTGGATTTCGCTGGACTTTAGCTTGCACTAGAGATCGCACAAAATGCTGGAGTAACACAGCGGGTCAGGCAGCATCGCTGGAGAAAAGGAATAGGTAACGTTTCAGGTCGAGACCCTTCTTCAGACTCTTAGCTTGCACTAAATGTTATTCCCTTTATCTTGTATCTGTACACTGTTGTCGGATTGATTGTAATCATGTATAGTCTTTCCGCTGACTGGTTAGCACGCAACAAAAAGCTTTTCACAGTACATATAATACGTGACTATGATGAACTAAACCAAGATATATTAAAGGGAAGGGTAGCTGAACTCTCGAAGGAGGGATGGGAAATAACAGAGTGGGACGTGGTGAGGTGAGAGGAGGTTCATACGAAAATAAGCCACCACATGTATCTGCTTCTTATCTGGAGATTCGGTGTGATACGTTGGTGAGGAAATGACTTCAAAGTGGTTGGTGTGTCGGCTAATGTGACGTCAGCATTGGTACTTATGATTTTCAAGACAATAAGTTGCGCTTAACTACAAAAAACATGACAAATAGTGAAAGGCCTGGATAGAGTGAATGTGGAGAGGATGTTTACACTAATGGGAGAGTCCAGGACCGGAGGCCATTGCCTCAGAATAAAAGGATGTGCCTTTAGGAAGGAGATGAGGAGGGATTTCTTTAGTCAGAGGGTGGTGAATCTGTAGAATTCATTGGCACAGAATGCTGTGGAGGCCAATGGATATTTTAATGTGGAGATTGACTGATTCTTGATTGGTAAGGATGTCAGGGGTTACGGGGAGAAGGCAGGAGAATGGGATTGAGAGAGCACGAGAGATCCGCCATGATTGAATGGAAGAGTAGATTTGATGGGCTGAATGGCCTAATTCTGCTCCAAGAACTTATGAACAAAATGTTGTCTCAAGATGAGGGAATGGAGAGTGAATCACGTTACGTCCTATATATTGAGATGTCAAACCCTGGCTCCATTAGGCAGATTGTTACGAGCTGCCTCTGTTTATAAAAGTGGTGGATATGGGCCACTGAGATGTAACTCTGGGGTGCTGGGTATGCGAGCCAAGCTGCCAGAGGAAGTGGTTGAGGTAAGTACAAAAACAACACTATTCGAAGCATCACAGGAAACAGAAGCAGGCCCTTCAGCCCATCACGCCCACGCTGACCAACATGCCCCATCTAACCTAGTCCCATTTGCCTGGGTTTGTCCTCTAAAGCTTTCCTACCCATGTCCCTGTCCTAGTGTCTTTTAAATGCTGTTATAGTAAAAGACATTTGGACGGATACATGGATAGGAGAGGTTACGAGAGATATGTGCCAAATGCAGGCTAATAGGACTGGTTTAATTTGGCATCTTGGTTGGCATTGATGAGTTAGGGCGAAAGGGACAATTTATAATTCTTACCGAAGCCAATTAACCTACAAACCTGTACGTCTTTGGAGTGTGGGAGGAAACCGGAGCACCCGGAGAAAACCCATGTTTGTAGGTTAATTGGCTTCGGTAAAAAGTGTAAATTGTCCCTAATGTGTAGGATAATGCCAGTGTACGGGGATCGCTGGTCGACACGGACTCAGTGGGCCGAAGGGCCTATTGCAGCGCTGTATCTCTAAACTAAATTTTAAAAAAATGAAAGGGAAAGATAGAGATCAGCCACGAGTAGACATGTTGGGCTGATTGGCCTAATTCTGCTCCTATGACTTATGAACTTATGAACATATGACATAGCGTGGGGCAGTGGCTGTAGCACTGTGCGCTTAATATCCCCTGCCATGCGGGTAATGAAGGCTGGGGTAATTTTGTATATTCCCTTTCTCATACGTGGCATTAATGTACATCACCGACCAGCGTCATGTAAGGTCAGTATCATCCCAGGTCGATGACAAGCCAACTGTGGAGCCAAGCTTCCTGTACAAAGTTCCCGACACCGGGACAATCCTTGCCAATCCTAACCGTACGGATGGAGACAGACTGCTGCGGTATCAGTAGAAGGCACTATTAATAATCGCTGTGGTCGTCCGTGTGGAAAGGAAGCTGTTAATGATGAATGTCAACGGCACTCCAAACCTACGAGGTGAATCAAAGAGTCTGTGTCTAACTTACCAGTCAGATAAATACTGTGGCTACCAGTGTAGGCCAGACTCTGATGGACTGGAGTGCTGAGGAGATTCTTGAGGAGGGATTTCTTGAGGTAGAGGATGATGAATCTGTGGAATTCATCGCCACAGACAGTGGTGGAAGGCAAGTCATTGGATAATTTTAAAGCGGAGATCGATAGGTTCTTGATTAGTAAGGGTGTCAGGGGTTATGGGGAGAAGGGGGTTGAGAGAGACAGATAGACCACCCATGATTAAATGGTGGAGCAGGCTTGATGGGCCAAATGACCTAATCCTGCTCCTATTTCTTATTGTCTTATGGGAAGAAGGAATGGAGGGGTTGAGAGAAAGAATTCTAGAGGTTGAGTTGCTGCCTCACAGCGCCAGAGACCCAGCTTTGATCCTGGCTATGGCTGATGGTCAACGTGGACTTGATGGATTCAAAGGTCAATTTCCATGCTGCATAACTCTAATGCAATAAATCCTGTGACAGAGTCAAGAACCATGTACGGAGTTTGTACGTTCTCCGGTGTGGGACTTCTGTGTGGGTTTTGTCCGGGTGCTCCGGTTTCCTCACACACTCCAAAGACAGACAGGTTTGAAGGTTGATTGGCTTCTGTAAAATTGCCCCTGGTGTGTAGAGTGGGACTAGTGTTTAGGTGATCGATGGTCGGCGTGGGCTCGGTTGGCCGAAAGGCCTGTCTCCAGGCTGCTTCTCTGAAGTCCAAAGTAAAGTATAAAGCCTGAGTTTCCGTGAAATGAAGGAATTAAGGGACTGAGAGCACACGGGAAAAGTGATGATGAAAATGATTTGGGGGTTAGCAGTCACCTCGGTCTGCTCACAGTAACAGAATAAAGACAGGAGAAGCTGCCTAATTACAAGGCTGTGCACAGGCAGGCTGAGAGCATGGATGTAATGCTTGACTGAATCCATTCATGCAGGGGTGGAAATCCTGAGGGGGGCCAGTGGGACAGCCACCCCCCCCCCCCGTTTTGAGAGGTGGGGGACAATCCCCCCCATTTTTTGTAATCCGGATTATAAAATCCGGTGAAATCACCGCTTTCCGCGAGATTGGGGGTGGGACTGATGATCGAGGGCGCCGATTGGACAAGAGAGACATCGGTCACCAGGCAATGGGGGGGGGGGGTACCATGATGATTCAGCGCGATGATTGGAGGAGGGAGGTGTCGGTCAGAGGCGGAAGTAAGGGGGTGGGACTGAGGATAGAGCGCGGTGATTGGAGGAGGGAGATGTCCTGGTGGAGCAAAGATCATAAAGCGGAGTTGAATTGCATGCGCAGGTCATAGGGACACAAGCGAAAAACACTCTCGGCAGCACCTGGACACACACCTGCGCCTCATCGACAGCCAGGATCGATCCCGGGTCTCCGGCGCTGCAATCGCTGCCGAACCGCCACTGGACCATCCCCGTCCCCACCCGGTGCCCCCCACCCCCACACGCCCGGGGGTGGCCAGAGACATCGGGAGTCAGATGGGAGCGGTGACCCCAGGCCCACAGCCAGCGCAGAGAAGCAGCGCTAAATCCAGCTCAACTCTGTCTGTCCCGCCAGGTAAACCTCCAGCCCTGCCTGGACCTACGGGAACGACAGCCCAGGTTTACAGCCAGCGCGGAGAAGCAGCGCTAGCTCCACGGCTCTGGACTGGTGTCCCGTCAGTCCAGGCAGGGCTGTTGGTTAACCCGGTGAGACAGGCAGAGTTGAGCTGGATTTCAACTCTCACATTCAGTCTACCCTCTCACCTTAAACCCATGACCACTGGTTCTTGATTCCCCTACGCTGGGAAAAACTTAATTCATTTTACCCAGGGTTGGGGAATCAAGAACCAGTTGTTTAAATATAATTGTTATGTTAAATATTATTAGTTATAAATAATCAAGAATTAATCAACTGATTAATAATTTGTAATTATATATGATTTGTTGCATTTATTTATAATTAATTAGCAATTTAAATATAATTTAAATAACTATATTTAATATTGTTATATTAAAGTAAGAAAGTACTTGAATTCTTTCTGGTTTGGCTCGTTATTTAGAAAGTTGTTATTTTTGCCTATAGGTCAGGGCATCCCTGGGTGTTTTTGTTATTGCCCTCAGAGAGGTTACTCCTGGTCACTGAAGCCTTGAAACTCAGCATGGTCTGGACACAAGGACATTCTTCAGAATATTGTCTCTGTTTTTTTATCGCCGAAGGTTTATTTACAGGCATCTCCCCGATAATGCCTGTCGCCAAAGACAAAATCTGACTGCATTATCTTGAAGCCTTGCAAAAAATAAATATTGTGAAGGTTTATTCATCTTAGTTTAGTTAATAATAATAATAATAATAATACACTTAATTGTCATTGTAAATACATACAACAACATTTCAGGAGCACTGCCCGAGCGGAGCTCCAACGTATCAGATAAATAATAACGAATAACGAACAATAAAAACGGCAAGAAGGCGTCAAGTCAAGTCATAATGTGCAATATTGGCTCTGGGGGCTGTGTGTTCAGTGCAGAGTTCAGAGTGGTGATGGCCTTGGGGTAGAAACAGTTTGTTAATCTTGTGGTGTGTGATTTGATGGACCTGTAATGCTTTCTTGAGTTTCGAGACAGAGCGCTGAAACAGGCCCTCTCGGCCCACCGAGACCACACCGACCAGCGATCTCCCGCACATTAACACGATCCTACACACACTAGTGACAATTTACATTTATACCAAGCCAATTAACCCACGTCTTTGGTGTGTGGGAGGAAACCGAAGATCTCGGAGAAAACCCACGCAGGTCACGGGGAGAACGTACAAACTCCGTCCAGACAAGTACCCGTAGTCAGGATCAAACCTGGGTCTTTGGCGCTGTAAGGCAGCAACTCTATCACTGCACCACTGTGCCGCCCTTAAATGAATGTTTTAGGCCGTGGATTTAATGGGTACCACTCTCACCGCTGAAGTTAGTTTTATTTTAGACATTAAGAGTGGAAACGGATCCTTCGGCCCACCGAGTTCTCTCCAACTATCGATCTCCCCTTCACACAAACTTTCTCATCCACTCCCTACGCACTCCGGGCTATCTGCAGCGGGCCCGTTAACATACAAACCTGCACATCTTTGGAATGTGGGAGGGGACCAGGAGCGCCCGGAGAAAACCCACACGATCACAGGGAGAACGTGCAAACTCCGCACAGACAACATCCATAGTCAGGATCGAGGCTGGACCACTGGCGCTGTGAGGCAGAAACTACCACTGTGCTGTCCTATCGATGGTCGGTGAAGACCCGATGGGCCAAAGGGCCAGTTTCCATGCAGGATCTTTCAATCAATTCAATCTGAATGATCAAGGCTCTTTCTACATGTGTTGACCTTGTTAAACCACTGTTACATTCGGCTAAAAACAACGGAACCAGCAACAGATAAGCATGTGTGCTATTTAGTCTACCTGGTTTTGTTACAAAATATTTAACTCAACACTTTAAGGAGGTAAGGACACACTCGACAACGGTTGAATCCAAAACATTAGTCGTAGTTCAATGAAACTGATTTTCCATTTTGTCTTTGGTGCTGGATATAAATGTTTAAGAAGACAGGGAATCTACTAACCCTTGGTATGTTTTAGTTTAGAGAGGCAGCGCAGAAACAGGCCCTTCAGCCCACCGGATCCGTGCCGATCAGCAATCACCCGTACACTAACACTATCCTACACACTGATGAAAGGACAATTTACAGTTTTTACCGAAGCCAATTAACCTACAAGCCTGCACGTCTTTGGAGTGTGGTAGGAAGCTGGAGCACCCGGAGAAAACACATGTACAGTAGTCATAGAGAGAACATATGAACTCCGTACTGACAGGATCGAACCTGGGTCCCTGGCGCTGTAAGGCTGCAACTCTACCGCTGCCCCACTGTGACGCCTGCTGTAGACGATGTCTCCTATAGGTCTTGTTTCACACCCTGGCCCGCTTTCAAGCATGCATCAAGGCAACATCGATACCTCCATGATCCATGACCTGTACCATTCTCTGGCCCACAGCATGTTGATGCTAAACTAGTCATTGTCCTGTTCTGATGCTTCTCCACTAGTTAACCTCCTCTAGGCCTGGAACTCCCAGTAAATCAAGGGTTTCTCCCACTTTGGCCTCGTGCGTTACCTCACATAAGGGCAGTCTGCAGCACACTGATCTCTGACAACCCTCATCTGTGGGATTTCCTTACAAAGTTTGCACGGTGGCGCAGCGGAAGAGTTGCTGCCTTACAGCGCCAGAGACCCGGGTTCAATCCTGATTACGGGTGCTGTCTGTACAGAGTTTGTATGTTCTCCCTGTGACCGCGTGGGTTTTCTCCGGGTGCTCCGGTTTCTTTCCACACTCCAAGGACGTGCAGGTTTGTAGAGTAATTGGCTTCGGTAAAATTGTAAATTGTCCCTAGTGCGTAGGGTAGTGCTGGTGTCTGGGGTGATCGCTGGTTGCCGCACACCTGGTGGGCCGAAGGACCTGTTTCCGCGCTGTCCCGCTAAAGTGTAAAGTTTAGTTTACTTGAGAGATACAGCGTGGAAACGGGCCCTTCCGCATTGACCAACGATCACCCCGTACACTAGCACTATCCCACACACTAGGGACAATTTACAGAAGCCAATTAACCTAAATAGAATTGCCCTCCTGGTAGAAGAAAGCCTGAGAAAATATTTAGCCAGGGGTCTTTAGAGAGGAAGTCCAGAGTAATTCCAGCAGCAGCAAGTCGGTAATAAGAGAGTGTAGAGTTAAGTGATTGATGAGGACAACAACATACCTTTAACAGAGCAAGATGTTGGGGCGGCACAGTGGCGCAGTGTGTAGAGTCGCTGTCTCACAGCGCCAGAGACCCGGGTTCGATCCTGACTACGGGTGCTGTCTGTATGGAGTTTGCACGCTCTCCCTGACTACGTGGGTTTTCCACCGTTTCCTCCCACATTCCAGACATGCAGGTTTGAAGGTTAATTGGCTTCTGTAAATTGTCCCTGGTGTGTAGGATGGAGCTAGTGTATGGGTGATTGATAGTCGGTGTAGATTTGGGGTGAAGGGCCTGTTTCCATGTTGAATCTCTGAACTAGACTGGAGAACCAATGGTTCAATGGTGCTGTTATTGCCTCGTACAAACATACAATTACAATTATTTTCTGACGTAGTCCAGTAAAGTATCACCACACTTAAGCTCAATCCCCGCCTAGCAAAGTGTACCGAAATAGTCCACGGAGCCCGCACGCAAAAGCTGCCAGGTGTTGGCACCGTTTTCAAAGTCCAATTCGCACTCGAGTTGTTATGAGCGGTGCTTGATCCAGGCGAGCCCCAGGCTGCTGCAGAGCCTCCAGCCATCTCCTTCCTTGGACATGCGGGTCGACCAGCGGACCCACGTTCCTCTCCTCACCCGTCCACCTGTGTGCCTCCGGGGAGCCCTCCGTGGCCGACCTCGAGGGTGAGGTAGGCCAGACCCCGGTCCCTCTCCTTTCCTGCCGGCTTTGCCCCTCGCCCATCGCATCATCGCCGGCTCCATCCTCCCGGTCTCTGGTTAGAGTTCCCTCCTGTAGTTTGGAGATACAGCGCGGGAACAGGCCCTTCTGTCCACCGGGTCTGCCCCGACCAGATCACTAGCAGGACAATTTACAATATTTTTTTACCAAAGCCAAATTAACCTGCAAACTGGCACAGCTTTGGAGTGTGGGAGGAAAGTGGAGCACCCGGAGAAAACTCACGCAGGTCACGGGGAGAACGTGCAAACTCCGTACAGACAGCAACCGTGGTCAGGACTGAACC
The DNA here is from genome assembly GCA_038087875.1 of Malacoraja senta. NCBI lineage: Eukaryota > Metazoa > Chordata > Chondrichthyes > Rajiformes > Rajidae > Malacoraja > Malacoraja senta. The sequence continues at coordinate 68,199,640 of CM075979.1, read as the reverse complement.
CAGGTCTCTAATGCTGTGAGGCAGCAACTCTACCGCCGTGCTGCCCTCTAGTCCGCGCTCTAGGTCGCATGAGCCGTACCCGACGGCCGGTCTTTGGGGGACGAGCAGGGGCTGGCTTGGTGGTTTCCCCCCTGTAGGTCGCAGCCTGGTGGAAGGCGGGGTACCCCACTTGTATGGTAATGAGATGCTGGGCCCATTTGCCGTGGCGTTCCCATCCAGCCAAGGTCTAGACACTGACCAATTTGCAATGGTGTGATGGAGGTCTGATAGTATTTGACTCTGCCTCCCCCCACGTAGCACTCCAGCACTAACTGTGGGAGATGGCGACAGTGCACGGAGATTTATCGCGAGCCCCTGCCCCTTGGGTTACAGGGAAAACAGGCAGCCCGGTGAATGTAAGAAAATCACAGCTTCCTGCAGTTTCCTGCCCCCTCGTTAATCCTTCATCTTGTGGTCAGAGGCCGGAAATTGGACTACCCTGGTTCCTGATGTGTTCTGGGACTCTGCGCTGTTGGCAGTGAGTGACTGCTTCATGGGGGCAGTTTCTGTGGGCACAAGGCCAACTCCGTACCCAGCAAGGCAGTGGGAACGCTTCTGAGGCAGAGATCAGCTTGCCAAAGGGTTTTCCCCACTCGCACGGTACAGCCGTAAATCACCCACCGGCCAACCTTGCCGAGGAACGGGCTCCACAAGAGATATCCCTGGTCAGATCATACATTACTGCCTTGCCTTTCCGAGACAACCTAGCGTTGCATCTTGTCGGTAGCAAGTCCAGGATTAGTTCAGGAAACATACCCAGTCTTGGCTCTTTCGGGCATCAGCTGAAGCACGTTGAAGGTGACACGGCAAAATTCCCCTCAGTTTTTGGGACCACACACAAACGGGAGTGTAAGGAAGCCAGTTACTGCCTATAATGAAACCATCCTGGCCTTTTCCCCTGACAGCACAGTGCTGGAGACAAGTTAGGTGGAATCACTAACAGCTGCTAAATCACCTGTCACCAATAGTCCAGCCACAAATGGATTTATTTGTTGCCGTGCAGCTATAGAGTGCATTTTCCTTCTGCAGATTGGTTCAAATTCAAGTTACACCGCTTTAGCTTAGTTTAATATAGTTTATTAGATTCATAGAGTCATGCAGCTTGGAAACAGGTCCTTCCGCCCAACCTGCCCACACAGACCAACATGTCCCATCTACACTAGTCCCACGTGCCTGCGTTTGGTCCATATCCCTCTAAACCTGTCCCATCCATGTACCTGTTTAATTGCTGTGTTTAAATGTTGCGATAGTCCCAGCCTCAACTACCTCCTCTGGCAGCTTGTTCCATACACCCGCCCCCCTTCATGTGAAAAAATTACCCCTCAGATTCCTAATTAAATCTTTCCCTCTTCACCTTAAACTTACAGTACGTCCTCTGGTTCTCGATTCCCCTACCCTGGGCAATAGAAACTGTGCATCTTCCTCTCATGTGTTTGTACACTTCTATAAGATCACCCCTCATCCTCCTGCACTCCAAGGAATTATTATTGTCATGTGTAATGGGGTACAGTGAAAAGTTGAATGGCTTGATCAGTACAGATCATGAGCAGATCTTTTGTTTAGTTTATTGTCACGAATACCAGGGTACAGTGAAAAGCTTTTTGTTGAGTGCTAACCAGTCAGTGGAAAGACGTGATGACAATCGGACCGTCCGCAGTGTACAGATACAGGGTAAAGGGAATAACGTTTAGATAAAGTCCAGTAAAGTCTGATTCCAGATAGTCCAAGGGTCTCCAGGGAAGTAGTTGATAGGTCAGGACCGCTCCCTAGTTGTTGGTTTGTCAGTTCAGTTGCCTGATAGCAGCTCGGACGAAATTGTCCCTGAATCTGGATGTATGCGTTTTCATACATCTATACATCAGGCTAGAGGTGCAGAAGTGTGGAAACGCGGAGACTCTGTTTGAAGGGACACAACAGATCCATTTGGATCAATCTCCCAATCTGCTGGTGGTGGTTGAAGCTGTAGTGAGAAAGTTCTCAGCCTTGCAGTCGAGCTCTCCCATCTCCCTAGACTCCAGCAGCACCGCACACACATCTCCAGGATTTCCCACTTCCTACACCTGGGCAAACTGGACTTTAGTCGCAAAAGGACACAAAGTGCTGGAGTAACTCTGCGGCTCAGGCAGCATCTCTGGACAACTTGGATAGGTGAAGTTTTTGGATCGGGTCCCTTCTTCAGACTGATCTGAAGGGTTGTGACCCGAAACATCACCTATGATAGTTTTGATAGTTTCATTTATTATCACGTGTACTGAGATACAGTGAAAACTTTTTGTTGCGTGCTATCCAGTCAGCAAAAAGCCCAAACATGATTACAATCAAGCCGTCCACAGTGTACAAATACCGCATAAAGGGAATAACGTTTAGTGCAAGGTAAAGTCCGATTAAAGATAGTCTGGAGGTGGGTAACTAAGCTTAAATATGCCAGTTTGCAGATTAATTGGCTTCTGTAAATTGTCCCTAGTGTGTAGGAAGTGGATAAGAAAATAGGATAAAAATAGAACTAGTGTGAACGGGTGATTGATGGTTGGCATGGACTCAGTGGGATGAAGGGCCTGTTCTCATGTTGTATCTCTAAACTAAAATAAACTAGAAGAAAAGAAGTGAAAGAGAAATGTCAATTGCAGTGTTGCTGATCACTGCTGGTCAGTAATGTGTGTTACGTAAGGTTTGACTAAACGTGGCAAAGATAGGCACCTCACGTTTTGTTTGGGTAGCTTACAACCCAGCGGTATGAATGTTGAATTCTCTAATTATAGGTGACTTCTACATACACTTTCCTCCAATCTCCCCTCGCCTCCCCCCCACCCCCCCCCCCAACACACACTTGTTCTCCCCCTCTTCCTCCACTACGTTGGCTAACCAGTTCCACTGTTCACGTGCATCCACTTGGGATCACACCATCCCTAACCAACAAGCAGCCTCTCAGGGAATCTGTTGCCAGCGCTGATTTATCTGGGTCTTTTCTGGCTTCCAATTCCGCCACCCTTACAGTTAGTCTGAAGAAGGGTCCCCCACCTGAAACCTCACCTATCCATGTTCTCGGAGGTGCTGCCTGATGCGCTGAGTTTAACTCCAGCATTTTGTGACAATCCATGGCAAATATAGGCTGGGGTTAAGTATTCGCCTCCATTTTGATTTGCAAACCCAATCTACCTTCTCTGCGCTGGAGGTGTTACTAACTGTTCCTCCTTAAGGAAATCCAGAAGGATATTATTCACAAATAGCAAAATAATAATTTTTGGAAGCCAATGCTATAACCCCCGAGTTGGCAATGTAAGCTTAAGTTTTTCCAGACTTTAAAATAAGTACGATAAATAGCATTGTTGTGTCTTTACAAATAACTAGGTGATTTTGCAACCTTGGTCTTGATCCAGAACAGGCGTGATTTCTTGCCTGTGAGAAGTCCAAATTTAAAGAGATGTGCGGAGCAAGTTGTTTTCCACAGAGACCAGTGGGTGCCTGGAACACGCTGCTCGGGGTGATGGTGGAGGCAGGTACAACAGCGGCGTTTAAGAGGCTTTTAGATAGGCCCATGGATATGCGGGAATTGAAAAGAGGGTCTGAAGAAGGGTCTCGACCCAAAATGTCACCCATTCCTTCTCTCCAGAGCTGTGTGCCTGTCCCGCTGAGTTACTCCAGCTTTTTGTGTCTATTTGCAGGCAGAGGAGATCGGTTTAACTTGGCATTATGCCCACGGACAATGTGGGCTGAAGGGCCTGTTCCTGTGCGGTGCTGTTGTATGCTCTAATAGGTAACACAGGAACGCAGTATTAGGATAAATAGTCAAAAGCGCCGGTGTGGTGGTGAGACTTAAGGAGTGAATCTAAGACGTGAGGGACCTGATGCAACTTGAGGCATGACCTCCAAGGTTGGGGGTCAAAGTGTAGGAAGAAACTGCAGATGCTGGTTTATACTGAAGAGAGACACAAAATGCTGGAGTAACTCAGCGGGCCAGGCACCATCTCTGGAGAATGTTTCGGGTTGGGACCCTTCTTCAGGCGAAGAATTACTCCAGCATTTCGTGTCTATCTCCGGGGTGACTAAAATGTGGTTTGTCAAGGGGTAAGCAGTGGGGAATTCCAGGGATGAGAGGTGCTAATGGAGTTTACAGAGATGGGATGGTGTAAGGTTCATGTTCTGTATGGACATTGTGGGCCGAAGGGCCTGTTCCTGTAGTGCACTGATACCATAAGTGATAGGAGCAGAGTTAGGCCATTCTGCCCATCAAGTCTACTCGGCCATTCAATCATGTCTGATCTATCTTTCCTTCCCAACCCCATTCTTCTGCCTTCTCCCCACCCGTACCAACGAAGAATCTATCTATATCTGCCTTAAATATATCCACTGATGTCCTCCACAGCCTTCTGTGGCAAAGAATTCCTCAGATTTACCATCCTTATTTATTCTCTATTGTACTGAACACCATTCAATCTAAGAACCAGCTGCTTAGTTGTTCAAAGGGAGATATTTAGGATTGTACAGTTGTAAGCAGCAACATTAATCTTCTGGGACAGGCAGGAGACAACAGTGATATTGTTAAACTGGAAAGGACGCAGAGAAGAGTTACAAGGATGTTGCCAGGACTTGAGGGCGTGAGCTATAGGGAGAGGTTGCGCAGACTAGGACTTTATTCCTTGGGTCACAGGAGGATGAGGGGTGATGTTATGAAGGTGTATAAAATCATGAGGTAAAATAGATAGGGTAAACACAGTGTCTTTTACCCGTAGGGGAATCAAGAACCAGAGGACATTGGTTTAAGGTGAATGGGGAAAGTTTTAATAGGAACCTGAGGGGCAACTTTTTCACACAGAGGGTGGTGGGTGTATGGAACGAGCTGCCGAAGGAGGTAGTTGAGGCAGGTGCTATAACAACATTTAAAAGACATTTGGACTGGTACATAGATAGGAAAGGTTTGAAGGGATATGGGCCAAACGCGGGCAGGTGAGACTAGTGCAGATGGGGCCTGTTGGCCGGTGTGGGCAAGTTGGGCCGAAGGGCCTGTTTCCACGCTGTATAACTCAATGAACAGACAGCACATTTTAAGTTAAAACTCCTCAAGTTATTTAAAGGGTATTCTTTATTGTTGAGTTGACCTTTAATATCTGGAGCTTTAATTTGTATAAAAAAATAGATCTAATGGCGACCTATGACTCGGCTGGTTACTTGAATTCAATGGTTCCTATTTAATGGATTTTAGGCTCCCATCCAACACCTCTGTTTGAGCATATGATGTGCCAATAATGCATATTTTTATAAGTAGACCGAACATCCTATGGAATGAAATGCATGTCATCATACCTGCCATAGACAGGAAAGAATACTCTGAGTCAACAATTACTGACTGGTTACTCTGTACAACATGTCAGAGGTCATCTGGAATATTAACCACCTTCTACTGATCTCACTCAAAAGATGCAAAAATCCTTTACCTTCAGACCGAGAAGGTTAAATCACAAATTTTCAGATTTATTTATACTGGAGGCAGAATTTAGTTTGGTTTAGTTTAGAGATTTTGAGTCATAGTCATAGAGTCATACATCGTGGAAACAGGCCCTTCGGCCCAAATTGCCCATGCCGACCCATCTAGTCCAACCTGCCTGCATTTGGCCCATATCCATCTAAAACTGTTTAGTTCAGTTTAAAGATACAGCATGGAAACGGGCCCTTCAGCCCACCGAGTCCGTGCCGATAATTGATCTCCCACTTCTGCTTCTTCTTGCGTATGGCGTGCACAGCCTAAAGTTGTTGGACAACTTGTTCGATTTGATCTTAGTTGATTGTGCACGCCAGGTTGATTGCATTGGTCGAAACAGGGCGGACCACGTGAAGGTTGCAATCTCCCACCCCATCTCCCACTCACACTAGTTCTATCCTACACTCTAGGGACAATTTACAGAACCCAATTAACCTACAAACCTGCACGTCCTTGGAGTGTGGAAAGAAACTGGAGCACCCGGAGGAGGCATTTTAAGTCACTACTGGTCGACTCCTGTAGTTTAGTTTAATGATTCAGCGTGGAAACAGGCCCTTCAGCCCACCAAGGACGCGAGGCATGCTTCAGAATCATGTCTGTTTTTTTATCGCCAAAGGTTTATTTACCAGGAATCTCCCAGATGATGCCTGCGGCTCCAAAGTCAAAATCTGTCAGAGGGCTCCATTATATTGCAACCTCGCAAAAAATAAATGTTATGAAGGTTTATTCATGTTTTAAGCCTTTGATTTATTGGGAAACACTCTCACCTCTGAGTTTTAGGGTAGAGATACAGGGTGGAAACAGGCCCTTCGGCCCTCTGAGTCCGTGCTGACCAACGATTAACCGTTCACATTAGTTCCATTCTACACTCTCGGGGCAAATTACAGAAGCCAATTAACCTACCATTATGTTAGCCTTAAAATTTACCTTTGGATTTTGCCACCCTGCTATTCTCCCAGTTTCTTCCCACATCCCAAAGACAACGTGGCGCACAGTGGCGCAGCAGGTAGAGCCGTTCCCTCACAGTGCCGGAGAGCCGGATTCAATCCTGACCTTGCCTGTGTGTGGAGTTTGCACGTTCTCCCCGTGGGTTTTCTCCGGGTGCTCTGGTTTCCTCCCACATCCCAAAGACGAGTGGATTTGTAGGTTAATTGGCCCTCTGTAAATTGGCCCTAGTGTGTAGGAAGTGGATAAGAAAGTGGGATAACGTAGAACTAGTGCGAACAGGTGATCGATGGTCTGCCTAGACTCAGTGGGCCGAAGGGCCTGTTTCCATGCTGTATCTCTAAACTCAAACATGTGGGCTTGTAGATTAATTGGCCTCTGTAAATTGCCCCTAGTGTGTAAGGAGTGGGTGTGAAGGTGGAATAACAAAGAACTCTTGATTGCTACGGTTGTCAGGGGTTATGGGGAGAAGGCAGGAGAATGGGGTTGAGAGGGAAAGATATATTAGCCATGATTGAATAGCGGAGTAGACTTGACGGGCAGAATGGCCTAATTCTGCTCTTATAACCTATGAACTTATGAACTAGTGTGAACACCTGATCAATGCTCGGCATGGGCTTAAGGGCCTGTTTCCATGCCCCATCTTTCAATCCATCAATACCAGTTTGAAGATGTGTCTGCAGGCTCTTGTGTCTCCAGTCTGCCTTATTTGTTTAATGTTTTAAAAAAATATCCAATTATAAAGGTGGGAGGATTGTTTGGAAGGAAGCAGCAGGGAGTTAAAGTAATGAGTTTTGTTTGGTGTCCCAGAGACTGCCTACCTTATCAGTACAGCATGTCACGTCTGGAGTTTATTAGTATGATGCAGTGCTGTCTTTTAGACCACAATCATTTAGCTGGGCCTTCTAATGAGTTCCGTGCGAGACCGTGTAAAACATGAAAGGAAATTGGTTCATGCTGACTTTACACTGCAAACTGCCGACTCAGACAGTAGCTGCAGTATTCTCAACGGGAGTGTAGATAGGGAGGACTGGCCACTACACAGCGGATTGATCGGGTGCAGGGAGAGAGTCGTGTGTACACTCTCGAGAGGAAATACAGGACCCTGCCTGCTGTGTGTGACTCTGAAGACTTTTACTAATTAATGAATGGTTTGACAGGCGGTCGCCAATTAATTAAAACAACGTTGGTACAGATCGTGAGCAGATCTTTGGCTCCGTTTATTATTGTCACGTGTACCGAGGTACAGGGGAAAGCTTTTTTTGTTGCCTGCTTTATTTGACGCCATGCGGATTCGTTTAGTTTAGAGATACAGCGCAGAAACAGGACCTTCGGACCACCAAGTCCGCGCCGACCAGCGATCCCCGCACACTAAATCTATCCTGCACACACTAGGGACAATTTACAATTTTACCAAAGCCAATTAACCTACAAACCTGTACGTCTTTGGAGTGTGGGAGGAAAGTGGAGCACCCGGAGAAAACCCACGCAGGTCACGGGGAGAAGGTACAAACTCCATACAGACAGCACCCGTAGTCAGGATGGAACCTGGGTCTCTGATGCCCTGAGGCAGCAACTCTACCACTGCGCCACTCAGTTATGGAGTACATTTTCTTTCTGGAGTTACATCAAGTTACATCAGTTTAGTTTAGTTTATTGTCACCTGTAGCGAATGCTTGACGCGTGCTAACCAGTCAGCGGAAAGACTATACATGATTACAATCGAGCCGTCCACAGTGTACAGATACAGGATAAAGGGAGTAACGTGTAGTGTGATCATGGCATTCAATGTGTTCATGGCTGATCATCCACAATCAGTACCCTGTTTCAAGATCCCAGCATTTGCAGTTCCTCGTGACTCCCTTTTGACCCCATTTCATTGGGCTGAACACTGGCGCAGTGGTAGAGTTGCTGCTTTACAGCTCCAGAGATCTGGGTTCGATCCCGACTACGGGTGCTGCCTGTACGGAATTTGTACGTTCTCCCCGTGACCACGTGCGTGCTCCGGTTTCCTCTCACACTCCAAAGACGTGCAGGTTTGTAGGTTAATTGGCTTCTGTAAATTGTCCCTGGTGGTGTAGGATCGAAGGGCCTGTTTCCACGCTGTATCTCTAAACTAAACTTGCTTCCTTTAATATCCAAAACGCTCAGAGAGTAGGAATAGGCCAGACTGCTCAACTGTGTTTCTGGTAGGGGTGGAACAACGTAGTCTGGATTTAATGATAATAAATACTAACGAGGACAAGAATCGTTGGCTGAAAAGGCGTGCCAGGGAGAGGCACTTCATTAAGTGCTCAGCGACATTGGTGGCATGGTGGGGCAGCGGTAGAGTCACTAGCTCACAGCACCCCATACCCAGGTTCGATCCTGACTACAGGTGCTGTCTGTATGGAGTTTGCACATTCTCCCCGTGACCGCGTGGGTTTTCCGCGGGTGCTCCGGTTTCTTTCCACACTCCAAAGACGTACAGGTTTGTAGGTTAATTGGCTTTGGTAAAAATGACAAATTGTCCGTAGGGTGTTGGATAGTGCTGGTGTACGGGGTGATCGCTGGTCGTTGCCAACTCGTTTCTGCACTGTATCTCTAAACTAAAAAACCAAACTAAGCTAAACATGTGGAAGGTGTAAAAGGACACAGAATGCTGGAGTAACTCAGCAGGTCAGGCGACATCTCTGGAGAAAAATGGATCGGTGACGTTTTGGGTTGAGACCATTCTTTAGACTTTAGAAATACAGCGTGAAAACGGGCCCTTCCAGCAAAGACCCCACACTAGCACTATCCTACACCCCAGGGGCGCTTTACAATTCACAGAAGCCAATTCATCTACAAACCTGCACGTCTTTGGAGTGTGGGAGGAAACTGGAGCACCTGGAGAAAACCCACGTGGTCACAGGGAGAATGTAGTCAGGATCGAGTCCAGGTCTCTGCGGAGGTAAAGCAGCAACTCTACCGCTGCGCCACCGTGCGCCCCTTGCTCAGTTTCAATGCATATGACAACAAAGCCCTCTTGACGCACTTGCACGGACCTCCCCTCCATTGTCCTTCACGGAGACAGCCTTCTTCTCTCTTCGCACGCCTGGCCAATTCTTTTAACGTGTGTTTTATTTTTTTCATTTCAGTATGAATTCTCCAGCACGGAAGTGGCGCATCAGATACGAAGGAACCAGGTGGCGCAGATGTGTCGGGCGAACAGCGCCAGGAGTAGAAAGCGGCGAGTGCTCACCCCCAACGACCTGAAGCACCTGGTGGTGGACGAGGACCATGAGTTGATCTACTGCTACGTGCCCAAGGTGGCCTGCACGAACTGGAAGAGGGTGATGATGGTGCTGACGGGGCAGGGCAGGTACAGCGATCCCATGGAGATTGCCGCCAACGAGGCCCACGTGCCGTCCAACCTGAAAACCCTCAACCAGTACAGCATCTCAGAGATCAACCACCGCTTAAAGAGCTACCTGAAGTTCATGTTCGTGCGCGAGCCCTTCGAGCGGCTGGTGTCGGCCTACAGGAACAAGTTCACCCGCCGGTACAACACCTCCTTCCACAAGCGCTACGGCACCAAGATCGTGCGGCGGCAGCGGAAGAACGCCACCCGGGAGGCCCTGCGCAGCGGCGGCGACGTGAAGTTCGAGGAGTTCGTGGGCTACCTCATCAACCCCCACACGCAGAGGGAGGAGCCCTTCAACGAACACTGGGAGACCGTCTCCTCCCTGTGCCACCCCTGCCACATCCATTACGACCTGATCGGCAAATACGAGAGCCTGCAGGAGGACGCAAACTATATCCTGCGCTTGGCCGGAGTGGACAAGTTGGTCAAGTTCCCCACCTACGCCAAGTCCACCAGAACTACGGATGAAATGACGGCACAGTTTTTCCAAAACATCAGCTCAGCTTTCCAAACTCAGCTGTTCAATCTCTACAAATCAGATTTTGTCATGTTCAATTATTCCGTGCCAAATTACCTGAAGTTGGCATGAAAAATGGCCGCCGGTTTATTTAAGGTTTTATTTGTTATTATAATGGCATAGAAAGATTTTCTTCTTGTAAATTTAATGAAGATTTGCATCCTTGCTGCGAGCAGTAAGGGTCGGAATTATTTAAGTAACTTTGTAAGAAATTCTCTCTCTCTCTCTCTCTCTCTCTCTCTCTCTCTCTCTCTCTCTCTCTCTCTCTCTCTCTCTCTCTCTCTCTCTCTCTATTTATATATATGTATACATATATATATATGTATATATATATATGTGTGTGTGTGTGTGTGTGTGTCCCTCTCAATCTCTCCCTCTTTATCTCTCTCGCTCTATCTCCCCATCTCTATCTTTCCCTCCCTCTCCCTCCCCCCTCTCTCTCTTGCTCTATCTCCCCTCCCCCTCTCTCTCTCTTGCTCTATCTCCTCATCTGTATCTTTCCCTCTCTCCCTCTCCCTCTCCGTCTCCCTCTCCCTCTCCCTCTCCCTCTCTCTCTCTCTCTCCCCCCCCCCTCTCCCTCTCCCTCTCTGAATCTCCCTCTCAGCAGGCTAGAGAATTGTCCATCTCATTTCAGCACTTTTCTCTGCTGAGTGAGATTCCTGGCTCACTTGTGTAAGATAAGAAGCTCCACGATGCCTGTTGGCAGGCGTGTAGTCTGCAAAGGATTCCCCAAAGCCGAGCTTTAGTGAGGAACATTAATACCTCGTCCTCAATCTGTACAACTCCTCTCTGGGGACGTGACTGTGT
>CM075979.1:68170064-68185771 GCA_038087875.1 Malacoraja senta | reverse complement strand
GAACAAGCTGCCGGAGGAGGCAGTTGAGGCAGGCACTATCGCAAAATTTAAGAAACAAATGGATAGGTACATGGATAGGACAGGTTTAGAGGGATATGGGCCAAACGTAGGCAAGTGGGGCTAGTGTAGATGGGACATGTTGGTCGGAGTGGGAAAGTTGGGCCGAGGGGCCTGTTTCCACACTGTATGACTCTATGATTCTGTAACTGTAGACTGGTAGGGAAGTTATTGGAGAGGATTCTTCAAGATGGAACAGTCACATTTGGGGAAAAAAGGGTTAATTAGGGACCGTCAGCATGACTTTGTCCACGGCAGATCATGCCGAACGAACTTCATTGAGTATTTTGAGGAGATGACAAAGGTGATTGATGAGGGTAGTGGATGGTGTCTACGTGGGTTTTAGTAAGGCATTTCATGAAGTTCCACATGGTAGGCTGATATAGAAGCTTAAAATGCATGGGATTCGCGGTGACTTGGTCGTTTGGATTCAGAACTGGCTTAGCCATAGAAGACAGAGGTTGGTGGAAAGGTGTTATTCTGGCTGGAGGTCCGTGACCAGTGGAGTTCCGCAGGGATCTGTGCTGGGACCTCTGTTGTTTATGACACTGCAGCGGTAGAGTTGCTGCCTTACGGCACCAGAGTTCCGGGTTCAATCCTGACTACGGGTGCCGTCTGTATGGATTTTATATGTTCTCCCCGTGTCCACGTGGGTTTTGCTCCGGGTGCTCCGGTTTCCTCCCACATTCCAAAGACGTGGAGGTTTGTATGTTAATTGGCTTTGGTAAAGATTGTAAATTGTCCCTAGTGTGTAGGAAAGTGCGAGTGTATGGGGATTGCTGGTCGGTGAAAAAACTTTTTTCATCTCTTTCCTCGACTTTTCTGTATCGTATCTCCGTCGGCACTGCGGCCTAACATCGTGGAGCTGGCGGTCCCTTTGTCAGGGATCGACTTCGGGAGCTCCAACCGCGGAAGCCTGCGGACTTAACATCGTGGAGCTGGCGGTCCCTTGGTTAAGCACCGATTTCGGGAGCTCCAAGCCCCGGCTGCGGGAGCTTCGATCGCCCCGACTGCGGATGGTTCGACTGCCCGAACCGCAGGAGGAAAAGAGGGAAGAAGATAATACATTATTGCCTTCCAATCACAGTGCGCTGTGGTGGATGTTTATGTTAATTTTTATGTAGTTGTGTGTCTTGCTGCTTTTTTGGTATGATTGTATGGCAAATCCAATTCCTTGTATGTTTTTACATACTTGGCTAAAAAATTAATTACAATTACAATTTTCAGTATTGCGTGCATTTCCTGTCACCCCATGACAGGAAGGATGTGGAGGCAATGGTGAGTTTTCTCGAGTCTGGAGAAGGGTCCCGACCCGAAACGTCGCCTGTCCTTTCTCTCCAGAGATGCTGCCTGACCCGCTGAGTTACTCCGGCACTTGCTGTGTGTCTACCCCTGGTACAAACCAGCATCTGCAGTTCTTTGTTTCTGCATCCCCCTCAGTGAATGGAACATGCTTGGGTTTCCGATCTGTTGCTGGCTTCTGCATGCGGTGATCTCACGAGCAGCCCCGGCTCACCCCCACTTAAAAAATGATTTTAATCCCCGACTCTTCGACAACTTCGTATTTCTTTTGACAGGAACATAGAAAGTAAGACCCAGTCTCCAGATCCGAATGGCAGGGGACACTTGAGAGCTGGAACATTCTTCGGGGGAAAAGCTGGGCGTTAACAAAGAGCTTTGCCTTTCGTCTTCTCGGCAGCTAATGTAATGTTGGAAAATTCCAAATCCCTGTTTAAGGCAATGGAAAAGTACAGTAAGTCTTTAGTATGTAGATCACTGGGATATAGAGAAGTCTTTTATAATATGATATCTGAGCCTTGGTGTTTTCTGACTGGTGTGTTTGCCGTCTGGTATACAGATTTTCCTGAGGTCCCCAGTAACCTAAGATGCATTATATGCTCACACCTCAGCTTATGGCTGTGCAGTCAAAATATCACTCTCACTTGGCACGCTGTGTGAAATGTTCTGTATGATTCAAGGTACGTCTGCCCACACTGGAACAAATATCCACTCAAACATTTGCCTTGGACAAACCGTCCATTCACCCAGCTATCTTCTTAAAGACCCTTGTAACCCAGCTAGTCAGGAGAAGGGTTAATGCAGGATTGAATCTTTCGCTGACAAACTGTGTGTGCTTGTGTCACATGGCACAGAGAGCGGCCATTTGGCCCATCGTGCTGTGCTGCCTCTCTGCTAGAATTGTCCAATTAGTTCACACTGTTTCCGAAGCCAACAAACCTGTACGTCTTTGGAGTGTGGGAGGAAACCGGAGCGCCCGGTGAAAACCCACGCGGTCACAGGGAGCATGCGCAAACTCCGTACGGACAGCACCAGTGATCAGGATCGAACCTGAGTCTCTGACGTGGAGAAGCAGCGACTCTACCACTGCGTCACCGTGCCGACCGGTCTGCTAACAAAAGCTCAGATATAGTCATAGAGTCATACAGCGGGAAAACAGGCCCTTCAGCCCAGCTTTCCCACACCGACCAACCTACCCCATCTACACTCGTCCCGCCTGCCTGCGTTTGGCCCATATCCCTCTAAACTTGTCCTATCCATGTACCTGTCTAAAGTCTTTCTTTAGTAAGGGTAGCTTAGAGGTGCAATTGGTGCTGCCTCACAACGGCAGAGACACAGGTTCGATCCTGACATCGGGTGCTGACTGCGTGGAGTTTGTGTGCTCTCCTGGGAACCGCGTGGGTTTCCTCCGGGGACAATTTATAATGTACAGAAGCCAATTAACCAACAAACCTGCACGTCTTTGGAGTGTGGGACGAAACTGGAGCACCCGGAGAAAAGGCACGTGGTTACCGGGAGAACGTACAAACAAGGTACAGACAGCAACAGTGGTCAGGATTGAATCTGGGTCTCTGACACTGTGGCAATGGGGCTCAAACCAACCTCATTTGGTCATGGTGCATCAAGAAAGGATGGTTAATAATCTAGTTCCATCCTCAGCTACCAATTTCTACAACTGCACTGTAGAAAGCAGCCTATCCAGTGCACGAAGTGCATGAGGGAATAATGACTAATGCATTGTTAGTGATTACTAATCTGAAGTAGTTGAAACTTGGGCCCTAAATGAAGAAAAAAAGAACTGCAGATGCTGGTTTATACAAAAGAACACAAAGTGCTGGAGTAACTCAACGGGTCAGGCAACATCTAGGGGAACATGATTAGGTGATGTATCTCTCAACATCACCTAATCATGTTCGGCCTACCAAGTCCGCACCGACCATCGATCACCCCGTACACTAGTTCTATCCTACACGCTAAGGACAATTTACTGAAGCCAATTACCCTACAATCCTGTACGTCTTTGGAGTGTGGGAGGTATCTGGAGCACCCGGAGAAAACCCATGCATGCACGGGGAGAATGTACAAACTCCGTACAGACAGCTCCCGTAGTCAGGATTGAACCCGGGTCTCTGGCCCTGTGAGGCAGCAACTCTACCACTGTGCCACTGTGCCGCCCTGGAAGTTTCACAAAAGGTATCTGATATATTTTGGGCTCGTTAAACGTTCCTGGGCTTATCACGGTCTTGAGGCTGTTGTGGCTGAGATATTTAACATCATTTTTAAGTTACTCTTTGAGTAATGGAAGTTAGCATCGAGAACCATTCACCATTAGCTCCACCTGCTGGCTTCAACATTTCTACAGACTTACAGAAATTCAAAGTTGGATACCATCATTTTTATATAGAAACAAACTCTTACCTTTATATAGCGCCTGATGCGTGTCAGGACAACACGAGATTTCTTTTAGCCAATTGCGTCTGCCAGTAGTGTTGTCACTATTGGGTAGTGGTGAACACAGCAGCCATTTTGCACATATTAAGATGGCGGCACGGTGGCGCAGCGGTAGAGTGGCTGCCTTACAGCTCCAGCAAGCCGGGTTCGATCCTGACTGAGGGCAATGTCTGTATGGTGTTTGCACGTTCCGCCTGTGACTGCTTCGGTTTTCTCCGGGTGATCCGGTTTCCACCCACACTCGAAAGACTTGCGGGTTTGTAGGTTAATTAGCTTCTGTAAATCGTCCCTAGTGTGTAGGATAGAGCTAGTGCAGGGGTGGGGAACCTGTGGCCTTCGAAGGGGAGAAGGGGGGAGAAGGGGAGAGAAGGAGTCACTTTTAAGAAGTCATGCGGCCTTCTAGGCCATTAAGTGCGGCCTTTTGAATGAATCCAAATTTTGTAGAACAAATCCTTTTATTTATATTAATATGTTTTTGTTCGTCTTTTATTATTTTTATTTTTATCTTAAAATGAACGTATTTAAAATACCAAAGAGTAAAAGAAGATTCAACGAAATAATCCTCCCCGACTGACGGCCACATTAGTAAGTCATGAGGGCTATTTTAACACCCGTTATGCTCATGATTTAGTTCTAATGCGACTCTAGAATGTACGTTAACGTCCCTGCCTGACTGGCGCCACCACCGCCTGAGGCTGGTTGACGAGATGGAAAATGTCGGGGAGAGTCCGCTGGCCATCCAGTCTTCAGTATTATCAACTTTTGATAGCGGTGCACGTGGCTTACCGTTTGAAGCTGAATTTGAGAATAGTTAAGGGCCTGTCCCACTTACGCGACTTTTCAGCAAACTGTCTGCGACCTTCAAGCTCTGAAAAAACACGAGGTGGATCGACTGTCAGCGTGGAACACACACACACACACACACACACACACAACACACACACACACACACACACACACACACACACACACACACACACACACACACACACACACACACACACACACACACACACACACACACATCACATCACAAAGGCGGGGTCCAGGGAAAGGGGGGGAGCGCTGTCTGAAATTCACACGGTGCAAAGCCAAGGTGATACCCGCGATGAACAGGAAGGTTAAAGATGGCTAGCACAGTGTACGGTAAGTCCTTTAAAAGAGTGGGGGGGAGGGGAAAAGGGGGGAGAAGGGGGGAGAAGGGGAGAGAAGGGGAGAGAAGGAGTGGAGACACTTTTAAGAAGCCAGACAAGTTTTAATAAGCCAGAGATACACAGCTGTGAAGTTTAGCGGGCATTTAACATTACCGGTCGGTTTTCCTTGGTTCTGAAAACTTGTGCTTACGTTTTTTCCCCCCTAATTAGCCAATTAAAATGCCCGGTCAGCAAAGGAGATTTCCTACGGCTACCTCGACTACCTACAACAACATGCCGACCCCACTACCACTGAACTACGAATTCAAAAGTATCGATTTTCTCCATGCCGACCAATTTTTGCTCGCAGAAAATTTGTCAACATGTTGAAACATTTTTTCCGACCGAACTGAGGCCGCGAGTAGTAACCACTATGTGGGATCTCCTCTCGACCATGAAGGAGATTTACCAGTGACCACCTACGACCATGTGTCGACCATGCTGCGAGCTTGTGGCCAGCGCAGACTCTCCTAAACTCGCCAATAAGGTCACCATAGTGGGACTGGCCTTTAAACAGCGTATTTGTTCGATTTAATTTTTTTTAATTCTGTCTGATTAACAGCCCATCATGTCAAAGAGAACCAAGAGAACACTGAGGGAAGAAAAAAGAGTTTTTAATAAGGATTGGGAATGGGAACAGCAATATTATCTTGTTTCTGCTCAAGATAAGATGATTTGCTTGCTTTGTGATACTGCAATATCAACATTGAAGAAATCCAATGCTCATCAGCGTTATGCCACTCATAAGGACCCCAAATATTTCAAATTAGAGAGTGAGACGCGAAAGGTTGCATTGCAGAAATTAAAAGATGAAAAGCAAAGGCAAAGGCAGTTATTTCAAGCAGCGGTAAGACCCGGAATTAATTCTACTGACGCGACTTATAAGGTAGCTTATATACTTGGGGGAAAAGGGAAGCCATTTAGCGATGTAGAAATCGTAAAAGAATGCATTGTCGAAGTTGTAGGATGCTTAGACCCCAAAAAGGTTTCAAAGTGCAAACAACTGCCTCTTTCAAGGAGATCGGCAGCATGAATTAGCCCTCAACGTAACAGAACAACTTCACGCAATACTCCAAAAGGAAAATATACATTAATCAATCGCTTTGGATGAAACAACTGATTCTACTGACTCGGCGCAGCTTTTATACTTCATTCGGGCTATAACAGAAGATTTTCTTTGCTACGAAGAGTTACTCGCTTTGGGCACTCTTACGGGTAGAACACGAGGAATAGATTTCTTCAACATCTTTCAAGATAAATGTCGTGAAGTTGGACTGGATTTGGTTAATTTAGTGAGTGTATGTACAGACGGTGCACCTTCCATGACAGGAAAACGTGAAGGGTTTATTGCACAGATAAAAAAGGTATTATCAGATCCAGATGCTCTCATTTCATTGTACCTTACATCAACAATAACTCTGTGCTAAATCTACTATTTTAAGTGACACTTTGCAACAAGTTATAAGTATTGTTAACTATATTCATGCAAATGCAACACGGCATTGTCAGTTTTGTAATATGCTAAAGTTGGACAATGAGGCATTCAGTGTGGATTTGCCGTATCATTGTAAAGTGCGTTGGCTATCACAGGGACAGGTGTTAGCAAATTTTTTTATCTTTGCGAGAACAGATAGTTAAATTTCATGAAGAACAGAATCAGCAATGTGAATTATTGAAAGAAGATTTCTATAGAAATACTGCATTTCTGTGTGATATCATGTCAAAGCAAAATGACTTGAATGTTTCTTTGCAAGGTAAAACTAAGTCTACATACGATATGTGGCAAAAAATCCAAGCATTTCGAAAAAAGCTATATTTTTCCAAAACTCCTCTTCTTCAAAATGAAATTTTGGATGAACATTTCCCCCAGTTAGCGAAGGTCATTGATGAGCAGGAGGATTCATACGAATCATTTGAAGAAAACGCAGCTGTTATTGACTTATTAATTAAAGAATACAATGAAAGGTTCACTGACTTTGAGAATCATGACATCACACTCAAATTAGCATTTCAACCTCACCTAGTTGATGTCTCCAAGGCTCCTAAAGAACTACAGGTGGAATTGATTGAGCTCTCAGAAGATGACATTTTAAAGTCCTTATTTGATGCTAAGAAAGATCCGATTGAAATATGGAAAAATGCAATAGAATACCCACGTCTTTGGCAACATGCACGAAAAATGCTTGCTTGCTTTTCAACCACTTATTGAATTGAATTTCCTTTATTGTCATTCAGACCTTTCGGTCTGAACGGAATTTCGTGCCTGCAGTCATACATATAATAAAAATAACAAAACACACAATAAACACAAATGAACATCCACCACGGTGAGTTCACCAGGCACCTCCTCACTGTGATGGAAGGCAAAAATCTTAAAGTCTTTGTCTCTTCCCTCCTTGTTCTCCCTCTGCGCTGAGGCGATCCAGGCTTCCGTTGTTGTGACCCCGCCGGGTGATGGTAAGTTCAGTCCCGCGGCTGAATCCAAGCTCTGCTCCGCGAACAGGCCGGTTCAAACTCCGCGGGCCCAGGGTGGTCGAAGCTGCCGAAGCTACCGCCCTCCAGTCCAGCGGACGCAGCTGTTGTTGCGGGAGCTCCGGGAAAACAGGTCACCAACCTGTAACCTGCGAGCTCCCGACGATGTCGTCCACTGGGCCCGCGGCCGAGCCTCCGAATTCAGGTCACTGCATTCTCCGACCTGACCCAAATGAAGACGCCCTTAAGGTCACCAATGACGGATACCCATCCAGAAGATCAGCTGAAACTGCATACCTCCATGTTGCAACCAAATATTCAAATGCTTTCCCACAAAAAGCAGTCACAACAAAGTCATTAAAAGTTTAGTTAACTTTAGAATTAACAAAATGTTTTCATTTTCTTGCAGTTAGTACATAGTAGTTAGATTTTTACAAAATAATGTACATTTTGAAATATATCTAATTGAAGTTTCTTGGATGCGGCCTTGTTAGATTACATCTAACTTAATGCGGCATTCCAACATGAAAAGGTTCCCCACCCCTAAGCTAGTGATTGCTGGTTGGCGCAGACTCAGTGGGTCAGAGCGGCTGTTTCCACGCTGTCTGATAACTAAAATGAAAGCGCTCTGTGGAATTGTAGAATAACTGTACTCTACAGTGCAGAGGGAGGAAATTTGCCCCTTCAAACTAAATCCTGCCTTCCTCTATCATTCTTTTACCCTTCGAGTGTTTGTCCAATTTCCCATGAACCCTATTAATTCCATTCCTCCCAGCCATTCACACCGTGTCGTTAATGATGTGCACATCCTTTACATAATCCATTCCTTATTGTCAGTTTCCTTCATTAAAAAGCAGAAAGAAAGATTTGCGCTCTGTGCTTTTATGACCCCTGGGTGTCTCAAGGCAATTTGCAGCCAATGAAATTCTCCTTTTGAAGTGCAGTGGCTGCTGTTAAATGGGAAATGCAACGGGCGACGCACACCGTACATAGCCGTCTCCCACGGTCGGCTATGGGGCGGCGACTGGATCAGCACGGTGGCGCAGCGGCAGAGCTGCCACCTTACAGCGCCGGAGACCCCGGTTCGATCCTTACTACGGGTGCTGTCTGTGCGGAGTTTGTACGTTCTCCCTGTGATCACCCGGGTGCTCTAGTTTCCTCCAACGTTCCAAAGACGTACAGGTTTGTGGGTTAATTTACAGTCAATTTACAGTTGTAAATTGTCCCTAGTGTGTAGGGTAGTGCTGTTGCACGGGATGACCGTGGTAGGCGCAGAATCGATGGGCCGAAGGGCCTGTTTTCACTCAGCACCTCTAAAGATAAAGTAATGAAAGTAAAGAAATTGGGATTATTCGCATATATGAATCTCCCAGATATAAATGGGAATGAAAGGTTTGGAGAGATAAGGGTCAAGCACACTTAAGTGGGACTCGCTTGGTTCAGCAACTCGGTTACCCCAGCACTGCAGTGTCTGTATTTCATAAACCAGCATCTGCAGTGGCTTGTTTGTGTTTAAGTTTTACAATTGTGATTTAAGGTAGCTTGAAGGTAGCTAGTCTGATGTAGCAAGTTGATTAGTACAGGTGTCAGGGGTTATGGGGAGAAGGCAGGAGAATGGGGTCGAGAGGGAAATATAGATCAGCCATGATTGAATGGTGGAGTAGAGTAGATGGGCCGAATGGTCTAATTCTGCTCCTATAGCTTATGAACTTATGAACATACTGCTGTGCCACTGTGCCGCCCCCTGTTGTACTTGTGTACTTGATGGTACTTACGTACGGTCTGATTAACCTGAATGATTTTCACAGTATCTCGTGAACAGGTGACAATAATAAACCAGCACCAATACCTATCCTTAACCTGACAATCCCGCACAGCCACTCCTGAGCCACACTAAGGTGCTGTCAAAGTTGGGGGCCTCCGTCTCTCAGCGCAAGGCTGTTGGCCTGCTGACATTTTCAGAAACTCTTCCAAATGACACTTAATTCCTGAAATAGGTTTGCCGATGAAAATTACAAGGGTTGAGTTCGAAGTTTCCTCATTTTGCTATAAAAAGATGGATGAGATTGGGATTGATGCCATTCCTTCCCACCCAGTTATTTGGGAGGGTGTGCTGCCTCAGATCACAGCGGCCTTCAACGCAACCCATTCCCAAAGCCTCTCATTTGCTCTAATTCTGAGTTGTGGCGTGCGGTAGAATGGACCGATCCCTGCGGTTTCTTGCAGCCGGTCAACGATTCAATGGTTCAATGGTGTTTTATTTCTCACATGTGTAACCGCACACTGAAATTTGTTTTGCACATCTACACATGCGGGCGCCGCCATTTCCAAATTCCGGTCGGACCACATACTCGGTCTACCGGAGCGTCTCCCGATCCCGGTAAGCCCCAGGCCCCAGGCTCCTTCTCATCCCTTTGCTAATCCCTCAAGGAATTGCAGAGGATTGTGGACACAAGAACATCACATAAATGTTCCATCCTCCCTTCCATTGACTCCATCTACACTTCATGCTGCCGTGGCAAGGCCAGCAGCACAATCAAGGACCAGTCTCCGCCCCGGTCGCCGGGAGGGAGTTTGTACGTTCTCCCCCCAACCGCCTGGGTTTTCTCCGGGGAGCTCCGGTTTCTTCCCACACTCCAAATCCATGCAGGTTTGTAGGTTAATTGGCTTCAGTAAAGATTGTAAATTGTCCCGAGTGTGTAGAATCGTGCTAGTGTACGGGGATCGCTGGTCAGCGCGGAATTGGTGGGCCGAAGGTCTGATTCCGCGCTGTATATTTAAACTAAACTAAACTAAAAAGCTTCACTGAATAACACATGGGAAGGAGCAACTTGACTCGAATCAAACCTGCTCACTAATGAAGCTGGACTGCACCGACACCGATCCATCTTCCGCACAGCGGCGCTCTGAATGGCTGCATCAATTATTTAGAAGCAATCTCTGCTCCATTACTGCACTGCGCGCAACTGAAATGTGCAACGCTTTGGCCTTTTCACGCCCCACCATGATTGCAGGGGAAAGAAGACAAAACATCAGGCTGTTGGACAGGAATCTGTGGAGGAAGGGCCTGTTGAAATCATTAATTACAGCCGGATAATGGTGGGACTGGCAGCCATTCAGCGCCCGCTGCTCCTGGTCTTGTTTTTATCTAATCACGCGTGCTGCATGCTAGTGTGGTGCTTTGAATGGACCATTTGTCTGCTCATTTCTTCACTTGTAAAGGTTGGCTGTGCCCAAAGCTCTTTATCTTTGGGGCAAGTTCCACTGATGATGAATTCAGGCATCACTCGTACAGCCCGCTCTTATATCACGCCAGCTTTGTATTCTCGCCAGCTTTGTCCCTCTCTGAGTTCCCCACGATATTTAAACTAGAATTCTGTGAGACTGACACTGCGCCAACACTTTATATTGAAAACATCGATGGCAATGGCACCTGCTTCACCCACACACCACCCTGGCCACACAATCATTTCACACATGCCATTGGGAAGAAGGTACAGGAGCCTGAAAACTGTAACGTCCAGGTTCAGAAGCAGCTTCTTCCCTACAGTCATCAGGCTCTTAAACACTACCACCTCCAAATAAGCTCTGAACTACACAGACATGGGGCAGTGGTTTTGTATTTCTGCACTATTATTGCTTGTTTTTAAGTGTATGTGTGTATGTATGTATGTATATATATATATACACACACACACACACATGCACGCACGCACGCACGCACGCACGCACGCACACACACACACACACACACACATGCACGCACGCATGCACACACGCACACACTCACACACGCACACACACACACACGCACACACGCACACACGCACACACACACACACACATATATATATATATATATACACACACGCACACATGCACACACGCACTATGTGTGTGTGTCTGTGTGTGTGTACATATATATATATATATATATATATATATATGTGTGTGTTTGTGTGTATATATATATCTTTTTTTTAAGCTAGTTTAGAGATACAGCGCAGAAACAGGCCCTTCGGCCCACCAAGCCCGCGCCGACCAGCGATCCCCACATACGAGCACTATCCTACACACATTAGGGGCATATACAGTGTTACCAAGCCAATTAGCCTAGAAACCTGTAAGTCTTTGGAGTGAGGGTGGAAACCAGAGCTCCTGGAGAAAACCCACGCAGGTCTCGGGGAGAAGGTACAAACTCCATGCCGACAGCACCCGTAGTCAGGATCCCTCAATATATATACATGGCCTTTCTTTGCGTTTATGATGTTGTTTACAGAGCACTATGATTGCGTGTCTGTTGTGCTGCTGCAAGCAAGAATGACATTGTTCTGTCCGGGACACGTGACAATAAAACCCTCTTGCTTGTAGTGAGGGGACTGATGCCCCAGGAAGCAAGATGGTGTTAATCCATTCAAAGGCAAATTAGATTGACATCTTCCGGTAAGTGACATGTTGGGATGCAGTATCTGAGTAATTAAATTCATGACTTACGATGTGTGTAGCTGCTCGACTGGTGAAAGTGACTGAGAATCTATCATTTCCAAAGCTCTGGGAATTCTTCTGTTCCACATCTGGCTCTGTTTTACACTAATTGGGAGAGATTTATGGCTGTGATTAGTTAACAGCCTCATTATCATGGTATCCTTGTAGGAAGGTAACTGCAGATGCTGGTTTAATCCAAAGATGGACACAAAATGCTGGAGTAACTCAGCGGGACAGGCAGCATCTCAGGATAGAAGGAATGGGTGACATTTCAGGCCAAGACCCTTCTTCAGATTGAAGGAATGGGTGACGTTTCGGGTCGAGACCCTTCTTCAGTGAAGAAGGGTCTCGACCCAAAACGTCACCCATTCCTTCTATCCAGAGATGCTGCCTGTCCCACTGGGTTACTCCAGCATTTTGTGTCTATCTTCATTATCAGTGTCGACAGGCGTGTAGAGGAGGGTTTCCTCGATGCCGATCTCTTTGTATTTGGCGATTCCAACGTGCCCAGCTTTTATTACAGGCAGGCTCAAGTCAAGTCAAGTCAAGTTTATTCGTCACATCCACCTACGAGATGTGCAGTGGAATGAAAAGTGGCGATGCTCGCGGAATGTGCAAAAAAACTACAAACCAGAATGGAACAGAATCACATATTCACATATTACATATTTGTGGGAGGAAAAAAAAGAAAAAACAGCAATTTAATAAAGACACCACACAACAGAAAATTGGTACAGTAAAGTTAGTCCCTGGTGAGATAGGAGTTTACAGTCCTAACTCCTTCTCATCCTCTCCGTTTTCACAGCATGGCAACGGAGGCGTTTGCCTGACCGTAGCAGCTGGAACAGTCCGTTGCTGGGGTGGATGGGGTCTCCCATGATCTTATTGGCTCTGGAGTTACACCTTCTGATGTATAGTTCCTGCAGGGGGGCGAGTGTAGTTCCCATAGTGCGTTCGGCCGAACGCACTACTCTCTGCAGAGCCTTCTTGTCCTGGGCAGAGCAGTTCCCAAACCAAATTGTGATGTTTCCGGACTAGGCTAGGGTAATAGGTAATAGATAATAGGAATACATCGAGGTGGATCACAGGGCAAGGCCCAAGTCGGATTGCAGAAACAAGGAACAACAGATGCCGGTTGATAGACAAAAGGAAACAAAGTGGCGGAGTAACTCAGCGGGTCAGGCAGCCTCTCAGGAGACCATGGATAGACGACCTTAGAGCGCTTCAGCCCAGGGTTCGATCCTGCCTTCGGCTGCTGTCTGTATGGAGTTTGTACGTTCTCCCTGTGACCGCGTGGGTTTTCTCTGGGTGCTCCGGTTTCCTCCCACATTCCAAAGACGTGCAGGTTTGTAGGTTAATTGGCTTCTGTAACTTAGTCTCTCATGTGTAGGATGGAACTAGTGTACAGGAGATAGTTGGTCGGCATGGGCCGAAGGGACTGTTTCCACGCCGTATCTCTAAACTAAACTAAAGGTAATGCACAGAGAAAACTACTGGAGTAAAGAATATAGTTATAATGTTATAGCATTATAGTTACAGGAGAAATCATAGTCATAGATTCATAGAGCACAGAAACCCATCCTTCATTGCAACTTGCCCATGCTGACCAAGATACTTCATCTACTCTAGTTCCACCTGCCCACATTTGACCCATATCCTTGATCAACACGGGCATTGTGGGCCGAAGGGCTTGTTCCTTGGGAGTAATGCTCTGCATTAAATCTACAGAAATATCCTCTCATGAAGGGCACCAGGAGGTTATGAATTCAACCACAATGCCCATAATGATGATAATTATGTTTATCAATGTTCTCCTTGCTAAAAATTTACTTCTATAAATATCAGAGCATGCTCGCTGCAAAATTGCCGACCATTGAGGTAAGCACCAGTCCACTGGCAGCATAGGCTTGGGCCTATTTAGTTTGAGCTTAGTTTAGAGATACAGCCTTGAAACATAGAAACATAGAAGCATAGTAAATAGGTGCTGGAGTAGGCCATTTGGCGCTTTGAGCCATTCAATATGATCATGGCTGATCATCTAAAATCAGTACCCCGTTTTTGCTTTCTCCCCCATATCCCTTGATTCCGTTAGCCCTAAGAGCTATATCTAACTCTCTCTTGAATACATCTTGAAACAAGCCCTTCAGGCCACCGAGTCCACTCCGACCAGCAATCACCCGTATGCTAGTTCTTATCCTCCACACTAGCTACAATTTATAGAAGCCAATTAACCTACAAACCTGCACATCTTTACAGTGTGGGAGGAAACTGGAGCACCCGGGGAAAACCCACGCGGTCACAGGGAGAACGTACAAACTCCATACAGAAGGCCCTTGTAGTCGGGATCGAACCCGGGTCTCTGGCGCTGTAAGGCAGCAGCTCTACCGTGCCGCCCTAAACTATTCCACTCGATTGGAACAAAGTGAAGTTCCTGCTCCTTGTGCAGGAGCCAAGTGTAACATTAAAGCATTAACTTTGTTTCAAAGCTCTGACACTTATTCCTGTTGGTGCTGTGACTGGGACCCAGTTTGATGATGAAGTAAACGCAGGTTTAGTGAGTGGTGAATCTGTGGACTTCATTGGCACAGACAACGGCCGAGGCCAAGTCATTGGGTCATTTTAAAGCGGAGATGGATAGGTTCTTGATTAGTACGGGTGTACGGGTTACAGGAAGAAGGCACGAGAATGGGGTTGAGAGCGAAAGATAGATCAGCCGTGATCAGATGTTGGCGCAAATGTAATGGGTCGAATGACCTAATTCTGATCTGATAGCTTGAGAACTTATGAACTTATGACGTACTTCTCTCGGTTCCCTTAATTTCCAATAATGTGACTGACCTCAGCCTTATAATATGCTCGGTGACTGAACTCTTGGAGGCCTCTGGTTTAGGCAAATTTTACCCGGTATTGAGACATTCTTGACTTAGAATCGAGTTCCAAAAGGTGGGGTTGGCATGGGAGATGTCAGCGTAGAGGGGCGGCGAACCAAAGAGGCCAGAAACCGGTCGGGAAATACTTCTGTTCCTCCGTCACTGCCTGAAAATGTCAGCAATGGTTGCAACTCACCCAGTGATGGACTACAGATGGATCTGCCCTGTAGAAACATTGACCAATGAGCCCAGAAACAGAGGAGTGTGTTGCAGGAAGGCAAAGGGTTTTTGCTAAGTTATGTGGGGCCAATTAATTCAACATATAAAAAGAAACTCCACGTATAAAGCAAACACATTGTACAAAACCCGCCATCTCCTCATCAATAGACCACAGTGTAGTCTAAGTTACACTATTTATGTGGCAGAGACACAGCATAGCTACATATTTAATTATGTGGCTTGCTTCATTTGGCAGGATTAAGGTGTGTTTTCCTACCAGGGCTCCAGCCAAGTGTCTGACTCGAGTCCTTCTATAAATTTGGATGTGTGTACTCCTGTAATATTTGCAAACTATACTTTAAATAAATACCATCGAGCAGCAGCTTTCAGCTAAATGATTACTCTGCTTCTAAGGCGACACGGTGGCGCAGCGGTAGAGTTGCTGCAGCACCGGAGACCCGGGTTTGATCCTCACTACGGGCGGCTGTACGTACGGAGTTGGTACATTCTCCCCGTGACCTGCGCGGGTTTTCTCCAAGAACTCCGGTTTCCTCCCACACTCCAAAGACATACAGGTTTGTAGGTTAATTGACTTGGGTTTGTATACTTGTTATAAGTGTAAAATATCCCTAGTGTGTGTAGGCTTGTGTTAATGTGTGGG
>CM075979.1:68152564-68162564 GCA_038087875.1 Malacoraja senta | reverse complement strand
TATATATATATACACACACACACATATATACATATACTGTATACATATACATATATACATATATGTATATACACACACACACATATATACAGTATACACATATAAAAACATAAACAAACAATAATAGTGCAAAAAGACAAACCCAGTGCCCCCATGTCTATATAATCAGAAGCTATCCCATGTGATTTTGAATTGCCCTTCTGAAAGAACTAGTTTCTCTGTATCTATTTGGTGGAATGTTCCTTCACATTTTAAAACTCCCTGATTAATCCACTCTTTGACCTCAGGGGAACGACTGCCTTCACACTTTAACCCTCCAAGGCACCGTACTGTGAGATGATCTCAGTCTCAGAAAGAAGCAATCATTTGTTTATTAGTTTAGTTTAGTTTAGTTTAGAGATCCAGCGTGGAAACAGGCTTCCTCGGCCCAACGAGTGGGCGCCGACCAGTGATCACAATACACTGGTTCTATCCCTACACGCAACGTACAATTTACTGAAGCCAATTAACCTACAAACCCGCACATGGGGTGTGGGAGGAAACCGGAGCACCCGGAGAAAACCGTCACTGTCACGGGGGAACGTACAAACTCCGTACAGACAGTAACTGTAGTTAGGATTGAACCCGGGTCTCAGGCACTGCAAAGCAGTAACTCTACCGCTGCGCCACCGTGCCACTTCTTGATTTTAAAACTCCTGGATTGATTCACTCTTTGACATCAGGGGAAGTTGAACCACTGCATGTGCGACTGTCATTTTACTTTCACCCTCCAAGGCACCGTACTCTGCGATGATCTCAGACTCAGAAGGATTTGTTAATTGATTTTCAAATTAGGTTGTTAACTATAGTCTGCATCATAAGACAATTAGTTGGTACAGACTTAGTGTATATTTATTATTGTCATGTGTACCGAGGAACAGTAAAAAGCTTTTGTTTGCCTGCTATCCAGTCGATTTAAATAATATATTCATATAGTAGAAAACAAAGAACTGGTTAATACACAAAAGGACACAAAGTACTGGAGTAACTCAGCGGGTCAGGCAGCATCTCTGGAGAACATGGGCAGGTGACGTTTCAGGTAGAGATGTCTGAGGAAGGTTCTTGACCTGAAACGTCACCTATCCATGTTCTCCAGAGATGCTGCCTGACCTGCTGAGTTACTCCAGCACTTTGTGTCCAATAGGGTCTTAGAGTTGGACAGGTACGTAGATAGGAAAGGTTTGGAGGAATATAGGCCAAACGCGGGCAGGTGGGACTGGTGTAGATGGGGCATCTAAGAAGGCCTAATTGCATACCGTATGACTCTATGATTCTCTAACTCAAAAGTCAAGAGTGTTTTATTGTCAAAGATAGACAAAAAGTGCTGGAGTAACTCAATGGGTCAAACTGCATCTCAGGAGGAAAAGGATGGGTGATGTTTCAGGTTGGGACCCTTCTTCAGACTGAAAGTGGTGAAGAGCTGGAGGGGAGAAATGACCAGGACCATTCAGGGCCAGCAACAAATGATCTCGGGCAGGGCGGTGCCTGGTAGATCCATTGTTGGCTCGGGTAGGTGTGATCTCAAGTGAAATAATGTGGAGAACTGTGGCTCTGGTTAAACGACTAAGGTGGAGGAAGGGGGCAAGGAGGGGTGGAAGAAGAATGGTAGTAGAAGTTACTTAAGATTGGAGAATTCAACGTTCATACTGGTGGGTTGTAAGTTGCCCAATATGAGGTGCTGTTCCTCCAATTTGTGCGTGGTCTCACTCTGCCAATGGGGGAGCCTAGGATAGAAAGGTCACTATGGGAATGGGAAGGGGAGATGAAATGGTTGGCAACCAGGAGATCCCGTAGGCCTCAGCGAACTGAGCGCAAATGTCCTGCAAACATTGTCATATGTCCCGAAACGGAACATTGAAATTCTTACGTTATAGTCATACATGATGGATCCATAATAACATTCATGAATACAATCAAGCCAAACACTAGTACACTAGTACACCAGGTAGTGCAAGGAGAGACATACCAGAGTGCAGGATAACGTTTCTCAGCAATATAACATTAACAGTTTCAAAGAAAAAAATCCAATGTTCACAAAGATAGATTGGAATAGAGATTGCACCCCAGTTTATGGGAGAACCGTTCAGTAATTCGATAACCCAGGGGAAGATGTTGTTAGGTTGGCACGGTGGCGCAGCGGTAGAGTTGCTGCCTTACAGCGCCAGAGATCAGGGTTTGTTCCTGACTATGGGTGCTGTCTGTATGGAGCTTGCATGTTCTCCCTGTGACCACAGGGATTTTCTCCGTGTGCTCCAGTTTCCTCCCACACTCCAAAATGTGCAGGTATGTAGGCTATGGGACACTAGTGTGTGTAGGATAGTGCTAGTGTACGGGGTGATCACTGGTCAGCGCGGCCTCGTTGGGCCGAAGGATCAGTTTCCACGCTGTCTAAACTAAACTAAACTAAACAGGGAAACAACATACAAGTTTTGTATCTTCTAATCACTGGGAGAGGGGAGAAGAGGGAATGACAGTGGTGTGAGTGGTCTTTGATGATGTTGGCTACTTTCCTGGGGTAGTGTGAAGTGTAGATGGAGTTGATGGTGGGGAGTCTGGTCTGTTTGTTGATCAGGACTGCATCCTCAACTCTCTGCAATTTCTTGCAGTGTGGGGCAGAGCTGTTCCTAAACCACGCTGTGATGCCACCCGACACTATGCTTTCCACACTGCATCTGTAGACGTTTGTGAGAGTCGTTGGAGATAAGTCAAATTCGGTTAGCCTCTTGAGGAAGTCGAGGCGTTAGAATGCTTTTATAGCCGTAGACTTTAGAGATACAGCACAGAAACACAACATTCGGCCCACCATGTCCACTCCGACCAGTGGTCACCCTGTACCCTAGCACTATCCTACACACTAATAGCCCTGTCCCACAGTACGAGTTCATTCCAAGAGCTCTCCCGAGTTTCAAAAAAATCAAACTCGTGGTAAGCACAGAGAATGAACGTAGCGGGTACGTCGGAGCTCGGGGACGTCTCTTAGCGGCTCGTAACACTAACGGCAGGTACTCGGGAAGACTCGCTAACGGCAGGTAAGCATGGGAAGACTCGTGAAGATTTTTCAACATGTTGAAAAATGTCCACGAGAGCCCCGAGTACCGACGAGTGGCCATTACCGTAAATCTCCGAGTTCGAATCAGGGCAAACTCGGGAGAGCTCTTGGAATGAACTCGTACCGTGGGACAGGGCTTTAAGGACAATTTACAATTTACAGAAAGCCAATTAACTTACAAACCTGTACATCTTTATAGTGCGGGAGGAAATTAGAGCGCCCGGGGAAATCCTACACGGTCTCAGGGAGAACGATCAAACTCCGTACAGACAGCACCCGCAGCCAGAAGAGAATGCAGGTCACTGGTGCTGTAAGGCAGCAACTCTACCACTGTGCCACTGTGACACGTAGCTTGAATAGGGTTGGCCCAGGGCAGATGGTTGGTGCACAAGAGACCAATGATGCTTCAAAATGTCTGTAAATCCTGAGTAAGCATTGTGTTGGGATGAATCACAGCTCTAAGCTCTCCACCTTTTTGACTTTGGAACCTTTGATGCAGATTGGGTCAAGTCGATAATTCAATTCTTCGTCTTGCCGACATTGTTGGGCCAAAGGGCCTGGTATCTCACTCTGTGTCATAGAGTCCTAGAGTCATACAACATGGAAACATGCCCTTCGGCCCAACTTGCCCATGCCGACCAACATGCCCCATCTACACATGTCTCACCTGCCCACGTTTGGCCCATATCCCTCTAAACCTACCCTATCCAAGTCTAAATGTTTATTAAACTTTGTGATAGTACTGGGTGGCACATTGACGCAGCGATAGATTTGCTGCATTGCAGCGCTGGAGACCCGGGTTCGATCCTGACTAGGAGTGCTGTCCATGTGGAGTTTGTACGTTCTCCCTCTGCCAACATGGGTTTCCTCTGTGTGCTCCAGTTTCCTCCCATACTCCAAAGTCATCCAGGTTTGTAGGTTAATTTGCTTCTGTAAATTGTCCTTAGTGTATAGGATAGAACTAGTGTATGGGGTGATTGCTGGTCGGCACAGCCTTGGTGGGCCAAAGGGCCTGTTACCCACCTGTATCCCTAAACTAAACTAAGCTAAGCCGCAACTCCCTCCTCTGGCAGCTTGTTCCATACAGCTACCACCCTTGTGTAAAAAAGTTGCCCCTCGGGTCCCTATTAAATCTTACCCCCTCACTTTAAACCTATGTCCCACTGGTTCTTGATTCCCCACTCGGGGTAAAAGACTCTGTGAATTTACCCTAACTATCCTCTCATGATTAGTTTACTTTAGATTAGAGATACATCGCGGCCCACTGAGTCTGCACCGACCAGCGATCACCACACATTAACATCATCCTACACAAACAAGGGACAATTTATATTAATACCGAAGCCAATTAACCTACAAACCTGTACGTCTTTGGAGTGCGGGAGGAAACCAGAGATCTCGAAGAAAACCCACGAGGTCATGGGGAGAACGTACAAACTCCGTACAGACAGCACCCGTAGTCAGGATGGAACGCAGGTCTCAGGCGCTGTGAGGCAGCAACTCGACCGCTGAGCCACCGTGACGCTTATGCACTTTTATAAATTCACCCCCCATCATCATTTTTATAAATTCACCCCCTGCTCAACCTCTCCCTATAGCTCAGGCCGTCGAGCCCTGGCAATATCTTTGTAAAAATCTTTTCTGCACACTTTGCTGCTTGACAACATGTTACCAATAACGGTGGCTTGAACAGTTTCAGTTGCGTCAGTGGCTGTTACTGTTTCCTGCAGAGATGATTATTTATTGAATGCCTCCAACAGCAGTGGAGTGGGAGCCGGCAGCTTGGGAGCAACTCCACCAGCCCACCAGATGGACAACACGTCTAAACAAACTCTGGTGCTCTTAACAACTAAGAGAAGGAAGATAATACACATGACAAAACAGCTCTCAGGCCCTTGTCACCAAGTCAATTGATTCCAGTCAGCGATACTCCACACTCATTATTTTAAACAAAGGTCTATTCAATAAACGCCACACCTCCCCTAAGGTTCAGTCAGATGTGATCCAACACTCTCTCCTGAAGCTTCTTCTCCTTACAAGGTCCCTTGGGACCAATGGTCATTTGCTTCCACACATGGCGACACAGCGGTGCAGCGGTAGAGTTGCTGCCTCACAGCGCCAGAGACCCGGGTTCGATCCTGACAATGGGTGCTGTCTGTACAGAGTTTGCACGTTCTCCCCGTGACCTTTCTCTGAATGCGCCGGATTCCTCACACACTCCACACCAGGCCTACTGAGTCCGCGCCGACCAGTGATCACCCCGAACACTAGCACTATCCCACACGCAAGGGACGGTTTACAATTTGCAGAAGCCAATTAACCTGCAAACCTGGAGTGTGGGAGAAAACCAGAGCACCCGGAGAAAACAAACGTGTGGGTTTTACTATTTTTGTCAAGTTTTTATCCCCTTTCGTTTCCCCCAACAGTGAAGCACGATTAATTAATCTGCCCCAGATCAAAGTACTTTTATACGTTGGCAGTCCTTGTCTTCATCTGCTGCTGTGGGCTGAAACGCCACCTGTACGTTCACTAGCTTCTATGGTCCTTGAAGGTAGATCGGGTGGTCAAAAAGGCTTTTGGCAGATTGGCCTTCCTCTGTCAGAGTATTGAGTATAGAAGTTGAGAGGTCATGTTGCACTTATACAAGACGTTGGTGAGGCCGGATTTAGAGTATTGTGTTCAATTCTAGGCACCATGTCACATGAAAGATGTTGTCCAGTTGGAAAGGGTGCAGAGAAGAATTACAAGGGTTTTGCCGGGACTCGAGGGGGAGGTTGAGCAGTCTAGGACTCTATTCCTTGGAGCACAGGAGAATGAGGGGTGATAGAAACATAGAAACATATGAAATAGGTACAGGAGTAGGCCATTCGGCCCTTCGAGCCTGCACCGCCATTCAATATGATCATGGCTGATCATCCAACTCAGTATCCTGTACCTGCCTTCTCTCCGTACCCCCTGATCCCTTTAGCCACAAGGGCCACATCTAACTCACTCTTAAATATAGCCAATGAACTGGCCTCAACTACCTTCTGTGGCAGAGAATTCCACAGATTCACCACTCTCTGTGTAAAAAATGATTTTCTCATCTCGGTCCTAAAAGACTTCCCCTTTATCCTTAAACTGTGACCCCTTGTTCTAGACTTCCCCAACATCGGGAATAATCTTCCTGCATCTAGCCTGTCCAACCCCTTAAGAATTTTGTAAGTTTCTATAAGATCCCCCCTCAATCTTCTAAATTCTAGCGAGTACAAGCCGAGTCTATCCAGTCTTTCTTCATATGAAAATCCTGCCATCCCAGGAATCAGTCTGGTGAACCTTCTCTGTACTCCCTCTATGGCAAGAATGTCTTTCCTCAGATTAGGAGACCAAAACTGTACGCAATACTCCAGGTGTGGTCTCACCAAGACCCTGTACAACTGCAGTAGAACCTCCCTGCCCTTATACTCAAATCCTTTTGCTATGAATGCTAACATACCATTCGCTTTCTTCACTGCCTGCTGCACCTGCATGCCTACTTTCAATGACTGGTGTACCATGACACCCAGGTCTCATTGCATCTCCCCTTTTCCTAATCGGCCACCATTCAGATAATAGTCTACTTTCCTGTTTTTGCCACCAAAGTGGATAACCTCACATTTATCCACATTATACTGCATCCGCCATGCATTTGCCCACTCACCCAACCTATCCAAGTCACCTTGCAGCCTCCTAGCATCCTCCTCACAGCTAACACTGCCCCCCAGCTTCGTGTCATCTGCAAACTTGGAGATGTTGCATTCAATTCCCTCATCCAGATCATTAATATATATTGTAAATAGCTGGTGTCCCAGCACTGAGCCTTGCGGTACCCCACTAGTCACTGCCTGCCATTCTGAAAAGGACCCGTTTACTCCTACTCTTTGTAGAGGTGTATAAAATAGAGGTGTATAAAATCATGAGAGGATTAGATCAGGTAGACGCACAGAGTCTCTTGTCCAGAGTAGGGCAATCGAGAACCAGAGGACATAGGTTTAAGGTGAAGGGGTAAAGATTTAATTGGAATCCGAGGGGTAACTTTTTCACACAATGGATGGTGGGTGTATGGAACCAGCTGCCAGAGGAGGTAGTTCAGGCAGGGACTAACTATCTCAACGTTTAAGAAACAATTAGACAGGTACACGGACAGAATAGTTTCCATGCTGTATGACTCGATTACTCTATGACTATAAATATGATTTGTCAGTAAACTGACATAGGAGCCCACAGGACAAAGTTGAACCTCCGGAATTGTGTTTGCAATACCAAAGATGGTGAAAGATTTTCACATTTCAAAGCAAGGAGGCGGGTCATGTTCCTATTAAGAACTTGCCTCTGCCACCATTTCTTACTGTGGTTGCTAACTGATCCTTTCCTCTACTATGATGAATGTCACTGGCGTTACTCCAGTCTAGTTTATTATTGTCATATGTACCATGTTACAGTAAAAAGTTTTTTGTTGCATGCTATCCAGTCAGTGGAAAACAATACCTGATAACAATTGAGCCATCCACAGATACAGGATGAAGGGAATAACACTTTACTTTTGAACTTCGACCAGATACAGTGAGGAAACAGGCCCTTCAGCCCATCTAGTCCTTGATCACTCCATACACTAGCATTGTCCTACACATTAGGGCCAATTTTTTGCAATTTTACCAAAGCCAATTGACCTACAAACCTGTACGTCTTTGGAGTATGGGAGGAAACTGGAGCACCTGGGGAAAAACCCAGTCACAGGGAAAACGTACAAACTCCGTAAAGACCGCACCCATAGTCAGGATTGAACCTGGGTCTTTGGCGCTGTAAGGCAGCAACTCTACCGCTGCACCACTGTGCCGCCCTTCATAGGCTGTAATGTTTTTTGGAAAGTGGAACAGAAGAGTCAGAGTCATCCAGTGTGGAAACAGGCCCTTCGGCCCTACTTACCCATGCGTATTTTTTCTCTGGATGCTCCTGTTTCCTCCCACATTCCAAACACATGCAGGTTTGTAGATTAATGGGCTTCTGTAAAATTGTCCTGAGTGTGTAGTATAGGGCTATCACTGGTCGGTGCAGATCACTTTGTGTCTAATTACATTTATTGTCCGTTCCTGACCTGCTACCCAGTGAGGTTGGACGGTGGTCCAATGCCCTCACTAACACTTTGCTTCTGAAGAGCAGTTCATGGAATTGCCGCTGACACCATCCTCCAGCCATCTGATGTCCTGGACTGAGCGGGAGTCGGGCTGCAGGCAGCAGCCATCTCCTGCAGGGCACGACCACCTCAATCACATCCACTTCCACCTCACCGGCCCGTCTTCTCTGCTTAATCAACAAGCCCGCTGTGAATGTGGCCCCAGGGAGTTCGTGACTGACGGGATAAGAAATGAACAATGAATTCACGCTGCCTCGGCAAGGCCACCAGCATAATCAAGGACCAGTCTCACCCCGGTCACTCCCTCTTCTCCCACTCTCACATCAGGCAAGAGGTACAGAAGCGTGAAAACGCACACCTCCAGATTCAGGGAAAGTTTCTTTCAAGCTGTTATCAGGCAACTGAACCATCCTATCACTAACTAGAGAGCGGTCCAGACCTCCCATATAACTCATTGGAGACCCTCGGACTATCATTAATTGGACTTTATCTTGAACTAAACGTTATTCCCTTCATCCTGTATCCGTACACCATGGATGGCTTGATTGTAAGCATGTATAGCACGCAACAAAAGAGCTTTTCACTGTCTGAATCTGAAGAAGGGTCTCGACCCGAAACATCACCTGCTCCTTATCTCTAGAGATGCTGCTTGACCCATGAGTTGCCCCTGTATTTTGTGTCTATTTTCTGAGTAAACCAGCATCTGCAGTTCCTTCCTACACAGCTTTTCACTGTAACTTGGTACACATGACAACAAACTAAACTAATCAATGTGGCATTTGTCCAAGAATGAGGTTAATTTACAATTTCTTGCCAGTTCAAATTTCTCTGAAATATTTGTCTACAAGTTGTCTACATAAATTACTGATGGAGCCAAAAAATGTGTAAACCAGCACATGGATGGGAGATAATAGTCATATACTCATGAAGTGTGGAAAAGCCCAACTTGGTTTCTGGTTGGGACCCTTCTTCAGACTGACTGTAGTGGGGTAGGGGAGAAGACAGCTGGTTGAGAGGAGGGGCAGGACAAAGCTTGGCAAGTAGTAGGTGGATACTGTTTTTTTGGTTATGTAGATTATTTAGAACTGTTTTTTTGATATGTAGATGGTTGAACAAAGGCAAGTGATGAAAAGATAGAATGTGGATATAAGGTCCGAAGAAGGGGCCCCGACCGGAAACATTACCTACCCTTGTTCTCCAGAGATGCTGCCTGGCCTGCTGAATTACTCCAGCACTATGACTTGTTGTGAAAAGATAGGTGTGAGACAAAAGGATGGAAGATTTGCAAGTTGTGAAGCTAGAGGAAAGGATATATGTGGATGGGGAGGGGGGGGGGGGGGGAGGAGCAAAAATAGGTATGAGTCCGGGTAGGGCACAAGGGACAGGGGGGAAGGTTGACAGAATGTCGGAATAAAGCAGCACATTGATGGGAGATAATACAGTAATAGACTCATAGTCATTCAGCATGGAAAAGGCCCTTCGGCCCAACTTCCCCATGCCAACCAACATGCCCCATCTACACTAGTCCCACTTGTCTGTGTTTGGCCCATATCCCTCCAAACATTTCCTATCCATGTGCCTGTCTAATTGTGTTTTAAATGTACCTGCCTCGACTACCTCCTCCAGCAGCCCGTTCCATCCAACCACCACCCTTTGTATGAAAACGTTACCCCTCGGGTCCCTATTAAATCCTCTCCCCCCCCCCTCAATGGATCTATGTCCTCTGATTCCTAGATTTCCCTACTCTGGGCAGGTACCAT
>CM075979.1:67967293-68152364 GCA_038087875.1 Malacoraja senta | reverse complement strand
GAGGCCAGTTAACCTACAAACCTGTATGTCTTTGGGATGTGGGAGGAAGCCAGAGCACCCGGACAAGATCCATGTGGTCACAGGGAGAACGTACAAACTCCGCACACGGACAGCAGCCGAGGTCAGGATCGAACCCGGGTCTCTGGTGATGTGTGGCAGCAGCTATACCAGCTGTGCTACCAGTTGTGCTACCGAGCTGCCAGAGGAAGTAGTTTAGTTTAGTTTACTTGAGTTTTTACTTCCAGCTTCGGACGATAGCTAAAATAAAACAATTCCTCCAGTTTGATGACCTCGAAAAGATCATCCACACATTTATCTCCTCCCGCCTAGATTACTGCAACTCCCTCTACACTGGCATCAGCCAATCTTCCCTGTCCCGCCTGCAACTGGTCCAAAACGCCGCAGCGAGACTCCTGACGGGCACTCGAAAAAGGGACCACATCACCCCGATCCTGGCCTCTCTCCACTGGCTCCCTGTGCGGTTCCGAATAAATTTCAAGATCCTCCTTTATGTCTACAACGCCCATAACGGGCTTGCCCCCACCTACATCAAAAATCTGCTTACCCACCCCACCACCTCCAGGTCCCTCAGATCGGCCGACTTGGGGTCTAGGCATAAGCTCAGGGGCGACCGCACCTTTGCGGTTGCAGCTCCTAGACTGTGGAACAGCATCCCTCTTCCCATCAGAACTGCCCCCTCCATCTACTCCTTTAAGTTGAGACTTAAAACTCATCTTTACTCTCAAGCCTTTCTTGACGTCCTCTGAGTGAGGGCTATATGTATGTATTTATGTATGTACTTAATCTATGAACCACTGTTGTGTAACGTTAGTCTCTCCACCAATGTAAAGCACTTTGGCCAATGAGAGTTGTTTATTAAATGTGCTATAGAAATAAAAGTGACTTGACTTGAGTGACTTAGTTTAGAGAAACAGCATGGAAACAGGCCTTTCGGCCCAGAGTCCAGGCTTGACAAACTCCGTAGACAGCACCAGTAATCAAGATCAAACCCAGGTCTCTGGTGCTG
Source organism: Malacoraja senta (assembly GCA_038087875.1). NCBI lineage: Eukaryota > Metazoa > Chordata > Chondrichthyes > Rajiformes > Rajidae > Malacoraja > Malacoraja senta. The sequence goes on along the minus strand of CM075979.1, from coordinate 68,151,337 downwards.
TAAGGCAGCAACTCTACCGCTGCACCACCCAGTCAGAGGGAGGTGACATACGTGCGCACGTACACACTCTGACACACACACACACACTCTTGTGCGCTCACACATACACTGTCACTCACACACAAACAAAGTCACATGCGCGTGCACACCCACTCTTACTCCCACACATATACACACACACTCAGTCATACACATATACAGGTGAACACAGACACACATACACTGCCTCACAGACGTGCGCACACACCCACATGCAAACAGACAGATACATGCATGCACACGCATACATACACACATACATGTCACACACACGCAAACACACATGTACAGGCATGTGCGCACCCACCCACACATAACCCTCTCATGCACACACACTGTCATACACACTCATGCACTCATGCACACACACTGTCATGCACACTCTCATACACACTCTCATACACACTCATGCACACACTCTCACAAACAGACACTCATGCACACACACACACCCCACACACACACACATTCTCATACACACGCACACACACACACACTGTCTCATCGAGGTACAGCCAATTCCCATACACATGAAAGGAGTGAGAGGTGGAGTTATCTCACAAGCGAGTGCGAGAGCGCAGACATTCACGAAGGCGTGAGGGGGGGGGAGCACAGCTCGTTCAGACTCTCTGGTCGACTCTGAACCAGCCTGCCCTATCTGGGGGAGTTGCTGGTGAGAGACGCAGGCCTCCCCCACCACCATGTTCTGCCTCGTTCTGCCTCGTTGACATTCAATCATTCCTCCAGCAACAGCTGAACACCAGCCCTGCAAAAACACACCATTAACCCTCTGGTCGACAAAGGCCTGGGTAGAGTGGATGTGGAGAGGATGTTTCCACTAGTGGGAGAGTCTAGGACCAGAGGCACAGCCTCAGAATGAAAGGACAGACCTTTAGAAAGGAGACGAAGAGGAATTTCTTCAACCAGAGAATGGCAAATCAGTGGAATTCATTGCCACGGATGGCAGTGGAGGCCGAGTCATGGTGTATTTTTAAAGTGGAGATTGATAGGTTCTTGATTAGTGAGGGTGTCACAGGTTACGGGGAGAAGACAGGAGAATGAGGCTGAGAGGGAAAGAGATCAGCCATGATTGAATGGCAGGGCGGACCCGATGGGCTGAATGGCCTAATTCTGCTCCTATGTCTTATGGCGTTCTCTAACTTCTCTTACAATGCAGTTGGCTCGGTGTGCAATCACCCTCAAGCAGCACTGTGACATTGCTGCTTACGTTTGAAGTTGAAGGGCATATTAGTTTAATGTGTAGGAAGGAACTGCAGATACCGACACAAAATGCCGGAGTAACTCAGCGGGTCAGGCAGCATCTCTGGAGAAAAGGAATAGGTGACATTTCAGGTCGAGATCCTTTAGTTTAGTTTAGTTTAGTTTAGAGATACACCGCAGAAACAGGCCCTTCGACCGGCAATCCCCGCACACTAACACTATCCTACACCCACAAGGGACAATATTTACATTTACCAAGCCAATTAACCTACAAACCTGTACGTCTTTGGAGTGTGGGAGGAAACCGAAGATCAGGGAGAAAAACCCACGCAGGTCACGGGGTAAACGTACAAACTCCGTACAGACAGCACCCGCAGTCGGGATGGAACCTGGGTCTCCAGTGCTGCATTCGCGGTAAGGCAGCAACTCTACTGCTGTGCCACCCTTCTTCAGACAGAGTCAGGGGAGAGGGAAACTAGAGATATGTAAAGGTACAGAACAAATCAGAGCCGGCACCGACGGCCAAAGAGCCCACAATGGTCAATAGTTGGCTGCGGAGGTGGTGATAATGAGGGGTTACGAACATTAAAACTAGCAGGACGACTAGGGTGGGGGGGGGGGGACGGAGAGAGTGGGAATGCAAGGGTTACTTGAAATGACAGAATATCATTATTCATACAGTTGGGTTGTAAGCTGCCCAAGTGAAATGTGAGGTGCTGTTCCTCTAATTTGTGTGTGGCCTCACTCTGACAGTGGAGGAGACCCAGGACAGAGAGATCAGTGTGGGAATGGGAAGGGGAGTTAAAATAGACAATAGACAACCGGAGTAGGCCATTCGGCCCTTCGAGCCAGCACCGCCATTCGATGTGAGCATGGCTGATCATCCACAATCAGTACCCTGTTCCTACCTTCTCACCATATCCCCTGACACCGCTATCTTTAAGAGCCCTATCTAGCTCTCTCTTGAAAGTATCCAGAGAACCGGCCTCCATCGCCCTCTGAGGCAGAGAATTCCACAGACTCACCACTCTCTGTGTGACAAGGTGTTTCCTCATCTCCGTTCTAAATAGCTTACCCCTTATTCTTAAACTGTGGCCCCTGCCAAATGTTTGGCAACTGGGCATAATAGTTTAGTTTAGTTTAGTTTATTCCAGTTACGTCTAGTGAGATAAGTGATCATGGTCTTATTGTCTTAACAGTTTCCAAAAAGGAATCATCAAAAGGACAGGAAGCAGAGGGGAGCCGTTCCACTGCCATCTTAATTTAGATTATTATTGTCATGTTTACCGAGGTACAGTGAAAATCTTTCTTGTTGCTACTCATTCAGCGAAAAAGGCTGTACAAGATTACAATCAAGCCGTCCACAGTGTACAGGATCAATGGTATAACGTTTAGTGCAAGATAAAGCCCAGTAAAGCCAGATCAAAGTTCTCCAAATGGAAAGAGAATCCAGAAATCGGAGGCGCAAAGGGACTTGGGAGTGCTTGTGCAGGACTCCCAAAAAGTTAATTTGCAAGTCGAATCGGAAGGCAAATTCAATGCTAGCATTTATATCAAGAGGACTGGGATACAAAAACAGAGAGATGTAATGCTGAGGCTCTCTCTATAAGGTGCTGGTTAGGCCCCATTTGGAGTACTGTGAGCAAATTTAGGGCCCATATCTGAGGAAGGATGTGCTGGCCCTGGAGAGAGCCCAGAGGAGGTTTACAAGAATGATTCCAGGAATGAGTGGGTAAGCATATGATAATGTTTGACAGCACTGGGCCTCTATTCACTGGAGTTTAGACAGTTGAGGGGGGACCTTATTGAAATTGACAGAATTATGAAAGACCTGGATAGAGTGGATGTGGAAAGGATGTTTCCACTGGTGGGAGAGTCTAGGACCAGAGGACAGCCTCACAATTAAAGGGCGCTCTTTTAGAAAGGAGGAACTTCTTTAGTCAATCTGTGGAACTCATTGCCACAGAGGGCTGTGGAGGCCAAGTCAGTGGATATTTTTAAGGCAGAGATCGACAAATTCTTGATTAGAACGGATGTCAAGGATTATGGGGAGAAGGCAAGAAAATGGGATTAGGAGGCAGAGATCAGCCATGATTGAATGGTGGAGTGGAGTGGACTCGATGGGCCGAATGGCCTAATTCTACTCCTCTAACCTATGAACTTGTGAGATCAGATCCTGACTATGGGAGCTGTCTGTACGGAGTTTGTACGTTCTCTCTGTGACCACATGAGTTTTCTCCAGTTTCCTCCCACAATCCAAAAAAGTACAGGTTTGTGGGTTAATTAAAATTGTCCCTACTGCGAAGGATAATGCTAGTGTGCGTGAAGATCGCTAACCGGCACGGACTTGGTTTGCCGAAGGGCCTGTTTCCATGCTGTATCTCTAAAGTCTAAAGGTGGATGGGAGGTCAGGAACACTCTCTAGCTGGTGAGAGGACAGTTTAGTTGCCTGTTAACAGACAGGAAGAAACAGTGCCTGAATCTGGCGTTGAGCGTTTTCAAGCATTTCCCCACATTTTTGGTCAGTGAATGCAGGAAGGTGTGTTGTGGGTGTATTTTAGGATGCAGTGGTAACAAGGCCAGACATTACATACACAGGACCTGGATAAGCCAACAGGCAAGAAGAAGTCCCGACCCTAAACGTCATCAACCCATGTTCATAGAAACATAGAAAAATAGGTGTAGTAGGCCATTCAGCCCTTCGATCCAGCACCGCCATTCACTATGATCATGGCTGATCATTCAAAATCAGTACCCCGTTCCTGCTTTCTCCCATATCCCTTGATTCCGTTAGCCCTAAGAGTTATATCTAACTCTCTGTTGCAAACATCCAGTGAATTGGCCTCCACTGCCGTCTGTGGCAGAGAATTCGACAGATTCACAACTCTCTGTGTGAAAAAGTTTTCCCTCATCTCAGTCCTAAATGGCCTACCTCTAATTCTGACACTGTGACCCCTGGTTCTGGACTCCCCCAACATCGGGATAATTTTTCCTGCATCTAGCCTGCATCCTGCATCCAATCCCTTAAGAATTTTATATGTTTCTATAATATCCCCTCTCATCTTTCTAAATTCCAGTGAATATAAACCCAGTTGACCCATTCTTTCATCATATGTCAGTCCCGCCATCCCAGGAATTAACCTGGTGAACCTATGCTACACTCCCTCAATAGCAAGAATGTCCTTCCTCATATTAGGAGACCAAAACTGCACACAATACTCCAGGCATGGTCTCACGAGGGCCCTGTGCAACTGCAGTAGGACCTCCTTGCTCCAATACTCAAATCCTCTCGCTATGAAGGCCAACATGCCATTTGCTTTCTTCACTGCCTGCTGTACCTGCATGCTTACTTTCAGTGACTGATGTACAAGGAGTTGAGTATAGGAGCAAAGAGGTCCTCCTGCAGTTGTACAGGGCCCTCGTGAGACCTTCCCCCGTCTCTTCAGACTGAACAAAAGTCCGAACATGAAACGTCACCAAACCACATTCTCCAGAGAGGTTGCCTGACCCGCTGAGTTACTCCAGCACTTTGTGTCCATCAATAGACAAAGTCGGGATTGTTTTCTCTGGAGCATTGGTAGCTGGGGGAGACCTGATATAAGTTTATAACATGATGAGAGGCACAGAGAGGTAGACAGAACCATTTCCCCAGGGTGGTGATGTCAAAGGCTAGAGGGCATAAGGACTAGAGGGGAAAGTTTATAGAAGATCAAGTGACAAGTTTTTTTTTTAACAGAGTGGTGGGTGCCTGGAGTGGTGGTGTATGATGGAGGTTTAGTTTAGTTTAGTTTAGTTTAGTTTACAGCATGGAAACAGTCCCTTCGGCCCACCGAGCCGGCACCGACCAGCAATCGCCATACAACAGCACTATCCTACACACACTAGGCATAATTTACAATCTTTACCAACATCAATTAACCTACAAAGCTCTACATGTTTGGAGTGTGGGAGGAAACCGGAGCATCCTAGAGAAAACCTACGCGGTCACGGAGAGAACTTGCAAACTCCGTACAGACAGCACCCAGTCAGGATCAAACCCGGGTCTCTGGCGATGTAAGGCAGCAACTCTACCATTGTGCCTTTGTGCCCCCTGGTATTTAAGAGGTATTTAAGAGGAATTTAGTTCGGCACATACATGTATATGCAGGAAATGGAGATTAGTTTAAGTTGGCATCATGTTCGGCATGGACATCATGGGCCTGTTCCTGTGCTGTAGTTTTGTAGTTCCAGGCAGAAGTTTTGACAAGTTCATAAGTCATAGGAACAGAATTAGACCATTCTGCCCATCAAGTCTACTCCGCCATTCAATCATGGCTGATCTATCTTTCCCTCTCAACCCCATTCTCCTGCCTTCCCCCCATAACACCCGACACCAGTACTTATCAAGAATCTGTCAATCTCCACCTTAAAAAATACCCATGACTTGGCCTCCACAGCCTTCTGGGGCAATGAATTCCACAGATTCACCACCCTCTGACTAAAGAAATTCTTCCTCGTCTCCTCTCTAAAGGTTCGTCGTTTTATTCTGAGGCTGTGGCCTCTGGTCTTAGACTCTCCCACTAGTGGAAACATCCTCCCCACATCCAGACCCAATGAAACTCTACTTGGAGCAGAGGCAATGTGGAACATTTCCACTGCTACCATAGCATGACAGCGGTAGCGTGCAGGTGTACAATGCCTGAGGTACGGATGGTGGTATGTTGGGAAATGAGGGAAGAGAACACATTGAATTTTCTTCACGGTTAGTCTACGTTTGGACTTCAAAGGAGCTTCCATTTTGTGAAGCACACAAAGGCTGTTCACAAGGTGGAAACACAAAGCAGCTGTCAACCCGAGTCACCACAGGATAAATAATACAGCAGGTACGAATTCTTTCCATTTGAAACAGATCCTCTTTTAGATCACTTGACACCCCACCTACAGACGCACTGCCGTGATACAAATCCACTACATTCTCTCATCAATGCCGCATAGAAGGACCAGTCCGCCCGTCGGTCTCCTGTTGTCCCTTAGCTCCTCTGTTGACAGATATGGCGGCACAGTGGTGCAGCGGTAGAGTTGCAGCCTCACAGCGCTACAGACCCGGGTTCGATTCTGACTGCAGGTGCTGTCTGTACAGAGTTTGCCGTTCTCCCCGTGACCGCGTGGGTTTTCTCCTGGTGATCCGGTTTCTAGGTTAATTGGGTTCAATAAATTGTCCCAGGTGTGTAGGATAAAACAAGTAGATGGGTGATCAGTACTCTGGGCAGACTCGGTGGGCCGAAAGGTCTGTTTCCATGCTGTATCTCTGAACTAGACGTCTCTCACTAGATGCATTCCAGTAGTCATAGAGTCATAGTGTCATACAGTGTGGAATAAAGTCCTACAGCCCAACTTGCCCACACCGACCAACATGTCCCATCTACGCCAGTCCCACCTGCCACCCTTTAAACCTGTCCTATCCATGCACCTGTCCAAATGTTTCTTGAAAGTTGCGATAATACCTGCCTCAACTACCTCCTCCGGCAGCCCGTTCCATACACGTACCAAATTTACCCGTTCCTATTAAATCTTTCCCCCCTCACCTTAAATCTATGCCCTCTGGTTCTTGATTCCCCTACTCTGGGCAAGAGACTCTGTGCATCTACCTGATCTATTCCTCTCATGATCTTCTACACCTCTAGAAGATCTCCCCTTATCCTCTTCCGCCTCACTCCAGCAAATTCCCGCTATTTAACCTGAGAATTTAGCATCACGTTCGGTACAGACATTGTGGGCTGAAGGGCCTGTTCTGGTGCTGTCCGATTCTATATTCTCTGTATATAATCTGCCTTCAAACAGAAGCTACAGCTCTTGTTTACACAGAGTTAATCCTCTGCACTCAAACCTCAAGCAGGCACAAGATGTAAAAATGTTAAGAATGCAGAGGATACAGCATAAATGGAGCCGCAGGTTGCTATGGGCAACGGAAAAATAGGGATCCTCGATCAATGTTAACGGCAGATTAATATTCCAATGTGCCTTTGGAGCTTGCTGTATCCAACCTTGTACTTGATTTGCACGAGCGACTCTTGCAAAAAGCATTTCATTTGCCACTAAAGAACCTGCCTTGCCCTGCTGTGTAAAGAGAGGCACAGTGGCACATTGGTAGCGTTGTTGCCTCACAGTGCCAGAAACTCGGGTTCGATCCCGGCTATAGGTGCTGTCTGTACGGAGTTTGTCCGTTCACCCCGTCACGACGTGGGTTTTCCCCGGGAGCTCCAGATTCCTCCCACACTCCAAAGACGTACAGGTTCCATCCTTGGCCCCATTCTCTTCTTCCTGTATATGCTCCCCTTAGGCCAAGTCATTGAAAGGCCTTCCATTGCTACGCAGACGATACACAACTCTATCTCCCCCTGAAGCCCATAAAACAATCAAATCTGCTTAACCTTACCCGCTGCCTCGAGGATATAAAGTGTTGGATGGCCCAGAACTTCCTCCAACTAAACGAGAGTAAGTCTGAGGTCATCCTTCTCGGCCCCTCGGACTCAATCAAAATGATAGCAGGCAGCCTTGGAAGCCTTACCCCACTACTCAAACCTCACGTCAAAAACCTGGGCGTGATATTTGACTCAGCACTGAAATTTGACAAACAAGTCAATGTCGTGGTAAAAGCTAGCTTCTTTCAGCTTTGGACGATAGCTAAAATAAAACAATTCCTCCAGTTTGATGACCTGGAAAAGATCATCCACACATTCATCTCCTCCCGCCTAGATTACTGCAACTCCCTTTACACTGGCATCAGCCAATCTTCCCTGTCCCGCCTGCAACTGGTCCAAAACGCCGCAGCGAGACTCCTGACGGGCACCCGACAAAGGGACCACATCACCCCGATCCTGGCCTCTCTCCACTGGCTCCCTGTGCAGTTCCGTATAAACTTTAAGATCCTCCTCCATGTCTACAAAGCCCTCAATGGGCTTGCCCCCACCTACATAAAAAGTCTTCTCACCCACCACTCCACCTCCAGGCCCCTCAGATCGGCCGACTTGGGGTTGCTGAATATCCCACGGTCTAGGCATAAGGTCAGGGGCGACCTTTGCGGTTGCAGCCCCTAGACTGTGGAACAGCATCCCCTTTCCCATCAGAACTGCCCCCTCCATCGACTCTTTTAAGTCAAGACTAAAAACGTATCTATACTCCCAAGCCATTCCCGACGTCCTCTGAGTGAGGGCTACATGTATATATGTATGTAGTTTGTTGTTTATGCTATTCTTATAACAAATGTAAAGCACTTTGGCCAACGAGAGTTGTTTTTCAAATGTGCTATATAAATAAATGTGACTTGACTTGAGGTTTGTAGGTTAATTGGCTTCGGTAAGAATTATAAATTGTCCCTGATGTGTAGGATAGTGCTGGTGTACGGGATGATGGCTGGTAGGGCGATCTGCGGCCACATATGGCAGCAGGCGGTAGATAGGACTGTTCCGTGTACTTTTGTAACTTTATTGGTGCCAAAACATGACGACTCTTGTGTACTGCCTTGGGGAGGTCTGCTGTGTGACTTTACCAGGTTGTACGCAAATCAAAGCATTTTACTGTATCTAAGAATGCATGTGACAGATAAAGCATCATTAAATCATTGAACTCCCCATTCCCAGACTGAAGATGACTGAACTTTATTGCCTTCCCTCACAGTGGGAAACGTTGATTCCGCTGTGTGGGGATGTTCATGTTAAATTCTATCGTGTGTTGCATTCTTTTTATTCGTATGGCTGTATGGCAACTCAAATTTCACTGTACCAATTGGTTCCTGTGACAATAAATGTGACCTTGAACTTGAAATGTAAACTTGAGCAGCTTATCTAGAATCTAACTGCATTAAAAAATGTTCAGAGAATCTGTTTCCATTACTCTTTTGAGGAAGAGTGCAGAGAGTGGTGGATGTCTGCAATGTTCACCCAGAGCAGCTAGTGGAATCATATGCAATGACTATGTTGAAGAGGTAGAAGTGGGGATGTACAGATGCTGGTTTACACCAAAGACAGACACAAAGCTCTGGAGTAATTTGACGGGTCAGACAGCTTCACTGAAGAATAGATATTGCTGTGTTTCAGGTCAGGACCCTTCTTCGGACTGAAAGTATGGGGGGGTGAAGAATTGGAGGCGAGAAAAGTCCAGGACTAATCAGCACCGACCACAAATGACCTCAGGCAAGGCGGTGCCTGGTAAGTCCATTGTTGGCTGGGGAAGGTGTGATCTCAAGAGGGAAACAATGTAGAGAACCGTGGAACTGGTAAAACGACTGGAGGAAGGGGGCAAGGGAAGTGAGTACAAGTAGAAATGACTTAAAATTAGAGAATTCAATGTTCACATGTAAGAGGAATTTAGAAAGGCCCCTAAATAGACATGGTATAGAAGGAAGAATAAAGAAACAAGCAACCGCAGGTGCTGGTTAATACACAAAAGGACAAAGCGCTGGAGTACTTTGCAGATCAGCAGAATCTCTGGAGAACCTATCTCTAGATAGGTGACGTTTCGAGTCAAGATCCTTCTTCAGACTGATGAAGGGTCTCGACCCTAAACATCACCTATCTCTGTTCTCCAGAGATGCTGGCTGACCCGCTGAGTTACTCCAGCACGCTGTGTCCCGTTAAGGTGTAGAAGGAAACGGTCCTAACACAGGCAAATGGGATTGGGGTCAGCATGGATGTGGAGGGCTGAAGGGCCTGTTTGTGAACTGTACCGCTCTTCAGACTGGTGTTCCCAAGACCTATGTCCCACCAAACTGGCTTCAACTGTGTGTTAAATGGGAGACTTAAACAAATACCCATAATTATAGATTCTTCCACAGGAAGTAACATCCTCTCCACCACAACACCTGCTCATTATCCCGTCACACGTGGATTTGCCCTGCATGTCCTGGTGATTGAAAGTATCTCATCAGCTTTACTATAGATGTAGAATTTAGAGATAAAGCATGGTAACAGGCCCTTCGGCCCACCAAGTCCGTGCCGACCAGCGATTACCTGTACACTAGCACAATCCTACACACTAGGGACAATTTACAATTTTTACAGAAGCCAATTAACCTACAATTACCAAGAAACCAGTGTAAGGAGGAACTGCAGATGCTGGTTTACACCAATGATAGACGCAAAGTGCTGCAGTCAGGCAGGTCACATGGCGGGTCAGGCAGGCAGCATCTCTGAGGTGACGTTTCCGATAGGAACCCTTTTACAGTCTCAATCTCTTCCACATCTCTTTTCTCCAGAGATGCTGCCTCGCCCGCTGAGTTACTCCAGCACTTTGTGGCACCCTACAAACCTGCACGTCTTTTGAGTGTGGGAGGAAACCGGACCACCTGGAGAAAAACCACGCGGTCACGGGGAGAACGTACAAACTACATGCAGACAGCACCCGTAATCAGGATCGAACCCGGGTCTCTGGCGCTGTGAGGCAGCAACTCTTCCGCTGCGCCACCGTGCCGTCCCACAGCTGCCAAGCCTTCCATGATCACCTGAGGCAGGGAGCGGTTCTTTCCTTTCCCGAGCCCAGGTGGGAATAAAGCCGTAGTCTTGAGAACATTACCACTAAATGGGCCTCCAGTTAAAACTAATTACCCCCTCACACTTCAACCTCTCTGTAATTAAGTACGTGCAACATCTGCCTGTCTAAAAGAAAGCATAGACAACTGAAAATTGACCACAAGCACAAAATATGGACTTAATTAAAGAGGAAGGAAGGTAAGTAGTAAGCTTTCAAATGGGATCCCATTTGTGTCCATTAACTGCTGCTAGAGTAATACTACAACTACAATTATCAGGTCGTTGGTTTAGATTGTTTTTAAATAGGTCTTAAGATCCTTCTCTCCTCAAAATCCAGACCATTCACAGCTCCCACCAAAGCTTTTACACGGTTATTTGTCCACTTCAATGAAGAAGGGTCCCGACTCAAAACGTCACCCATCCTTTTTTCTTCTGAGATGCTGCCTGATCTGCTGAGTTTCTCCAGCACTTGTGTCTATATTCTGCACCCATTTTGTTGCTTAGTTTAGTTGATGTTAGAGATGCAGCTTGGTTACAGGCCCACCGAGCCCACACCGGCCATTGATCACCTGTTCACCTTAATTAACACACAATGCACAACTCGGGACAAATATACAGAAGCCAATTAACTTACAAACCAGCACGTCTTTGGCATTTGGGAGGAAACGTAGCACCCAGACGAATCCCCATGAGGTCACTGGGAGAACATGCAAACTCCACACAGATAGCACCGGATGTCAGGATCGAACCCAGGTGTCTGGCACTGTGGGGCAGACTGTGCCACTGTGATTGTGGAGGGATCTGGTTGATATTTTAGTTTAGTTTAGTTTGGAGATACAGTAGCCTCTAAAGGATACAATGTGCTGGAGTAACTCAGCAGGTCAGGCAGCATCACTGGAGAACATGGACAGGTGGCGTTTCTGAGTCCGAAGGGTCTCAACCCAAAACGCCACCTATCCTTGTTCTCTAGAGATGCTGCCTGACCTGCTGAGTTACTCCAGCACATTGAGGCCTTTTGTGTATCAACTGGCATCTGCAGTTCTTTGTTTCTACAGGCCCTTCTCCCACTGAGCTCACACCAACCACCCGTTTTCTTCATATGTTGCAAAACATACTTGGCTAATAAAGTATTATTGTGATTGTATAATAGTATATCTGTTCTGATTGTATAGCATCCAAAACTAAGCTTCTCACTGCACCAAGGTACATGTGACACCAAGGCCTCTACTTCCTTAGAAGGCTCAGAATGTTCGGCATGTCCCCAACAACCCCCACCAACTTCTACAGATGCGCTGTCGAAAGCATTTCAGCAGGATGCACCACAACATGGTTTGAGAGCAGCTCCATCCAGCCCAGACTATCACACAAACCAACCTCACTTCCATTGACTCCATCTACACATCACACTGCCCCAGGCAGGCAGGGTCACCAGAATAATCAAGGACTAGTCTCACCCTGGTCACTCCTTCTTCTCCCATCAGGCAAGGGACACAGGTGTGAAAACGCACACCTCCTGATCCAGGGACAGTTACTTCCCAGCTGTTATCAGGCAACTGAACCACCCTATCGACGACTAGAGAGCGGTCCTGACCTCCCATCTACCTCACTGGAGACCCCCAGACTATCTTTAATTGGACTCTACCTTGCACTAAATGCAATCCCTTCATCCTGTATCTGTACACTGTGGACGGCTCGATTACAATCATGTATAGTCTTTCTGCTGACTGGATAGCCTGCAACAAAAGATTTCCACTGTACCTTAGTACACTTGAGAATAAGTTAAACTAAACTAATAAACCTAAACATCAAGCGTGCCATTTCCTTCCTTCCTAAGATGGACACAAAATGCTGGAGTAACTCAGCGGGACAGGCAGCATCTCTGGAGAGAAGGAATGGGTGACGTATCGGGTCGAGACCCTTCTTCAGATGGAGGGCCTCGGCCCGAAACGTCACCCATTCCTTTTCTCCGGAGATGCTGCCTGTCCCGCAGAGTTACTCCAGCTTTTTGTGTCTATCTTCGGTTTAAACCAGCATCTGCAGTTCCTTCCTACACATGTCCTTTCTCTTCTTCACCCCAACGCTGCTGAACCTTTCGGGTTCCACAGTCGTTGGCTGTTGAGCAAGGTGGGACATCGAGAGTGGGTGAAAGGCGCCACGTAAATGCAAATCTTTCTTTCCAGCCTCGCCCCAGAGTGATGTCACTCCACATTCAAGTCACATTGCTCTTGGAATGCAAGCCACACAGTCCAGGTGAGGTTCATTGCTACACCCTCCCCGACAGGTGACCTTTAGCTTGCAAGCTACGGGAATTTCCACTCAACGCCCGTCACAGCCCACAGAGAAAGCACCGCCTCACAATACAGTGGGAACAGCAAGGGAATAAAGTCACCCATGAAGAAAAAAACTAATCCACCCTGAATGGTGTTAGTTTTCAGTTTCGAGATGGAGTCATAGTCAAACAGCACGAAACTAAGCACTTAGAAACATAGAAAATAGATGCAGGAGTAGGCCATTCGGCCCTTCGAGCCTGCACTGCCATTCAATATGATCATGGCTGATCATCCAACTCAGTATCCTGTACCTGCTTTCTCTCCATACCCCCTGATCCCTTTAGCCACAAGGGCCACATCTAACTCCCTCTTAAATATAGCCAATGAACTGGCCTCAACTACATTTTGTGGCAGAGAATTCCAGAGATTCACCACTCTCTGTGTAAAAAATGTTTTTCTCAACACTTCTCTCACTAGATGCCTTCCATTAGTCACAGAGTCATACAGAGTTGGCACTGGCCCTTCAGCCCAACTTGCTCACACCAACCAACATGCCCCATCTACACTAGTCCCACCTGCCCGCATTTGGCCCAATTCCCTCTAAATCCTATCCATGTACCTGTCTAAATGTTCCTGAAACATTGCGATAGTCCCTGCCTACACCACCTCCTCTGGCAGCTCATTCCAGACACCCACCCCCCCCCCCTCTGTGTAAAGACGTTGCCCCTCAGGTTTCTATTACATCTTTCCCCCCTCCTCACCTTAAACCCATGCCCCTCTAGATCCCCCCACTCCCGAGTAAAAGATCTGTGCATTTACCCTATCTATTCCTCTCATGATCTTGTACATCTCTAGAATCCTCATCCTCCTACTCTCCAAGGAACATAGCCCTCTCCTGCTTAACGTCTTCCTACAGTATGGAAGCCAGCCCTTCGGCTCATCACTCACACCTTTCCTATGTTATCCCACTTTCCCATCCACTTTCAGCACACCATGGGTAATTTTACAGAGGCCAATTAACCGATGAACCTGAATGCCTTTGGGGAGTGAGAGGAAAATAGAGCACCTGGAGAAAACCCACGCGGTCACAGACAGAACGTGCAAACTCCACACAGGCAGCCCCCGAGGTCAGGTTCGAACCGGGATCTCAGGCGCTGTGAGGCAGTAGCTCTACCCGCTGCGCCTCTGGTTTTACACATGTAACGGGTAAATGTTAACATTGTCGGCAAGGTTGGCTTTTGTAATGCGATTAGTGTCAACGCTGCTTTCATTCTTGTACATCACAAGGGTCTTGAGTGGTTGTTAAAGGCAATCACATCTCAATGGCAAATGGATTTAAATGGCCTGAAAAGACTGCAATTCACACGGGGCCACACCTCTGGGATCACGAGGTGTCAAGGAGCTGATAGATGGAAGTGAGGAGAGATGGGAATTGCTGGAATCTTGAACAAGGGACAGGCAGACGATGTTTCGGGTCGGGAGGCTTCTTCAGACCGATCATAGTCAGTGGGAGGTGAGGGTGGAACAAAGCCTTGCAAGGTACGACACGATACAATAGAACTTTATTTATCCCAGGAGGGAAATTGGTCAAGTGCTCCATGGAGTAAGTACAACGTGCTGGAGCAACTGAAGAAGGGTCTCGACAGCTCAGGGGCGACCGCGTTTTTGTGGTTGCAGCTCCTAGACTATGGAACAGCATCCCTCTTCCCATCAGAACTGCCCCCTCCATCGACTCTTTTAAGTCTAGACTTAAAACTTATTTCTACTCTCAAGCCTTTCTTGAGGTCCTCTGAGGGAGCGCTGTATGTATGTGTCTATGTATGTATTGTTGATCTATGTACCACTGTTTGTAGCATGTTAGTACCTCCACCAATGTAAAGCACTTTGGTCAACGAGAGTTGTTTTTAAATGTGCTATAGAAATAAAAGTGACTTGACTTGACCCAAAATGTCACCCATTCCTTCTCTCCAGAGATGCCGCTGAGTTACTCCAGCATTTTGTGTCTATCGCTGGAGTAACTCAGCAGGTCAGGCAGAATCCCTGGAGAACATGGATGGGTGACGTTTCGTTCGGGACCCCTGAAGAAAGGGTCTTTCCACATACAAGGTGGTGATAAAATCTGGAACCATCTTCCCCAATATTTGTAGCGAGGAAGTGCAGATGCCGGTTTAAACCAAAGGCAGACACAAAAAGCTGCAGTAACTCAGCAGGTCAGGCAGCATCTCTGGAGAAAAATAGTAGGCAACGTTTTGGGTCGAGACCCTATTCCTTTTCTCCAGGATTGCTGCCTGACCCATCCAGCTTTTTGTGACCATCTTTCCCGAAATGTATTTCACATTGGGCTCACCGTTCACTTTAAATCTGAGATTGGCCATAAAGGCTCGAGAGTAGAAGCAAGGTGAACTGAAGGCCACGGGTTTGTTATGATCTCATTAAAAGTTATGGGAGAGTAAACAGCTTCCTCCTGTCCTTGCAATTTCTGTAAAAGACATAATAAACTTCGACCATATCTTTTCCTTCCTCAGCACGGTGGTGTTGTTTTGTCTTGTTACCAGATCTACTTGAAAAGCACACTGCGTTCTCATTTTAGGGCAGCAAGTGTAGGTGAAAGAAGCTGCAGCAGTTAATGCAAGGGAATAATGGTGCGTGTGTGTGTGTTGTGTGTGTGTATGAGTGTGTGTGTGTATATGTATATGTAAGTGCATGTTTGTAAGTGTATGTGTAAGTGTAGATAGACACGAAAAGCTGGAGTAACAAGGAATAGGTGACGTTTAGGGTTGAGACCCTTCTTCAGACTGAGAATCAGGGGAAAGGGAAATGAGAGATATGGACGGCATGTGTGAATGTGTGATTTTATGTGTGTATGTGTGTAGATGTATGATTGTATGTATATTTAAGTGTATACCTGTAAGTGTAATGGGCCTGTCCCACTTAGGTGATTTTTTAGGCAACTGCAGGCAACCAGTTTGTCGCCACATGTTCGCCGGTGGTCGCCGGGAGTCGTCTCCTCAGTCGCGCAAAAAGTCGTAGCGTCTTTCTGGTTGCCGCTAAATTTTCAACATGTTGAAAGTTTTTCGGCGACAGTGGGTTTGACGCCAATGAGCGTAGCTTGACTTCTCCTGACGTAGGTGCTGTCGTAGTTGTCGCCAGGTTAACGTAGGTTGTCGCCAGGTGCTGACGTCGTTTTGTTTTTGTCGTTAAAGTAATGATTCTATTTCAAATTTTATGTCGAGGGGGGGGTCCAGTCACCGGTTTTTCAGCGACCTGCTAAGACTATGGCAGTCGCCGGCAGTTGCCTAAAAATAGCCTAAGTGGGACAGGCCCATAAGTTTGCAAGTGTAATTGTGCAAGTGTGTATATTTTTAAATGTATATGTGTATGTGTTTTAACGGAGTTTTAATATGTGCTGAATTGTCAATCTGCGCACACATTGGAGAAATGTTGTCTATATTTAGAATGAATAAAAATACATGCCTCACGAATACTTGACACTGCTAATAATCTCAGTGGCCACAGCATCACAAGAACGCACTGTGATTAGCTGCTGAAGATACCGAGATCCTGTGGTGAACCAAGGGTTGCAGCTCAAATGAAGTCTTAACTAAATACATCCCGGACAAGGAGAATCTACACCGAGAAAACAGCAGCAATCTAACGGGAATGTTGGAACACCGGGACCTGGGTGTACATATACACAAACATAAATGGTACATATACATAAACGCTATCCAGATTTTATCACCACTTTACAAGTGGAAGATATCTTCAGGGTCCCGACCAAAACATGACCTATCCATTTTCTCCAGTGAAGCTGCCTGACCTGCTGAGTTGCACCAGCACTTTGTATCTTTGTATCTATCTATCTATCTGTCTTTGTATCTATCTATCTTTGTATCTATCTATCTTTGTATCTATCTATCTTTCTTTGTATCTATCTATCTATCTATCTATCTATCTATCTATCTACCTATCTACCTATCTACCTATCTACCTATCTACCTATCTACCTATCTATCTATCTATCTATCTACCTATCTAAAACATATTTTAGGGCATGCATTTCACTAAAGGACACAAAGTACTGGAGTAACTCGGCAGAGGTCAGGCAGCATCTCTGACCATGGATAGGTGACATTTCGAGTCGGGACCACTTCTGATGAGAGAGGGGAGGATGCTCGGGCTAAGGCGAAGCAGCAGAGGAGGAACAAAGGGGATTGGGTTGTAAGGAACCAGCATACACTCACTCCATCTCCTCCCCTCTCTCATCATGCAAGAGGTACAGCAGCGTAAAAACACACACCTCCAGATTCAGGGCCAGTTTCTTCCCAACTGAACCATCCTATCACCAACTAGAGAGTGGTCCTGACCTACCATCTACTTCATTGGAGGCCCTCAGACTATCTTTAATTGTACTTTATCTTGCACTAAACATTCTTCTCTTCATCCTGAATCTGTACACTGTAGACGGGTTGATTGTAATCCTGTATAGTCTTTCCGGTAACTGGATAACAGGCAGCAAAAAAGCGTTCTGAATGCTCGGGCGGTACAGTGGCGCTGCGATAGAGTTACTGCCTTACAGCGCTTGCCGCGCCAGGGACCCGGGTTCGATCCCTAACTACGGGTGCTGTCTGTACAGAGTTTGCATGTTCTCCCTGCGACCGCGTGGGTTTTCTCCGGGTGCTCCGGTTTCCTCCCACATTCCAAAGACGTGCAGGTTTGTAGGTTAATTGGCTTTGGTAAAATTGTCCCTTGTGTACTAGTGTACGGGAGGGTGGAAATCGCTAGTCGGTGCCGACTCAGTGGCCCGAAGGTTTCCACGCTGTATCTGTAAACTAAACTGTGAAATATGTAACATATGTGACAGGGGTATAAAGAGTGTGGAAATGTGATATCTGCTGCTTTTAAGTTTAAGCTGATAACCCATCAAGATGCAATTGCATCGACATGTCTTCAGGCACAGGAGGAGGCGAGGAGCTTCAGCAGCGATGGGCCTTCATTGCTGAAGCTGCCACTCAAGATGTTGGACAACGCAGGCAAGCAGGCCACCCAGTATTACTCAACTCCACTCTTATCACTGCTAGCCTGGCCATCCCGATCCCAGCTGGCTTCCTTCAGAGAGAGCTCACAACCCTCATCTGTGAACCAAGGTCCTACCTCCTGCCCCCCCCCCCCCTCTACTTCAGCTGCGGGAGGCACCCTCGGGACATGAGGGGTGAAGATGGCCGGGCGAGGAGAGGGGCGACAGTTCGCTGGCCGATCCGGACGGAGATGATGGCTGGAGGCCCTGCAGCAGCCTGGGACTTTAGAGGTACAGCATGGGAACAGGCCCTTCGGCCCACAGAGTGAACGCTGACCAGCGATCCCCGCACACTTACACTATCCTACACACTAACTACGAACAATTTACAATTTTCACCAAAGCCAATTAACCTACAAACCTGCACGTCTTTGGAGTGTGGGAGGAAACCGGAGCACCCGGAGAAAACTCATACGGTCACGAGGAGAACGTACAAACTCCATACAGACAGCACCTGGAGTCAGGATCGAACCCGGGTCTCTGGCGCTGTGAGGCAGCAACTCTACCGCTGTAACACCATGCCGCCTCTGGGAACGCCTGGATCGGGCGCCGCTCCAGGAGACCGAGCGCACAGACCGGACTGGACTTTGAAAAGGGCCCAAAACCTGGCGACACTTCCATGCTGTCTCGGTGGACTATTTCTGTACACTCTGTACTTAATCAGGGATTGTGCTTGGGCATGGTGATACTTTACTGAACTGCATGCAAAGAAAAAGCTTCACTGTGCCTCCGCATTAACTTCAGCCGCTGCTGCAGTGTTTACACCAACGCAGCAATTTGAGTAAGATACCCTCCCTTAATGCAGTACCAACCACATAATATAGTGGCTATACAATTAATAAACAGTAACCTGGATAGCTGAAGAACTATTCCAATCTTCCAAACAAGAGATTATTTCACATACAGAGAAGATACAAGGAACTGCAGATGCTGGAATCGCAAGCAAAACACAAAGTGCTGGAGGAACTCGGAAGGTCAGTCAGTGGAGGGAGTGGACAGACGACGTTTCGGTTCGGGACCCTTATTAACTGGGTAGGTGATGTTTTGGGTCGGGACCCTTCTGTCCCGACCTCAAACGTCATCTGTCCATTCCTCCGTTGGTGCTGACTAACCTGCTGAGTTCTTCCAGGACTTCGAGTTTTTCTCAAGATTCCAGCATCTGCAGTTTTCCGGGTCTCCAAAATCAGAAGTGTAAATGTAAGATGGAAACACGAGGAACTGCAGATGCTGGAATGTTCCGGTCACATTACTCCTTTGCCCATCTCCACACACATCTCCCACCCCCGAGTTACCTATTTCCCTTTACTCTCCCCCACCTTTCCCCCCCTCTCCTCATCCCCTTTCACCTACATCCCTTCCTCTGGCTTTACAATTCACACCTCTCTCCTTGTCTCACTCCTCCCTCTAGCCTTTGGCTCTCACTCCACCCATCTGCATCCACCTATCACTTGTCAGGCTTTGTCCCGCCCCACTCACTTTCCAGGTTTCTTCCCCCACCCCCCCCCCCCCACTCCATCATCTGAGGGGTCATAACCCAAAACGCTGCCTGCCCGATCCCTCCATGCTAGAGCTGCTGCCTCACAGCACCAGGGACCCGGGTTCAATCCAGGTGCTGTCTGTGTGGAGTTTGCTCGTTCTCCCCTGTGACCACGTGGGTTTCCTCCGGGTACTCCAGTTTCCTCTCGCATCCCGAAGACATGCAGCTTTCTGGATTAATTGACCCTCTGTAAATTGCCCTTAGTGTGTAGGGAGTGGATGCAAAAGTGGGATAACAGAACTAATGCGAATGGGTGATCGATGGTCAGCGTGGACTCGGTGGGCCAAAGGGCCTGTTTTCCGTGCTTATCTATCTCTGTCTCTCTCTCTCTCTCTCTCTCTAAGATGCTGCCTCACCTGTCGAGTTCCTCCAGTACTTTGTATTTTACTGCAAGCGTAATGATGCATTCTTCTCTCCACGGATGCTGCCTGACCTACTGAGTATATCTGACATTTTGTGCTTTAAATCTGCTTAAATCAGCTAGCATCTGCAATTTTTGTGTTACTTAACAAAAAAACACGAGATAAGCTCTGTTTAAACTCACCCTCAACGAGATTGGTTAAAAAAAAAAAAATCATATGTAGTCACTCATAGCTGCCTGCCCACGCACAATCTCTTATCCTCTGACTACACAGACCTTGCTAATAATTGTACAGCAACAGTGCGTTAACCTAACTGCCTGCCAGGGCAATCACCTCAGGTGTAATCCGCCCCATCACCTCAACTAAACATCAACCTCACTTTCCAAACTGAGCCCTGTAAATATTAGTAGTGCCAAGGTCAGAAAGTAAATATTTTATTTCACTGCCACGACAAATAAAAGATGTGTATTGTTGGCAACGAGGCACAAAGACCGGTTGCCAAGAACTCAAAGGTTTACAGTGCACAGGGAGACTGTGTTGAAGAGTTATAGTCATACAGCATGGAAACAGGCCCTTCAGCCCAACATGCCCCATCTACACTAGTCCCACCTGCCCGCATTTGGCCCATATCCCTCTCAACCTAAATGATAGATTTGTATCTATTCTGGTTTGTATAATTAGCAGAGAGACAAGGAAACGCCATTACTAGGATTATGAGCAAAACACAAAGTGCCGGAGGAGCTCAGCAGGTCAGGTAGCATCTGTGGAGGGAATGCATAAACGGGACTCTTTCAGACTGAGCCCCGAGCACAAATGTCGCCTTGTCCCTTCCTTCTGCAGATGCTGCCCGACCCGCTGAGTTTACTCCAGCAAACAAAAGACACAAAGTGTTGGAGTCAGCAGCATCCCTGGAGAACACAGAGAGGCGCGTTTCAGGTCGGGGCCCTTCTTCAGACTGAAGCAGTGTCCCTCAGTCTGAAGAAATGTCCCAACCAAGTATAGACACAAAGTGCTGGAGTAACTCAGTGGGTCAGGAACATCTCTGGAGATAAAGAATGGGTGATGTTTTGGGTCGAGACCCTTCTTCAGACTCTAACAAACCAATTAGTGGGGGCCTCGAACACATTGCCAGAGTTGGTGGTGAAGGCAGATACGATAGTGGTGTTTAAGAGACGATTAGATAGGCACATGGAAGTGCAGGGAATGGAGAGATATGGATAGAAACATAGAAAATAGGTGCAGGAGGCCATTCGGCCCTTCGAGCCATTCATTGTGATCATGGCTGATAGTCCTCAATCAATAACCCGTACCTGCCTTCTCCCCATATCCCTTGATTCCACTAGCCCCTAGAGCTCTATCTAACTCTCTCTTAAATCCATCCAGTGACTTGGCCTCCACTGCCCTCTGTGGCAGGGAATGCCACAAATTCACAACTCTCTGGGTGAAAAAGGTTTTTCTCACCTCAGTCTTAAATGGCCTGTGGCCCCTGGTTCTGGATCATGTACAGGCAGATTAGATCAGTTTAACTTGCCATCATGTTCAGCACAAACGTTGTGGGCCGAATGGCCCGATCATGTGCTGTACTGTCCTGTGTCCTATAATTCTGACACGAAGCGTCACTTATCCATGTTCTCCAGAGATGCTGTCTGACTGGTTGCGTTACTCCAGCACCTTTTTTTGTTGTAAACCAGCTAGCTACCTGCAGTTCGTAGAAGCAAGGAACTGCAGATGCCGGTTAATGCACACAATGACACAAAGTGCTGGAGTAACTCGGCGGGTCAGGCAGCATCTCAGTCTGAAGAAGGGCTCTCGACCCTTCTGCCTCACCCGCTGTTACAAATCACCAAGTTAGACCCTGCTGCCTCACCCGCTGTTACAAATCACCAAGTTAGACCCTGCTGCCTCACCCGCTGTTACAAATCACCAAGTTAGACCCTGCTGCCTCACCCGCTGTTACAAATCACAAAGTTAGACCCTGCTGCCTCACCCGCTGTTACAAATCACCAAGTTAGACCCTGCTGCCTCACCCGCTGAGTTTCTCCAGCATTTTTGTCCACCTTCCATTTCTCCAGCATCTGCAGTTCTTTCTCAAACGTCTCGACCCGAAACATCACCTATTCCTTTTCCCCAGAGACGCTGCCTGACCCGCTGAGCTCCTCCTCCAGCACTTCGTGTCTTATTTTTGGAGCACCTGCAGTTCCTTGGGTCTACAAGTTCCCCCGGCACTTTTGTGCTTTGCTAATGCAATTAGAATATCGCTCTCTGGAGTTTTTTTATGTGTGCGTGTGTGTGCCTTGGAAAGGAGTCAGGCGTCCAGCCAGCGTAGCCGGAGCAAATGCACACACACGCACTCACACTCACACTCACACTCACCCGCTCGGGTCTTGCCTTTGCTTGAGGCTTCTTGAAGAAGGAAGTTCTTGCAGTGAAAAAGAATTCTCCCGAGTCCTCTTCCAGACTACTGTAGCCGCTGCTCATCGTGCTGTTCCACGTCATGTGTCCACTCTCTCTCTCTCTCTATATATATATATATATTTGCAGATTGTTTCACCCAGGCTAACACCACCACTTCTTCAGTTCCCCATCGCTTGCGCCACTCTCACTTGAAGTCTTGGGGGCGAATCTAATTCCTCCTCCTCTCTCTCTCTCTCTCTCTCTCTCTCTCCCCTCCTTTCCAAGTGCACTTGGCTGCGAACTTCTTCCCAAGTGCTGGAAATATTTATAAACTTAAAAAAAACTTTTTAAAACAACGTTGAACTCACACACAGAGAGAGAGAGAGAGAGAGCCGGCACACAGGCAGTAAGGATCAAACTCCGTTCCCATCGCCAGGTTGACTGTGCCTGATAACAAATCAGCTCCAACTGAATTCTTAACTCACACCCACTCGAAAGGCAGATGAAGTCATCGGCATCCAACAGCCTCCACGCTTTGCAATTAGCAAGCGGCTCGGCTTCCTGGATCCTTTGCAGGATCAGGGTTGAGTTGACAGGAGGTCGTCAAATAACCTGCAACTTGCATGAAGCAAGTGTCAACTCATAAAGGTGGAGACGCTGCAAAACCTCCCGCTGAACCAACGCAGTTCGCCCTTACACGGTTGTGGGGTTAGAAGTTCACCCCCCCCAGTGTTAAAGGGAGTTTGGCTCCGAGTCTAGACAGGGTAAACAAATCACAAAGTTAGAGCCTTCCCATCGCTATCCATAGGCGACGTGAAGGTAGGAACTGCAGATGTTGGTTTAAAGCAAAGATAGACACAAGAAGCTGGAGTAACTCAGCGGGACAGGCAGCATCTGTGGAGATGACGCTTCGGGTCGAGACCATGCGGAAGAAGAAGGGTCTGAAGGAGTTGTCTCGACCCGAAACGTCACCTATTCTTTACTCGGGTACATGTGAGATAAGCATCTCGGATAAGCGTCACAGGCCCTTCGGCCCACCGAGTCCACAGTGGTTCTATCCTGCACGCGAGATACGATTTACAGAAGGCAATTGACTCACAAACCTGCACGTCTTTGGGATGTGGGGGGAAACCGGAGCACCCGGAGAAAACCCACGCGGTCACGGGGAGAACCTGCAATCTCCATACAGGCAGCGCCCAAGTGTTGGAGGTGACACAAGGAATTGCAGATGCTGGAATCTTGAACAAAATACAAAGTGATGGAGGACCTTGGCGGGTCAGGCAGCATCTGTCTATCAAAACCCCCACTTGCCTGTGTCCACCTATTGCCTGCCACGTTTTGTTCTGCCTCTCCTCTTTTCCACCTTCCCCGCCTCTCTCTCTCCCCCCTGTCTCTCTCCCCCACTCTCTCTCCCTCCCCACTCTCTCTCCCCCCCCCTCTCCCCCCTCCTCTCTCCCTCCCCCTCTCTCTCCCCCCCTCCTCTCTCTCCCCCCCCATAATCACTGTCACCAATCCCTTTTCTCCAGTGATGCTGACTGACCCACTGAGTTACTCCAGTACTTTGTATCTCCCTTCTTCCAGCACTTTGTGTTTTGCACAAGCTTCCAGCATCTGCAGTTCCTTGTGTCCAGGTTCACATGGTTCAGAGCGGTGGAAAACCTGCCGCAGTTTGGTATGAAGTAGTTTCTCATCAGTCTGTAGAAGGCCCCGACCCAAAACGTCATCTATCCACATTCTCCAGCGATGCTGCCTGACCCACTGAGTTGCTCCAGCACTTTGTGTCTTACTTTCTTATCATCACACGAGAGGAAGAGATCGGTTAAAAGCACAGAGATTCTTGCCCAGGGTCATAGAATGATACAGCATGGAAACAGGCCCCTCGGCCCAACTTGCCCACACCGGCCAACATGTCCCAGCTACACTAGTCCCACCTGCCTGCGTTTGGTCCATGTCCCTCCAAACCTGTCCCATCCATGGACCTGTCAAAGTGTTTCTTAAATGTTGGGATAGTCCCTGCCTCAACTACCTCCTCTGGCAGCTTGTTCCACCACTCTTTGTGTGAAGTAGAGAAATCGAGATCCAGAGAACATAGATTTAAGGTGAGGGGGGGGGGGCGGGGAAGATTTTTATAGGAACCTGAGGGGTAACATTTTCACACAGAGGGTGGTGGGTGTATGGAACGAGCCGTCAGAGGAGGTACTTTAAGAAACATTTAGACAGGTTTAGTTTAGTTGCGAGATACAGGGCAGAAACAGGCCCTTTGGCCCACAGTGTCCGTGCCGGCCAGCGATCCCCACACACTGACACTATCCCACACACACTAGGGACAAATTACAATGTTACCAAGACAATTAGCCTATAAACCTGTACGTCTTTTGAGTGTGGGAGGAAACTGGAGCACCTGGAAAAAACCCTACGCAGATCACGGGAAGAACATACAAACTCCGTAGAGATAGTACAAGTACATGGATAGGATAGGTTTAGAGGGATAGGGGCCAAACGTAGTCGGTGGGGCGAGTGTAGACGGGACATGTTGGTCGCTGTGGGCTAGTTGGCTGAATGGTAAGTTTCTACGCTCTATGACTGGGTATGAGAGGGTTAATTGCCAGTACCTCTCAGTAGCTGATTCTCTGCACAAGTCACCTGATGTTCTGGCAGGAGAACCTTCCGGAAAGCTCCAGAGTAAATAGTGACGCACTGGTTGGCTTCTTCCCAGAACAGTCCCTGCACCCTTCACTTCTTCCGTCACCAAACCACTCCCGCAAGCACCGTCCCCATACCTGCCAGCCCATCCCGGGCCTCTACCTCTGCCTGGAGCAGCAACTAGCAAGTGATAAGTGGATCCAGGCGAGTGGGGCGGGGGTGATGGGGAGATGGGTGGAGATAGTAACAAAGGCTAGAGGTGAAATGGAAACAAAAGAGTAAGTAAAATGTAGACTCAAGGAACTGCAGCCACAAGGAACTACAACAACAAAAAGGACACGAGGTGCGGGAGTAACTTGGCGGGTCAGGCAGCATCTCTGGAGAAGGTGGATAGGTACGTTTCAGATAGGGACTCTATCACAAAGTGCCTGGTAATCTTCAGGCGGCAAAGTGGCGCAGCGGTAGAGTTGCTGCCTCACAGCACCAGAGACCAGGGTTCGATCCTGACTAGGGTTCGGTGCTGTCTGTATGGTGTTTTCCCTGTTTTCCCTGTGACCATGTGGGTTTTCTCCAGGTGCTCCGGTTTTCTCCCACATTCCAAAGACGTGCAGGCTTGTAGGTTACTTGGCTTCTGTAAATTGTTCCTCGTGCGTAGGATAGAACTAGTACACGGGTGATCGTGGTCGGCGCGGACTCGGTGGCCGAAGGGACTGTTGAGGGGGCAGTATAGGGACAGGCGTTGCATCTCCTGCGGTTGCAGGGGATAGTACCTGGGATTGGGTGGGAAAGGATGAGTGAACCAGGGACTTGCGGAGGGAACGGTCTCTGCAGAAAGCGGAGATGGAAAGATGTGACTAGTGGTGAGATCCCGTTGGAGGTGGGGAAAATGTCAGATTATGTTCTGTATGCAACGGCTCCCATTCGAGGCTCCATCTGCTCCACCGTGCCGCCATTAGGGATTCAGGGACAGTTTCTTCCCAGCTGTTATCAGGCAACTGAACCATCCTATCACCAACTACAGAGCAGTCCTGACCAAACATCGATCTCATTGGGGACCCTCAGACTATCTTTAATCGAGTTTGACTAGACTTTATCTTGCACTAAACCTTATTCCCTTTATCCTGTATCTGTACACAGTGGGCAGATTGATTGGATAATATGTATAGTCTTTCCATTGACTGGATAGCGTGCAACAAAACAGCTTTTCACTGTACCTCGGAACACGTGACAATAAACAAAACTAAGCTAAACTAAACTACTCTAAAAGAGGATCGGCAATTAACATTGGCTTTACCCACATCCTGAGAAATATGCAATAAGACAAGAAAGTAGAAAGATGATGTAGGAAATAATGTTTAGTGCAAGATAGAGTCACCAATCCATGTTGAGCGCAGGTGGTGAAATGCCTGTAGAAACCAAGAACTGCAGATGTTGGTTAATACAGACAAAGTGCTGGAGTAACTCAGCAGGTCAGGCAGTATCTGTGAAGAAGCATCTCGATCCAAAATGCCACCTATCCATGTTCTCCAGAGTTACTCCAGCACTTTGTGGGATAAGATGGAGAAGACTCCCCACAGATGACTTGTGTCCGTCTGTCGAGCTGCTTCCATGTTCTCAGCAAGGCTGAAGAACGGGGAGTGGAATGGGGAAGCTCGGCGCATGGGCATGTAGTGAGGGAGTGAGTGCAGGCCTTTGTAGCTAACTGATAACACTGGTCTCCTTTGTAAACCAGAACATCAGTCACCTCAGGCACACCGTGTGACCGGAAAGGGTAATTAAGGAAAGAACATTTCCCTGGACGATGAATGTAAACCTTTTATCAGAATGCCTCAGACTGCAGATGTAGATAAAACCTACCTAGCTGGAGACTGCTCCACGAATGGTAATTGTTCCCATATTTACACCCACTCGTCAATCCCTCTTGGGCGTCTATGTCCTCTCCTGTTTCGTTGTTCAACTCAAGTCTTCCCAATTCAACCATCAGGCTGTTGAACACCACACAACACTGACCTCAGCAGTGAACCTCTATGAACCGACTTTGGTTGCACTTTGGTTTTTTGCACCAATCTTGTAGTTATTAACTGAGGGTTGAATTTATTTGTTATGTATAAACTAAACTAAACCAAACTACACATCTACAATACACACCACTCTTCTACATCTGTGTACATTGTGTTTACAGGCCTGTAATGCTGCTACAAGTAACAGTCTAGTTGTTCACATCAGTTCCGTTTAGTTTAGCTTAGCTTAGTTACGTTTACTTTTAGTTTTTGTTTAGTGATACAGCGTGGAAACAGACCAGCGATCGATCACCTGTACACTAGTTCTATTCTACACACTAGAGACGGCTTCTATTCTGCACAACTAAAGTAAATTAACCTACAGTACATACCCCGCACGTCTTTGGAATGAGGGAGGTAACCGGAGCACCCGGAGAAATCTCACGGGGTCACAGGGAGAACGTACGAACTCCACACAGACAGCACCCGTGCAGAGTCTTGACCTGCTGAGTTCCTCAAGCAGTTTGATATTCTGCAGTCTCTTGTTTCTGCAAATCCTTCACTCTCTACCCAGGGAGCCCAATTTTCAAAGGTTTCAAGGTCTTTTATGGTCACGTGTACCAATTAAGGTACAGTGATATGCGAATTACCATGCAGCCGTACTAAAAAAGCAACAAGACACACAACTAGATAAAAAGTTGACATAAACATCCACCACAGTGGATCCCCACTTTCCTCACTGTGATGGAAGGCAATAAAGTCGAATCTTTTTCCTTTATTTTTCTCCCGCGGTCGGGGCAGTCGAACCATCCATCGGGGTGATCGAAGCTCCCGCAGCCGGCGGTCGAAGCTCCTGCGGCTCGGATCTCCCGATGTTGGTCTCTGACCAGAGACCGCGAGCTCCACGATGGTAAAGTCCGCAGGCACCCGCTGTTGGAGCCCAGAGGTCGATCCCTGGCAAAGGGATCGCGGGCTCCGCGATGTTAAAGTCACGTAGGCTCCCCGCGGACAGCCCTCGAAGTCGGTCTCCAGCAAAGGCCGCCAACTCCTCGATGTTAGGCCGCAGTGCGGACGGAGATACGATACAGATAAAAAACGCATCTCCGTCAAGGTAAGAGATTAGAAAAAGTTACCCCCAACCCCACCCCCCACATAAAACAAGCTAAAGAACACTAAAAACATACATTTAACACATACTAAACAAACAACAAAGAAGAAAAGGACAGACAGACTGTTGGTGAGGCAGCCATTGCTGGCACCACCCGGTGCAGTAACATTTATAAACATGAGCCCACTTCCTTCTTTGTAGTTGAACAATTGTTCTCCACAATCTTCACGGGCGGCTGAACAATCGCTGGTGAAACTGGATCCAACTCACAATGTGTAGGAAAGAACTGCAGATGCTGGTTTAAATCGAAGATAGACACAAAATGCTGGACTAAAGGGCCTGTCCCACTTGGGCGACCTAACCCGCGAGTTCTGGCGAGTTTGCCCTCGACTCATACTCGCAGCATGGTCGACAAGAGGTCGTAGGAGGTCTTCGTAACTCTCCTTCATGCTCGAGAGTGGTCTCCGCGTACTCGAGGCCTCAGCTAGGTTGCGGCGGTTTTTTCAATATGTTAAAAAATGCTCGCGAGTAAAAAAGGTCGCCATGGAAAAAATCGATACTTTTTTTACTCGTAGGTTTAGTCGTAGTAGGTCGGCATGTTAGTCGTAGGTAATCGAGGGTAGTCGAAGGTAGTCGTGGATAGTCTTCATCATAGTCGAAGGGAGGTCGAAGGGAGGTCGAAGGAGATTGAAGGAGGTCGTCTTCACTCTGCACTATTCGGTGTCCAATTTTCCCGAAGTTAGTCATAGCTAGTCGAAGCTGGTCTTCTACATAGTCGAAGGAGGTCTTCAACATGTCATTTTTTCAAACTCTTCTAAACTCGCCAATTAGGTCGCCCAAGTGGGGACAGCCCCTTAACTCAGCGGGACAGGCAGCATCTCTGGAGAGAAGGAATGGGTGACCCGAAACGTCATGAAAGATTTTGAGGTTTATACACTTTGTCAGCTTGTTCTTGCTATTAATATTTACCTGCCTGCTGAGGAAGTGAAGACACACAGGCACGGGGCTGTGAGCAGAAGATGCGGGGTAAAATGAAGGGTTCATTCAAAGAAATAACTTACACAAATCTTGAACAAGTCTGTAGCTGACGATTTCAACTGACTGGCGCTCCGCAGCGATTGAACGTTGATGCATCTCGTGTGTGTTTTTGTTTTTAAACAAACGCTAGAATCCAAGAGACATTAGGAACTGCAGATGCTGGAATCTTGAGTAACACACAAAGTGCTGGAGTAACTCAGCAGAAGGCCCTGCTGTTCCACGCTTACGGTCTCAGCTGCAGAGACAGGGCAGCGAGGCTGCTGCACATGGACTGTGTCGGCGACCGGCAGCCATCAACCATCATGGCGAAGATGTTAGCCCTGATGGACGGGCATCGCCCATGTCTGCTTTTCGAACAGGCGTTCCTGGAGCAGATGCCTGACGAAGTCCAGCTAATGCTCGCTGGAGCTGATTTCAGCGACCCGTATCAACTCACGGAGGGAGCTGACGAACTGTGGGCGCACAGGTGGCGGGACGTTTTTGCTTTTGCCCGCCCCCTGGTCACACAACGGGTGCAGCCGAGCCGACATCGAGGGGAGGAGGAAGAAGCCCAGCCCAGCGCCGAAGAAGAATCGTCGCGGCCAGTGGTCAACAGTCAACGCAGATGGTGCTACTACCACCAACGATACGGACCCGAAGCCCGAAGATGCCGGAGCCCCTGCTCGTATCCAGGAAACGCCCCGGCCGAACGCGATCGGCCCAAACGAACGCCTCTACGTCCGCGATCGCCATTCCGGCCACTGTTTCCTGGTGGACTCCCGGTGCCCATGCCTGCATCCTGCCTCCGAGCGCCCGAGATATTCACGCCGGTAAGGTAGGACCCGTCCTCTCGGCTGTTAACGGGAGCGATATTCGCACATACGGTACACGGACCGCGAACCTAAATTTCAACTCTCGCCAGTACAGGTGGAAGTTTATCGTTGCTGACGTCGCCCAACCGATCCTGGGGGCCGATTTCTTGCGCGCGTTCTCCCTGTTAGTCGATCTGCGAGGTGGACGCATGGTCCCTGTGTCGGGCCTATGCCCTGCCAAGCCGCGCAATCCGTCAACGCCCCTACAGCAATTCGATGAGGTAGCTGAGATCCAGCTCGCCGACTTTCCAGGGTTGCTCACGCCCCGGTTCGACGGGACCGCGCCCCGTCATGGCGTGGTCCACCGCATTCCCACGGAGGGTCTGCCGGTACAGGCCCGCGCGTGCCGTCTGCCGTCCGATAAACTGCGCATCGCATGAGACGAGTTCCAACTTATGGAGGATTGTCCGGCGGTCGGATAGCCCTTGGGCTTCCCCGTTACACATGGTGCCCAAAGCGTCCGGGGGCTGGAGACCTTGCGGCGATTACAGGCGTTTGAACGCGGTAACCACAGCCGACAGGTATCCAGTCCCGAACATCCAGGATTTCTCGGCCCATCTGGAAGGTGCGTCCATCTTCTCGAAGGTTGACCTTATCCGCGGGTATAATCAAATCCCGGTCCACCCCGACGACATCCCTTAAACGGCCACCATTAGCCCTTTCGGCCTTTTCAAATGGCTCAGAATGCCTTTTGGCTTGAAGAACGCAGCTCAGGTGTTCCAAAGGCTAATGGTTTTTCGCGCCCCTCCGGTCCTGTTCTGTTTTGGATAAAGATCTGTTGGAAACCCCAGTTGTCGTTCTTCAGACCTCCAAAACACCTTGTTTGGAGCAGGGAGCCAAGAGCGGATCTCGCTATCAAAACATGGAGGGGACGGGGGACACAATTTTTTGCCGGCCGCGCGCGCATGCGCACACTCACACACACACACACACACGCGCGAGGCTTCGGAGGCTCAATCCAGCACTAAATGCAGCTCAACACTGCCTGTCTCACCGGGTTAACTACAGCCCTGGCTGGACTGACGGGATACCAGCGCGGCTTCTCCGCGCTGGCCATATTTCCCGCAAGCCCAGGCAGGACAGGCTGAGTTGAGCTGGGTTTAGTGCTGTTTCTCTGCGCTGGCTGTGGGCCTGGGGGCACAGCTCCCGTCTGACTCCCGACCTCTCTGGCAACCTGTGGGGGGGGGGCACTCGGGACAGCGCCGGGATCGATCCTGCCTACGGATGAGGCGCAGGTCTGTGCCACGTCTCCCTCCTCCAATCGCCACGCTCTATCCTCAGTCCCACCCCCCCCCCCCCCCACTCCTCCCTCCTCCAATCATCGCGCCCTCGATCATCAGTCCCACCCCCACTGTCTCGCGGAAAGCGGAGATTTTAAAATACGGATCACAAAAACTTCGGGGGGAAGTCCCCCACCTCTCAAAACATGGGGGGGACGTGTCCCCTCTGCCCGCCCCCCCCCCGGGTTTTCCGCCCCTGCAGGGAGCTACCACTATGGAAGGCGGGGGGAGAGAGATTGGCATAAACTCGATATAAAACACAGAAGTTCCACCTGCAAACAACTCCACGCCCGAATATATACTTAGTAAACATGACCAGGAGAATATAGACATTCACGAATGTTGCCACTTGTAAAACAGCTTTAAGAAGCAGACAACGATGAGGTGAATAGACCATGGAATCCTACAGCACAAAACAAAGCCCATTGGTTCCATTCAACCTATTTTTAAGGTGGTGATCGACAGATTCTTGATTAGCATGGGTGTCGGGGGTTATGGGGAGAAGGCAGGAAAGTGAGGTTGAGTGGAAAAGATAGATCGGCCATGATTGAATGGCGAAGTAAACTGGATGGGCCGAATGGCTTAATTCTGCTCCTACAACTTATGAACTTATGAACCAGTAGAAATATGGAACTGCATGTGCCACTCATAGAGTCATACAGCGTGGAAACAGGCCCTTTGGCCCAACTTGCCCACACCGACCAACATGCTCCTTCTACACTAGTCCCACTTGCCTGCATTTGGCCCATATCCTGTCCTATCCATGTACCTGTCTAAATGTTTCTTAAACGTTGCGATAGTCCCTGCCTCAACTACCTCCTCCGGCAGCCCATTCCATACATCCACCCCCCTCTGTACATAGATGTTACCCGTCATGTTCCCATCAAATCCTTCCCCCCTTCACCTTAAACCTATGTCCTCTGGTTCTCAATTCTCCTATCCACCTCAAAAAGATCACCCCTCATCCTCCTGCACTCCAGTGAATAAAGTCCCCGCCTGCTCAACCTCTCCCTGTAGCTCAGGCTCTTGAGTTCACAAAGAAAAAGACCCAAAGTGCTGAAGAAACTGAGGATGTCAGGCAGCATCTGTGGAGGGAAATGGGCAGTAGACATTTCTTCATCAGTCTTAAGAAAGGCCTGTCCATTTACAAAAACAGACACAGAGTGCTGTAGTAACACAGTGGGTTAGGGAGCATCCCTGGAGAACAGGGACAGGTGATGTTACCGATCGGGACCCTTGTTCACACCTGTGCAGGCACTTTGTGAAGATACCCAATAATTCCCTCCCCCCCGGTTCAATCCTGACCTCAGGTGCTGTCTATACTGAATCTGTACATTCTCCCCATGACCCCATGGGTTTTCTCTGGGTGCCCCGCTTTCCTCTCACACCCCAAAGACGTGCAGGTTTGTAAATTAATTGGCTTATTTAAATTGCCCCTTGTGTGTAGGATAGTGCTCGTGTACGGGGATTGCTTGTTGGCGTGAAGGGCCGAAGGGCCTGCTTCCACGCTAAATTTTCGTTTTTTCATTTGAGTTTTAAAGATTCCGACTGGAAACAGGCCCTTCGGCCCAAAGAATCCGTGCTGACCAGCGATCCTCGCACACTAACACTATCCTACACACACTAGGGACAATTTACAATTCTTCCCCAAGCCAATTAACCTACGAACCTGTACGTCTTTGGAGTGTGGGAGGTAACCGGAGCACCCGAAGAAAGCCCACGCGGTCACAGGGAGAATGTACAAACTCCGTACCGACAGCATCCATAGTCAGGATTGAGCTCAGGTCCCTGGCGCTGTAAGGCAGCAACTCTACTGCTGCGCCATTATGCCGCCCTTTATCTTTAAACCAAACCAAACTAAATTTTCCTTCATGTATTTATGCTTTTGAGAGTTCCCGCTGTGTATACATCTACCGGCTTTTCAGATATTGTGTTTCAGATCTCTACAATCACTGCGTTAACACTGCCCTTGGACAATAGACAATGGACAATAGGTGCAGGAGTAGGCCATTCGGCCCTTCGAGCCAGCACCGCCATTCAATGTGATCATGGCTGATCATCCCCAATTGGTACCCCGTTCCTGCCTTCTCCCCATATCCTTTGACTCCGCAATCTTTAAGAGTTCTGTCTAGCTCTCTCTTGAAAGCATCCAGAGAACCAGCCTCCACTGCCCTCTGAGGCAGAGAATTCCACAGACTCACAACTGTGTGAAAATGTTTTCCCTCATCTCCGTTCTAAATGGCTTACCCCTTATTCTTAAACTGTGGCCCCTGGTTCTGGACTCCCCCAACATCGGGAACATGTTTCCTGCCTCTCGCGTATCCAAACCCTTAATAATCTTATAAGTTTCAATATGATCCCCTCTCATCCTTCTAAATTCCAGAGTATACAAGCCCAGCCGCTCCATTCTATCAACATATGACAGTCCCGCCATCCCGGGAATTAACCTGGTGAACCTACGCTGCACTCCCTCAATAGCAAGAATGTCCTTCCTCAAATTGGGAGACCAAAACTGCACACAATACTCCAGGTGTGGTCTCACTAGGGCCCTGTACAACTGCAGAAGGACCTCTTTGCTCCTATACTCAACTCCTCTTGTTATGAATCTTTAATTGGACTTTACTGGACTTTACCTTGTACTAACTGTTCCCTTTATCCTGTATCTGTACACTGTGGGCAGCTCGATTGCAATCATGAATAGTCTTTCCGCTGACTGGATAGCACGCAACAAAAAGCTTTTCACTGTACCTCTGTACACGTGACAATAAACTAAACACAAACCAAACTAAAAAACAAAGATTCATTGTGTCCCCTCTTACTGTGGACCCAGTCACCTTATTTCTGTGGATTCTGGAAACAATTTTCCTTATTTACCCGATCAAAACCATTTGTAATCATTAACTCCCCTGTCCAACCTCCAATTCACTTTCCCCCGCTCAAAGGAGACTTTTACATCATTGGCACATCATACATTTTCATTTCGTTACATCTAAATTGGTCTTTTCAAGGCATAAAAAGAGTCAACAAAGTGGCACAGTGACGCAGCGGTAGAGTTGCTGCCTCACAACGCCAGAGACTCGGGTTCAAACCTGACCTACGGGTGCTGTCTCTACAGAGTTTGTACCTTCTCCCTGTGACCGCGTGGGTTTTCTCCGGGTGCTCCGGTTTCCTCCCACACTCCAAAGACCTACAGGTTTGTAGGTGAATTGGCTTCGGTAAAATTGTAAATTGTCCCAAGTGTGGAGGATAGTGCTGGTGTACAGGGTAATCGCTGGTTGTCGCGGACTCGATGGGCCGAAGGGCCTGTTTCTGCGCTATATCTCTAAACTAAAATAAACTCTCCTGTCCAGACTCCTATTCACCTTCCGTACAAATAGGTGATTTTTACATAATTTGGCACATTTTTACTTGCAAGGTCTAAATTGGTATTGTGTTTTCAATTAAGTTAGACGTAAAATGAGTCAACAAAGCAAAGTCCAAGTTTTTAAAAAATATATACACATTATAACCTCGCCTTATTTCCACAGAATAAATTCAGTGATACGGGAATTTCAGTGTCAGCCCATGCACTTGTTCCCAGTCGGGAGTCTGAAGAAGGGTTTCGGCCCGAAACGTTGCCTATTTCCTTCGCTCCATAGATGCTGCTGCACCCGCTGAGTTTCTCCAGCATTTTTGTGTACCTTCGATTTTCCAGCATCTGCAGTTCCTTCTTTAACACTTGTTCCCAGTCGGTGGCTGTAGTTCAATCCTGATGGCATCCTCTGAGATACAGGGTGTGGGTGGCGCCCCCTGGGGACAGGAAGGCTGAAGGACCGGGGAGGAGTAGAACGGCTTGCTGGCGAATCGTATGAGGGGGGAGAGGTCGTTGGGTCGACGATGGGCTGCAGGGAGACGCAGCGGGCAGCTGAGAACAAAGAGGGGCCTGGCGGTGGGGGAGGGTGGGGGCCGCAGAGAACACAGAAGGACCTTAAGGGGAGGGGGAGGCACTGAGAACAAAGAGGGATCCAGTGGAGGGCACTTAGAACATCAAAGGAACTGGCGGGGAGGGGTGGAGGGGAACGCCGAGAGGAAGCCAGAGCACCTGGAGAATACCCACGCGGTCACAGGGAAAACATACAAACTCTGCACAGACAGCACCCGCAGTCAGGATCGAATCCGGGTCTCTAGCGCTGTAAGGCGGCAACTCTACCGCTGCGCCACCGTGCCGCCCATTCGAAAGGGAATTGGATATACACACCAAGGGGAATTCCTTGCAAGGAGAGAGGGAAAGAGCAGAAAGTTTGGACTTTAAATGCAACTTGGAATGAATTGCATTTGTGTAACCATTTGTTCTGGCTTGATATTCATTACAAGGCAATGAACTTTATCTCGCCACACCCTCAGCGTAAATTATTCAACAGTGGGAATTTCTACTCAAAGCATTTGGGCAATCTAACAGGCGCCAAACATTAAACTGTTTCTTTTGGACATTAGGATGTTAATGGCGATATTACAAAAGGCTCTGAATGTGATTTTCTTTACAATTAAGAACAATTACTATAACTGGAAAACAGTTCGAAGAAATTCTCAAAGGTCACGTTTATAATGTTAAAGTTGAGTTAGAGTTGATGAATTTAACAAGCACAATTTAAAAAGCTTATTTGTTGTGGATTAAAACAATTTGCAGCCATATACACCACATAATCACCCAGAATCATGTCACGGCAAGGTTTCGAAGGCAAAGTGATAAAAAAAGAAATACATTTTAAACTTGGATTTTACTGGTTCCTGGCAAACTATGTGTCAAAAAGATGTGATTAAGTTCAAGAGGAGGTTCGAAGGAAAAGCTTCATAAAACGTAGTTAAATAACTTGTGCGGCACAATGGTGCAGCGGTAGAGTTGCTGCAGCGTCAGAGACCCGAGTTCGATCCTGACTACGGGTGCTGTCAGAACGGAGTTCTCCCCGTGACCGCTTTTGATTTCTCTGGGTGCTCTGATTTCCACCAACACAGGTTTTGTAAGCTAATTGGTTTGGTAAAATTGGAAATTGACCCCAGTGTGTTTAGGATAGTGTTAGTGCGCAGGGATTTATGGTCAGGGCAGACTCGGTGGGCCTGTTTACGCACAGTATTGCTAAACTAAACTCAACTTTGCATGTAGTTTGGGCTGCTGGTGTCCAGTTGAGATCAAATTAGAAAAGTCATCACCCTACACCTTTTCTCCACAGATGCTGCCTGACCCACTGAGTTACTCCAGCACTTTGTGTCACCCTTTTCCTTTACATTTTTACCTTTAGAAGGGAGATGGGGAGGAATTTCCTTCGTCAGAGGGTGGTGAATCTGCGGAATTCATTGCCACAGAGGCTGTGGAGGCCGTTAATAGATATATTTAAGGTGGAGATTGATAGATTCTTGATCAGTACAGGTGCCAGGGGTTATGGAGGGAAGGCAGCGAAATGGGGTTGAGAGGGAAAGATAGATCGGCCACGATTGAATGGAGTAGACTCGATGGGCCGAATGGCCTAACGCTGAGAACTTATGAACTTAAGAACTTTATCTTAACCAATAACTGAGGTCTCCTTCTTGAGATGGGAACATGAGAGGGACAAAGTTTAAAGGAGATGTTCAAGGCAAGTTTTTATTACACAGAGGGTGATGGGTGCGTGGAATGGTGATAGTCAAAAACAGGCCCTCTGGTCCACCGAGTCCATGCCGACCAGCAATCACCCCGTACACTAGCACCATCCGACACACACCAGCAACTATTTACAATTAACAGAAGCCAATTAAGATTACCTAAACTAGAAGCAATTTAGTTTAGTTTAGTTTAGTTTAATGGTTTAGAGATACAGCATGGGAGCAGGCCCTTTGGCTACCGAGTCTATCGACCACCCATACACTAATTCCATCCTACACACTAAGGGCAATTAACATAACAAATACTTTATTAATCCCCTTTGCAGGGGAAATTCAGATGTCCTTGCAGCACACTAATAAAAATACAACATAGCATTAAAGAAGATGTTTAACATTGAAACATAAAACATCCCCACACAATGGTTCCCACTGTGAGGGAAGGCCCAAAGTCCAGTCCCCATCCCCATGTCCACCCATGGTCGGGCCTATTGAGGCCTCCGCAGTCGCCGCTACGCGCCCCGATGTTTCAGGCCCGCTCGCCGGATGATGGTGCTCAGGCACCGGGCGAATCCTCACAGCGGCTTGGAAAACCTGGAACGGCCGCATCCTTACTTGGAGACCGCGGCTTCCAAGCCAACAGGCCTTGCTGAACGTAGCTCCACCACTGGCGATCTCGCCGAGAGATCCCAGACTCCCGATGTTAAAGTCAGCGCCGCCAACAGAAGCCAATTGACCTACAAACTCCTTTAAAGACAGCACCCGTACTCAGGATCGAACCCGCTGCGCCACCATGATGCCTCTAAGAGGTGCAAATGTTATACGGCTGGAAATGGTACAGAGAGGGTGGGGTGAGTGCATGGGCAGATTTCAATGCACGGATCGGAATTCTGAACTTGGGCGTTAGCTAAACAAGTAGCCAGGACAGGTCACTGCGGCAGGGTGTGGGTGAATGGGACCAATAGGAATTAGTTTAGAAATCACCGCACACTAACACTATCCTACACACACTAGGGACAATTTACAATTATACTGAAGCCAATTAACCTACAAACCTGCACGTCTTTGGCGTGTGGGAGGAAACTGGAGCACCCGGCGAAAACCTACACGGTCATGGGGAGAATGTACAAATGCCGTACAGACAGCACCCATGGTCAGGATCGAACCGGGGACTCTGGTGTTGTAAGGCAGCAACTCTACCGCTGCGCCACCGTGCCGCCCCAAAATTAGGTGTCAGGAAGGAGAGATTTGGAAGGAAATAATAATCAAATACCCCGTTAAAATGCCTTAGGAGGAAAGAGATTGAGAACCTCATAACCTGGTGTCAAGGCAATGACCTGTCTCTCAATGTCAGCAACTCAAAGGAGATAGTGATGGAATTCAGGAAGCAAAGTGCTGCACATACTCCGGTTTACAATATAAGCGCTGGAGTAGAGATGGTTGAAAGCTTCAAATTCCTAGCAGCAAATATCACCAGTTACTTGTCCAGGGCCACCCATATTGCAGCAATGGCCAAGGAAGCGCACTAATGTCTCTACTTCCTTGGAAGGCTTAGGAAGTTCGGCATGTCCCTAATAACTCTCACCAACTTCTACAGATGCGCCGTAGAAAGCATTTTATTGTGATGCACCACAGCATGGTTTGGGAACAGCTCCATCTAAGACGGCAAGAAATTGCTGAGTTGTGGACACAGCCCAGACCATCACGGAGACCCTCGGGCTGTCTTTAATCAGACTTTACTGGTCTTGATCTTGCACTAAACATTATCTCCTTTATCATGTATCTGTACACTGGGGACGGCTCGATTGTAATGTGTAGTCTTTCCGCTGACTGCACAGCACACAACAATATGCATTTCACTCTACCTTGGTACACGCGGCAATAATCTAAACTAACTGGGTTGTTAAGACACCAGCGGTGGAGAACTCTGTGCTGTTCCATGCTTCATGTCCCTGCTTGAACATGCCGTCACTCCGACCTTCCTGTCCTGGGCCTCCTCCATTGCCAGAGTGAGATCAGATGTAAAGTGGAACAGTGCCGTGCGGCAGAGTGGCAAAGCGGTAGAATTGCTGCCTTACACGCCAGAGACCCGGGTTTGATCCTGACTAAGGGAGCCGTCTGTATGGAGTTTGTACGTGTGGGTATTCTCCGGGTGCTCCGGTTTCCTCCCACATGCCAAAGACTTACATGTTTGTCGGTTAATTGGCTTCGATAAAATTGTCCATTTTTCCTAGTGTATAGGGTAGTGTTAGTATAAGGGGTGATCGCTGGTCAGTGTGGACTGGGTGGGAGCAAAGGCCCTGTTTCCACGCTGTATCTCTAAAGTCTACAATAGATCAGCTTGGATTACATGCTCCAGGCCTGCAGCACTTTGAACCTTTGACCTCCCGGCCCAAGACCTAAGTGTTACCAGCTGGGCAGAAAATGGCGCTAATAATGTCAGGAGCCATTTGGTGACCTCTCGCAAAGGGTTAACGAGCTTTTGCAGTCTGGGCTGGTTTGATGGAATGCCTGGCTCCAACCCCAGTCCCTTGATAAGTTGGCTAATGGAAACTTGGGTGTAGAGGTGGCATGGTTTAGACAGGAGATCCTTTCCTGCTTTGTGCAACCTCAGCGATTCCTCCATCCGCCTGTCAACCACCCCCCCTCCCTCAACTTTATCAACCTATCCTAAAGAAGGAGCTGTTTGGGGGGGAGGGGGTCGCCAAGAGAACCAAGAGGGACCATTAGGACTCCATTGAACAGGGTATAATAACTTAGTCAGTGCCCTATACAGGGCGACTCTACTTTGTGTGAGGTATGCAAACAAGCGGCCCTGAACTCCCATCTACCTCTTTGGAGACCCTCGGACTATCTTTAATAGGAGATAGACACAGAGAGCTGGAGTAACTCAGCAGGTCAGGCAGCATCTCTGGAGCAAAAAGGATGGGTGATGTTTCGGGTCGGGACCTTACTTCAGACCTATTACTTGCCAGGTTTTGTCCTGCCCCTCCTTGCTTCCAGCTTTCTACCACCCCCTCAACCCCACCAACCCTCCCCTCTACCCTCGCTGCATTCAGTCTGATAGAAACTAAATATCTCGATCCATAAATCGGACTATCAGGTAACTTCCTTGCTGGAGCTCATCTTGTGCCAGCCCTGATTTGTCCTGTTTTTTCTCTGCTTCCAGTTGTATTCCCCACTCTCCCCCCTGCAATCAATCTGAAGAAAGGTCCCGACCAGAAACGTCACCGATCCATGTTCTCCAGAGATGCTGCCTGACTCACCGAGTTACTCCAGCACCTTGTGTCCTTTTGTGTAAACCAGCATCTGTAGTTCCTTATTTCTACTCGCTATCTCTCTCCCTCTCCCTCTCTCTCACACACATTCTCTCTCTCTCACACACTCTCTCTCCCCCTCTCCCTCTCCCTCTCTGCCCCCTCTCCCTCTCTCCCCTCTCCCACACACTCATCACAGTCACAACTTGTACTGCCAGATGTCACTGTGTTCTTGTTTTGAAGGTAATACTATTACTTAAAACCTAACATGTCCTCAGCGAACAACAGCCACCGCAGCTAATCTCTTGTTTAGCTTTGGGGAGAGATGAGGTCTCATTAACTGTGAGATTTTGGGTTCCAGTCTCTCTGACTAATCCCCACCTTGAAGGTAGAACTGGCTCTAACTTGGAGAAACTCCAACAGAGTGCTATGTAATCAGCATCACAAACATACAGTAGTTGTCTCACAACAGAGTCTGCCTCCTGTTTCTGTGTCGACAGGAATTAACAGGTTGGCAGACGTCCTTGATCTGGTTTATTTAACGACAGATTCTGAAGGCCCTGTCAATGTTTCAACCGTTAACCCCAACAGATTATTGCCTTGTCGAAACAAAGCACGTAAGCTCAAACATGAGGCACAAGGAACTGCAGAAGCTGGAATTTTGGACAAAACACCAAGTGCTGGAGGAACTCAGCGGGTCTGGAGGGATTTTGACTTTGCGCGGAAACATGCCATGGAGACCTGGGTTCGATCCCGACCACGGGTGCTGTCTGTACGTAGTTTGTAAGTTCCGCCTAGTGACTACGTAAGTTTTTTCGGGGGGCCCCAGTTTCCTCCCGGGTTCCAAAGACGTGCAGGTTTGTAGGGATTCAGCTTCGGTAAGAATTGTAAATTGTCCGCAGGGTGTAGGTTAGTGCTAATGTACGGGTTGATTGCTGGTCGGTGCGGACTCGGTGGGCCGAATGGCCTGCTCCGCGCTGTATCTGTAAACTAAACAGCTGTAGGGCACACTGAGTCCGTGCCGACCAGTGATCAACCCGTTCCCTAGTTCTATCCTACACACTAGGGACATTTTACAGAAGCCAATTGACCTACAAACCTGCACATCTTTGGAATGTGGGAGGAAACTGGAGGACCCGGAGAAAACCCACATGATCACAGGGAGAACGTACAAACTCCGTACAGACGACACCCATAGTCAGGATCGAACCCAGGTCTCTGGTGATGTCAGGCAGCAACTCTACCGCTGCACCACCGTGTCTTCATATAGTATTTCCTTTGACTGAATAGCACACAAACAAAGCCTTTTGTTGTATTTCGGTACACGTGACAATAATAAACTAAACTAAACTAAACTAGATATGGCATCTTGGATGGCATGGGCAAGTTGGGCCAAAGGGCCTGGTTCTGTGCTGTATGACTGCAAGACTAAATGCAAAATCTTTTTTTTCTTCACACTCCACCTGTGACACCTGCAGTAAGAGGCATTTGTTATCAGAGTCTTCAGTACTCCCTGAGGCCCTGCAGTGAGATATTAAAGTGCGTGTACACCAGAGCCGATGGCAATCCTCCCTACAACGCTCAAGGTCAAAGTCAGAGCAGCTAAAGCCTCCACCTCCTTTTTTTAATCTGGAGCAAGTCTTTGATAAAATCTGGCCTGGAGTCCCTTCAGAAACAGGCCCTTCGGCCAAACTTGCCCACACCGACCAACATGTCCCATCTACACTAGTTTAGTTTAGTTGAGAAATACAGCACGGAAACAGGCCTTTCACCCCACCGAGTCCACACCGACCAGCGATCCCCATACACTAACGCTATCCTACAGACAAGGGACAATTTACAATTAGTTTTACCAAAGCCAATTAATCTACAAACCTGCACGTCTTTGAAATGGGGGAGGAAACTGGAGCACCCATGGAAAACACACGCGGTCATTGGGAGAATGTACAAACTCCCTACAGACAGCACCCGTAGTCAGGATTGAATCTGGTTCTCTGGTGCTGTAAGGCAGCAACTCTACCGCTGCACCACTGTGTCACCCTAGCCCTACCTGCCTGTATTTGGCCCATACCCCTCTAAACATGTCCTATCCACGTACCTGTCTAAATGTTTCTTAAACATTGCAATAGTACCTGCCTCAACTACCTCACCAACGCCTGATACAACTGCAACAAGACCTCTCAACTACTGTACCCAAACTCTTAACTAACTGAATGGGTGCTTCAATTTCACATGTGGGCATTGAAACCACAATCCCTGGACCCACCATCTTTGCTGACATGTCAATAACCTCCAGTTAAACTACGATTGCAAGGAATCTGTACACATCCACATATGAATATCTGTGATGCAGTCCTCTCCATGGAATCCTGATCCACAGATTTTACTACGAGGTCAAAATAACCCACATGTTGAGAAATGTGAAATACTGATTCCTATTTTGATAAGCATGGCTGGGATGGATGAGGGTGTTATTAATGAGCCTAGTCAGAATAACTTTATGAGTTCTCTTTCAGTTTCCTGATTAGTAGCTAGTGCCTTTTACAATCTGCAATCTCCACCCAATCCAATCCAATCCAATCCAAAGATAGACGCAGAGTGCTGGAGTAACTCAACGGGTCAGGCAGCATCTCTGAAGATAAAAGAATAGATGACGTTTCGGGTCGGGACCCTTCTTCAGAATCCAATCCAAGGGCTCTTAAAGATAGCGGAGTCAGGGGATATGGGGAAGGAAACGGGGTACTGATGGGGATGATCAGCCATGATCACATTGAATGGCGGTGCTGGCTCGAAAGGCCAAATGGCCTACTCCTGCACCGATTGTCTATTGTCTATTGTCCAACTGAACCATCCTTCTACCAACCAGAGAGTTGGTAGACGGAACCATCCTTCTACCAAACCATGAGACCTCCCATCTACCTCTTTGGAGACCCTCGGACTATCTTTAATCAGTGATAGACACAACGTGCTGGAGTAACTCAGCATCTCTGGGGAAAAGGAACGGGTGACGTTTCGGGTCAGAACCCTTCTTCAGAAGTCAGAAGTCTTGGAGTTTAATAAACTTTAGAGTGGCTGGACTACAAAGTGCCCAGATGAATCAGGCATTATTTACAGGAAGCTCTGCACTGTACCGATGTTGACAGCTTATTTTTAGTTCCAAGGCCTTGAAAAGTCCTGTCAGCCCAGAAACAGGAAAGTGATTTGTTTTGTGTTTGATTCCGCCTGGTACTTTGCTTTGCAGCTTCTGCACATGACATTAACAAAAGAAAACCCGCAAAGCAACCAAAAAAACACAGTGCCGCCAGAAATCATGCCCCATCACGTCACCGACCTTAATCCCTTCGATTCAGATGGTTCATTTAAATCACCTGTAAATTCACAGAATCTCTCACCGTGCACAAAAACCGCTGTGCTATTTCAAGCATTGTTTTAAATCAAATTACTGGATAATGTCATTATTCTGACCACTCCATGAAAAACAAAATCAGCTGTCTGAGCGTAGAACCTGACTACATCCAGCTACAGCGTAAATCTCAACTCGTGCGTGTGGAGTACTGGTGTTGTGGATAAATATTCCGGAGGATAATAGACAGTGTGACCCTGACACTGGTATCTGAAGCCAGGTCAAGGCGATGGGCAGCACGGTGGCGCAGCCGGTCGAGTTGCTGTCTCACAGCGCCAGAGTCCTGGGTTCCATCCTGACTACGGGGTGCTTTCTGCACAGAGTTTGTACGTTCTCCCCGTGAACACGTGGGTTTCTCCGGTTTCCTCCACACTCCAAAGATGTGCAGGTTTGTAGGTTAATTGGCTTCCGTAAATTTTCCCCAGTGTGTCGGATAGAACTAGTGTACGGATGATCGATAGTCGGTGTGGACTCGGTGGGCCGAAGGGCCTGTTTTCATACTGTATCTCTAAACTAGACAAAAAATTGAAGATCGGTGTGGAGGAAGGGGAAGCTTGATGTGGGGGGGAGGGGAGGGTCGGTGGAGGGGAGGGTCAGTGGGGGGGAGCTCGATGTGGGGGAGGGGAGGGTCAATGGAGGGAGGGTCAGTGGGGGGGAGCTCAATGTGGGGGATGGGGAGGGTCGGTGTGGGGGGGCGAAGGGGGGAGGTTCAGTGGGGGGAGGAATGGGAGGGGGAGGTTGTGGGGATGTGGCTGTTTCAGTTTGAGGGGAATGGGAAGAGTGAGAAGGAGATGAGGCCTTACAGGTGGAGAAGGCGGAATGAAGATCACGG
Organism: Malacoraja senta; assembly: GCA_038087875.1. Taxonomy (NCBI): domain Eukaryota; kingdom Metazoa; phylum Chordata; class Chondrichthyes; order Rajiformes; family Rajidae; genus Malacoraja; species Malacoraja senta. Next base: position 68,106,906 of record CM075979.1, on the reverse strand, counting down.
TGGATATTGAGGAGGAAATGCGAGGGAGGGAGGGAGGGAGGGAGGGAAGGGAGGGAGGGAGGGAGGGAGGGAAGGAGCACGGTAGGGAAAGGTGCTACAGTCGAATAGACACCAGTACATCATCAAGGCAGAAAAGCATGCTGGACAATTTCTGACCTCCACACACCTACACAGTGATGGTGGGGAATGAGTCCATTGAGCATCTTACCTCATGGTTGGGTGAGGGAGAGTTGCACTTTGCGGACAGGACAGGAGCTTTGATCTACTGGTTTTCCACTCCTCTGGCAGTCAAGGTGAACCCAGTCTCGGCAGTGAGTGTGACACGTAAACTTGCAATCTGAGGAAGGTAGACACAGGCACAACTAACATTACAACAGTGGAGTGATGTGGAAACAAAGAACTGCAGGGCTGGATTACCAAAGAAGACACAAGGTGCTGGATTAACTCAGCAGGTCAGGCAGCATCTCTGGAGAACATGAACAGGTGACGTTTCGGGTCTTGACCCTTCCAGACACCAATTATTGCCCATCTCCAATTGCTCTTGAGAAGATGGTGGCTGGTTTACTATAATCCCAATGCAGAAACAAGTAACTGCAGATGCTAGTTTACAAAAAAATGACACAGAATGCCGCAGTAATTCAGCGGGTTAGGCAGCATCTCTGGAGAACATGGACAGGTGACGTTTTGGGTCTGAACCCTTTTAGCCACCAATTATTAGTCACACGCGTGGAAACAAGCCCTTCGGCCCAACTTGCCCACACCAACCAACATATCCCATCTACGCTAATCCCAGCTGCTGGGGTTTGGCCCATATCCCTTTAAACCTATCCGATCCATGCACCTGTCTAAATGTTTCTTAAATGTTGTAATAGTCCCTGCCTCAACTACCACCCCTGGCATCTAGTTCCATACACCCACCACCATTTGTGTGAAAAAGTTACCCCTCAGGTTCCTATTAAATCTTTCCCCCTCACCTTATAGCAATGTCTTCTGGTTATCAATTCCCTTACACTGGGCTAGAGACATGTTTACCTCATCTATTCCTCTCATGATTTTGTACACTTCTATAAGATCTTCCCTCATCCTCCTGCGCTCCAAGGAATAAAGCCCTAGCTTGTCAACCCCTCCCTATAGCTCAGGGCCCTCGAGTCCTGGCAACATCCTCGTAAATCTTCTCTGCACCCTTTCTAGCTTGATATCATCTTTTCTGTAACATGGTGCCCAAAAACTGAACACAATATTCTAAACGTGGTAGACAAAAATAGATAGATAGATAGAATCTTTATTTGCCACACGACCAGGGTTGGTGGTATTTGGGTTCGGTACATGATGGGACACTGCTTTAGTCACATTAACACTAATAACAACACAGATCATAATAATAAAGTGCTTCCATACCACATCATAAATTACAAATCTCACCAACAATACATAGTGCAAAAGAACAGACAAAAACCATAGACAAGACACTGTATACATCAAAGTCAAAAAGTTATTGGGAGGGAATTAAGTGTTCTTATTGCTGAGGGGAAGAAACTGTTTTTATAACGGGTGGATTTGTATCAAGTGACCTAAGGCGCCTCCCTGAAGGGAGAGACTGGAAAAGGTGGTTTGCTGGATGGGAGGGGTCCGAGATGATCTTTGTTGCCCGTTTTGAGGTTACGTTGGAGGTAAAATGGAATGGATTGAGGGGAGGGGAGAGTTGATGATCTAGAGGCCTTGGAGACAATGCCGCTGTATTCTGTGTAGTGAATGACTGTCAGTGTTTCCGTACCAGACTGTGATTGAGGAAGTGATGATGCTTTCAATGATGGATTGATAGAAGCGGACCAGGAGTGTTTGTGGACTCTGAACGCTGGAGAAACTCAGCGGGTGAGGCAGCATCTATGAGCGAAGGAAATAGGCAACGTTTCGGGACAAAACCCTTCTTCAAACTCTAAATGTGCCTCACTGACGCCTTCTATAACTGTAACATGCCCCCCCTCCCCCAACTTCTATACTCAATACTCTGACTGACGAAGGCCAAAGTGCCAAAAGCCTTTTTGACCACCCTATCCACCTATGACGCCACATTCAACGGGCCATGTATCTGCACTGCTAGATCCCTCTGCTCTACAACACTCCCCACCCAGAGCCCTACCATTCATTGTGTATTGTCAACAGGAGATTACTGTCAACAGAGATAAAGGAAAAAGGACTGCCATATGCAGCACCGTTGCAGCGTTAAAGCTGTCCTCCGCCAATGGAGGGAACCGGGTGCACATTCTGCAATGGGGGCAGTAATTGCAATCAAGGTGTCCTGTTGATACTGCCCACCTCCAGACAGACAGAAGGTGGATTGAGGGGACGATGCATCTTTTCCTACCTGTCGACCTTCTCCTCGTCACCTGGTGCTTGATTTTACCGAACCCTCTGCTGATGGCCATTCCCATCACCGTGCTGAGAGCGCCGGGAATGATGCTCCCAGCCACAGCACTCCGAAATTGGCTCAATCTGCCTCCGATACAACTTGTCAGAGGGCCTAGTGCGACAGTGACTGAGCACTGAACCAGCACCCGTCAAACTCCTCCACACTTCAAACCCAAGCCCGAACATATCTCACTTGCGTATCGATTTAAAGGTCCTCATCCCTTGTTAGCTGGCTCTTTTCTTTGTTCTACTAATATAAAATTTGAATTTCAAATATGGTATCATAATTACCGTCTGTAAATAGCCCTGCCTTGGGATTCATAACCGACTACAAAGGTGACGAAGCACTCCTGATAGCTTTAGCTGTTCCAGTAAATGGAATCTGGATACTGGGTTTTGAAACACCCGCCTTACTGATGGTACTAGACACAAAATGCTGGAGTAACTCAGGGGGCAGGCGGCATCTCTGGAGAAAAGGAGAGACAGGGGAAAGGGAAACAAGAGACATAGACGGTGATATAGAGAGATATCGATTCATTTGTTCTATGTCTCTATATCAGCGTCTATATCACTCGTTTTCCTTTCCCCTGACTCTCAGTCTGAAGAAGGGTCTCGACCCAAAATGTCACCTATTTCTTTTCTTCAGAGATACTGTCTGCCCCGCTGAGTTACTCCAGCATTTTGTGTCTATCTTCGGTTTACACCAGCATTTGCAGTTCTTTCGTACACTAAAACTAAATGGTCTTTATGTCTTTCCATCATTTAATGACCTTGCACCATAAGTCATGAGTAGACTCATAGTCATAGAGTAATAGACTCATAGACTCATACAGAGAGAGGAGTGTTCAGTCCTAATCATTTGTGGGCAACACGGTGGCGCAGCGCCAGAGTCCCGGGTTCGATCCTGACTGCGGGTGCTGTCTGTACGGACTTTGTACGTTCTCCCTATCACAGCATGGGTTTCCCCCGGGTTTCCTCCCACATACCAAAGATGTGCAAATTTGTAGGTTAATTGACCTCTGTAAAATTGTCCCTAGGGTGTAGGATAGAACTAGTGTACGGGGGATCGGTGGTTGGCGTGGACTCGGTGGCCGTGGGGCCTGTTTCCACGCTGTATCTCTAAGCTAAACTAAACTAAATTGGGCATTAGTAGATTCTTAAAGTTGGGCAAGGAGAGGTTCTAAGTCATTCTGAAATAATTCAAGGCATCTTTAGGGAGCAATTTACTGAATTTGTTTTGCCAATAGTAAAGCTTGCCCTGGGGTGCTACATAAAAGCACATTTGATCACACCATCAAAGGGCTTTGAAGATAATAGCGCCGTTAATAATATCCTTGTCAGAGAATCAAGGAGTTGTGGGTTCAAATTCCATTCCAGAGTTTGCAGCCCTGAATAGAAACAGAAAATGCTGGGATTACTCAGCAGGCCAGGCAGCACCTGTGTAAAGAGGAATCTCCGGCAGTTTTTATTAGTATTTCCAGTATCGGTAGTTTTGATTTCAACATGCAGCCAACGAACGCCTCCATACTGCCCGATCTTTAGGCTGCAATCTTAAAAGAGCATACAACAGTACAACAGAGGAAGAGGCCCTTCGGCCCACAATGTCTGTGTAAGGCAAGCCTTCTTTCCCACTCTATCTACTAGTGTTGCCAGCATCAGGGCCCGAATCAAACATGATGCCAAGATCAATTCTTATCTGCCTGCGCGTGATCCATATCCCTTTATTCCCTGCATAACCATGTGCCTATTTAAAAGCCCCTTAAACACCACCATCGCATCTGCCCCCACCACCACCCCTGGCAACGCGTTCCAGGCACCCATCACCCTCTGTTAAAAACCTCACCTGCACATCCCCTTTAAACTTTCCCCCTCTGACATTATAGTTACGCCCTCTACTATTTGATTTATCCACCTTGGGTAAAAGGTTCTGACTGTCTACCTTCTCATACCGCCTCTCATAATTTTACAAACTTCCATTAGGTTTCCCCTCAGCCCGAATGTATCTCCCTCCTGGTGAATGCAGAGTCTTTTACCCAGAGTAGGGGAATCAACAACTTTTTCTAGTCTCTTACCTCAATGGAGATGCGATTTTTCCCCCGTATCGCATCTCCGTCCACACTGCGGCCTAACATCTCCCAAAGGAGTTGGCGGCCTTTGCTGGAGACCGATATCGAGAGCTCCTCCGCGGGGTGCCTACGGGACTTTAACATCGCGGAGCCCGCGATCCCATTGATCGACCCCGGAGCTCCAACCGCGGGAGCTTGCGGACTTTAACATCACTGAGCCCACGGTCTCTGGTCAGAGACCGACATTGGGAACTCCAAGCCGTGGGAGTTTCGACCGCCCCGACGCGGGAGTTTCAATCGCCCTGACGCGGGAGAATAAAAAGGAAGAAGTTTGGACTTTATTGCCTTCCATCACAGTGGGGAATGTGGGGAATCCGCTGTGGTGGATGTTTATGTTAACTTTTATGTAGTTGTGTGTCTTGTTGCTTTTTTTTCGTATGTCTGTATGTTAATTTGAATATCACTGTATCTTAATTGGTACGCGTGACAATAAAAGACCCTTGAAACCTTTGATGGTGCAGACTGCAGCCACTGGGCACTGAGGTGGGAAGCGAGTGAGTAGTGGGGCTGTTCAATGTCCCCACAGTCAGTGCCTCACCAACAAGGGCCAATTTAATTTGTTTAGTTTAATTTAATTTGTTTAGTTTCATTTAATTTAGTTTAGTTTAGTTTTATTTAGTTTAGTTTAGTTTAGTTTAATGTCACGTGTACCGAGGTACAGTGTAAAGCTTTTTGTTGCGTGCTATCCAGTCAGCGGAAAGACTATACATGATTACAATCGAGCCATCCACAGTGTACAGATACAGGATAAAAGGAATAATGTTTAGAGCAAGATAAAGTCCAATAAAGATAGTTCGAGGGTTTCGGACTGTAAGATCGGAGATAAAATAATTAAAAAATGAGAGGAAGAGGCTACGTAAATAATCAGCCACTGAAAAGTCTGCAGATGCATTAGTGCGCTGATTATAAGATAAACAGTTGCCGGGGCTACCCTTGCAAAGGCTGGAAAAACCCTGTGGTTAAGGTCACTCTGGGAATTGTTTAGACTTATGTGCAAAAGATAATCACAAATAAGACATAGCAGCCCTTCTCTGACCTCCGATTGATGCTGTACCATGTTCTGTTAGCCGGCAACAGATGATTTCAGAAAGGGTGGAGCCCACAATGGTCCATTGTTGGGCCATTTGGGGCCAAAGGTACATCACTAGAACAGGCCCTGGGGTCCACAAGGTCTTGTCTTTGAAGTTCTGTGGAGGCATCTTTCACCTCCAATGGAAGAGACTTTGTCAAAAGTCTTATCCAAGAGTACACACTTCACCCCAATATTCGCTTCAGAGGAAAACAGGATTTAATCCCACAACCTTCTTGCTCAAAACCAAGACATATTACCACAGTGGCGCATTGGTAGAGCTGCTACCTCACAGACCAGGGTTCAATCCTGACCACAGATGCTGCCCATACATAGTTTTCCTGTTCTCCCTGTGACCACGTGGGTTTTCACCGGGTGCTCCGGTCTCCACCCACACTACAAAGACCTTCAGGTTTGTAGGTTGATTTACTTCGGCAAAGATTGTAAGATTAGTGTGTAGGGCTGGTCGGCGCGGACTCAGTGGACCGAGGGGTCTGTTTCCGCGTTGTTTCTGTAAACTAAATTTCTCTGAACTGAGCCACACCTAGCAGTTAGCTAATTTACCGCAAAGCTTTACTTGCATCAGCAGATGAAAATCGCATATCATTGTACCCTGTTCAATACTTACCCCGCACTTATCAAAACACCAAGAGTGTTTCATTGCCATCAGCACTAGGAATGGAGCAATGGTATTCTCACTTGCTGCAGCCTTACAGATATAGTACATGACTCAACAACACAATAAATAAATACACTGTAAATTATCAGTACTATAATAAATTATCAGTAATACTAGGTAACCAGACTGTAATAGTGAAAAACAAAGAACCTAGTGCAACCAAAACAAAGCCCAGAGTACTTTGGTGCTGAGTTTGAGGCAAGGGTTGTTGGGTTTCGTTCAGGAGCCTTGAATTAACTTGAATTAAATTGAATTGAATTAAATACTTTATTGTCACATGTGACAGGTCACAGTGAAATTCTTTGCTTACATACCCAAGGTATGCAAATAGTCGCCCATAAAGGGCGCTTAAAAAGTTACAAAGTACCTCCACACCAGGTCCCCCTTTGTTACCCCCCCCCCCCACGGCGGTCCCCAACGCCGGGTACTCGTTTGTTCCTTCCCTCAGCAGCGGCGTCCTCATTCCGCGTGGTCCATCGGTCGGCGCCATCATCAACCGCCACACCGGCCTCTCCACGATCGCTGCCGGGTCCTCTCCAGACGCCTCCATAGTGCCGACCCAGGCCCCAGCCGCGGGCACCGTCGACCCAGACACCATTGGCCACGGGCTTATTCCCATAGCTTGCTGGTATGTGGGAAGAAGCTGTTCCTGAATCTGATCTGTGGTTCACAGGCCCCTGTACCTCTACCTTAGTTTCATTTAGTTAAGTTTAGTTTAGTTTAGTGATACAGTGGAAACAGGCCCTTCGGCCCACCAAGTCCACGCCGACCACGATCACCTGTACACTAGTTCAATCCTACATACTAAGGACAATTTACAGCAGCCAATTAACCTATAAACCCGCACGTCTTTGGGATGTGGGAAGAAATCGGAGCACCCGGAGAAAACCCACACGGTCACAGGGAGAACGTACAAACTCAGTCCAGACAGCTTTAGACTAGTTTAGTTTAGTTTAGATATACAGTGTGGAAACAGGCCCTTCAGCCCACCATCCATGCCAACCAGTGGTCACTCGTACACTTGTTCTATCCCACACACTAGGGACAATTTACAGAAGCCAATTAACCTTCAAACCTGTACTTCTTTGGGATGTGGGAGGAAACCGGAGCACCCAGAGAAAAGACATGAGGTCACAGGGAGAACATAAAAACTGTGTACTGACAGCACCCGTAGTCAGGATCGAACCCAGGTCTCTGGCGCTGTGAAGCAGCAGCTGTGCCATCCGGTACTGTTCCTTCACTTTGCATCTGGCCTCACTCTGGCAATGCAGGAGGCTCAGGACAGAAAGGTCAGTGTGGGAACAGGGAGGGGAACTAATGAGCTTGCAACCAGGATTCACCAGGATGCGCAGGAGGCAACTGCAGTTGACGGTTTACACCAAAGATAGACACAAAATCTGGAGTAACTCAGCAGGTCAGGGGGCATCTCTGGAGAAAAGGAATAGGTGACGCTGCTTGGATTGGTTATGATGGGTGAATGCACTGTTGTTTTAGCCAGAGTAGGGAAATCAAGAACCAGAGGACATAGGTGTAAGGTGAGGAGGGAAAGATTTAATAGACATCTGAGGGGCAACTTTTTCAGCAACAGAGGGTGGTGGGTATATGGAATGAGCTGCCAGAGGATGTAATTGACAATCACGACGACTGCCTGACCCACTGAGGTATTCCAGCACTTTGTGTCCTATTGTGTAAACCAGCATCTGCAGTTCCTTGTTTCTATACTGTAGCCTTTGGAAGTTACTTTAAGACTGATAGCCCCAATGGGTGTGTGCTGCCCTCTAGTGGTGCTTTAAATGAGGAGCAGACCGCGTTTGACTGCTCTGCGCCTGTACCCGCTGGAGTTTACAAGGATGAGGGAGGACCTCATTGAAACTTACCGAATTGTGAAAGGCCTGGTTAGAGTCGGTGGAGAGGTCGTTTCCACAAGTGGGAGAGTCTAGGACCAGAGGGCGCAGCCGCAGAATAAAAGGACGTACCTTTGGAAAGGAGATGAGGGTGGTGAATCTGTGGAATTCATAGCCACAGACGTCTGGGGAGCGTGTCAGAGGCCAATGGATATTTTTTAAGGTGCAGATTGATGGATTCTTGATTAATACGGTTGTCAGGGGTTATGGGGAGAAGGCTGGAGAAGGTTGAGAGAGCAAGATAGATTAGCCATGATTGAATGGCGGAGTAGACCTGATGGGCCGAATGGCCTAATTCTGCTCCTATAACTTATGAACTAACAAAGTTTTGCTTGCAGCAGCATCACTGGTATATAGGCTCCACCTGTGAGCTAAGATTGTTCACATCAGCTTGGCAAGGCTGAGAGAGATTGGGGCTGAGGCATGGAGTGAGACAGGGATCGGTTTAAATGGAGCCTAAAGACAGCACAACCACACGGGAGGAGTAAAGAATAATGTGAGTAATCTAGGGAAATATAGAAGTAATAATATAAGGACAAAAAAAGGACACAACGATTTAAAATGGTCAGCAAACTTGTTAGCTGCGTGCCTCTGTACTTGTCTCCAGCCATCCTAGCTACTGATATGCATTGGTCAATGGAATAAGGAAAGGCAGATAGACTAAATGGCACCCTCTGCATGTAGCCTTCTTTACATCAGCGAAACAGATGGCACAGCGGTAAAGTTGCATCCTTCCAGCCCCAGAGACCCGGGTACGATCCTGACTATGGGTGTTGTCTGTACGAAGTTTGCACGTTCTCCCTGTGACTACGTGGGATTTCCCCGGATGCTCCGGTTTCCTCCCACACCCCAAAGACGTACAGGTTTGAAGGTTAATTGGCTTCAAATATTAGATTGTCCCCAGTGAGTAGGATAGTGTTAGTGAACGTGGTGATTGCTGGTCGGTGTGAACTTGGTGGGCTGAAGGCAGGGCCGGATTTACCTATAAGCTTCATAGGCTGAAGCCTAGGGCCTCAAAATCTAGGGGGCCTCCAGCCAATGTGGTTTTTTCCCCAGAGTAAAAAAAATTCAGAGAAAAAAAAAAATTGGAGCGCAATCAGCGTTTCCACTTTGACGGAAATTACCCGAAATTCTGGTTCTGGCCCGCTGGAAGTTTTGGGGAAAAAAATTGCGACCATCCACTCCCGCGCAGTTGGGGGAGGCCGGTGAGGTAGTAGCGACGCAAAATGACGCTGTCTCTCCGCGCATTGGGCCCGGGCGGGTTAGCCTAGGGCCTCTCTTCATCTAAATCCGGCCCTGGCTGAAGGGCCTGTTTCTGCGCTATATCTCTAAACTAAAGTAAGACCTAAACATAGACTCAGAGACCGTTTCGCCGAACACTCAGCCCGCCAAGGTCTGCCGAATCTCCTGATTGCCAACCATTTTAACTCCCCTTCCCATTCCCTCACTGACCTTTCTGTCCTGGGCCTCCTCCATTGCCACATGCAAACTGGAGAAACAGCACCTCATATTTTGCTTGGACAGCTTACAAGCCTGTGGTTTGAACGTTGAATGCTCCAATTTTAGATAACTTTAAACAGTCTTTAGACTTTAGAGATACAGCGTGGTAACAGGCCCTTCAGCCCAGTGAGTCCACGCTGACCAGCAATGACCCCATACACTAGCACTATCCTAAACATTAGGGATGATTTACAATTTTACAGAATCCAATTAACCTACAAACCTGTACGTCATTGGAGTGTGGGATAAAACCGGAGCACTCAAGAGAAAATCCACACATTCACAGGGAGAATGTACAAACTATGTAAAGACATAATCAGGATCGAACACATGTCTATGGCGTGTAAGGCACCAACTCTACTGCTGCGTCACCGTGCCGCACTCACCTCACCTCTCGGCAACATCCTCATGAATTCAGGGGATAAAATCTGCTCTCCTTCCCCAGTTATATGTCAAAGAAAGGAGAACAAAGCTTTCAGGTGAGAGGGGCAAAGTTTAAAAATGTGTGTGACAAGTTTTTTTCCACAGAGGGTGGTGGGTGCCTGGAATGCGCTGCCAGGGGTGGTGGTGGAGGTAGCTACGATCGTGGAGTTTACAATACTTTTAGATTGGCCCATGTATATAAAGGGATATGGATCACGGGCAGGCAGGGAGATTAGTTTATCTTGGCATCATGTTCTGCACGGACATTGTGACCAAAGGGCCTCTTCCTGAGCGACACTGTTCTCAGTTCTTAGTTTAGTTTAGAGATACAACATAGAAGCAGGCCCTTCGGCCCACCGAGCGCATGCCAACCAGCGATCACCACACACTGGTAGCAAATTTACAGAAGCCATTTAACCTCCAAATCCACACGTCTTTGGGATGTGGGAGGAAACCAGAGCACCCGGAGGAAACCCACGCAGTCACAGGGAGAATGTGCAAACAGACAGGACCCGAGGTAAGGATCGAACCCGGGTCTCTGGTGCTCTGGTTCCACACACCCACCATCCTCTATGTGAAAAAGTTGTCGCTCAGGTTCCTAATAAATCTTTCTGAGATTGTGAACCTTGTAACTTGATGCCAAGATAGCAATCTCTCCCTGTTAACAAGACAAAGGAGATTATGATAATACTCCACTGCGAAATCTCGTCAAGGTATGCCTACTTTGAAGAAGTTCTCCTCCTCTCTCCGGAGACTGTTCCACATCCGCAATAACCAACCTGACCTCCCAGTGGCTCAGCACTTCAACTCCCCCTCCCATTCCGTATCTGACCTCTCTGTCCTGGGTCTCCTCCATGGCCACAGCGAGCAACACCGTAAATTGGAGGAAATGCACCTCATATTCCGCTTGGGCAGTCTACATCCTGGGGGCTTGAACATTGAATTCTCCCAATTCTGCTAGCCCATTGCTGTCCCCTCCCCTTCATCAGCCATCTGGTTGTCTCCTCCCCTCCCCCAGCCCTCGGGCTCCTCCTCCGCCTTTTTCCTTTTTTCCTTTCTTCTCCCCACCCCCTATCAGTCTGAAGAAGGGTTTTGGCCCGAAACGTTACCTATTTCCTTCGCTCCATAGATGCTGCTGCACCCGCTGAGTTTCACCAGCATTTTTGTGTACCTATGATAAACTGTGTGGAAGAAGTGACCCCTCAGGTTCCTCGCACCTTAAGCCTATGTGCTCCGTTTCTTGATTCCCCTACTGTGGGTAAAAGACCCTGTGGATTCACCCTGCCCTCGTTCAATATGGTCAAGTCAGTCGGCCGTTTTGATGCCTTATGGATGGTGATCAGGCCACACACTTAGTGAAGTCAAATTATATTTACGTTCCAGTTATCTTGCAAATACTTCTCAACTGTAAAATTCCCTGAAATAACTGGTTGGTGCAGTTCCCCTGATGATTCTATAACACCTCCATAACATCATTTCTCAGCCTCCCACCCTCCAAGGAATAAGGTCCTTACTTCTCTGTTCGGTACTTGGAATGGAAGAGTGGAGCGATTGTAATGGATGATCGTAGATCCCCCACCACTCTCCGGCTCCACGTACACAGATACACGGCGGTGAACTATCAAAACCAGGTCGACCTTTAACCTGCCACCCGCTGACCTGCCTTTCCTTCTTTTCCAGCTTTCTTCCACCCGCCCCCCCCCCCCCCCTACAATCAGTTTTTATCCTGTATCTGTACACTGTGGACGGCTTGAATGTAATCATGTATTGTCTTTCCGCTGACTAGATAGCAGGCAACAAAAAAGCTTTCCGTTGTACCTCAGTACATGTGACAATAAGAACATGAATCTCAACTAAACTAAACTAAATGAAAGTTGTTATCTGTTGTGTAGGAAGGAACTGCTAACGCTGGTTTAAACCAAAGATAGACAGAAAGCTGGAGTAACTCAGCGGGTCAGGCAGCCTCTCTGGAGGAAAGGAATAGGTGACGTTTCGGGTCGAGACCCTGCTTCAGAGATATTCTGTTGTGCTGCTGCAAGTAAGAATTTCATTGTTACCATTTGGGACATAAGGCAATAAAACACTCTTGACTCCTGTTATTACTTCTTCAATATGATCAACAATGTGATCAAAATTAATCTGGGCCCCAGGATAATTCCATTTTTAAATGCCATCGATGACTTCAACATGTTGGATATGTTCCAATAATATTTTGGACAAGTAAGGTTTGAGGGCAAAGTGCCTTGCAGCACAAAGAGAGCAGGCAAGTTAATTTTGGGTGTGGATGTTTATATCATGTAAAATAAAAACAGGAACAAAAATAACTGGGGAAGAAATAAAGTGTTCCCTCTTTTAATGTGCGTGATATCGGCGACGGGAGGGTGGAAAATGTTGTTACGCATTGAATTCCCCATCAACACTGGGAACAAACCTTGTGGTGGGGGCACACGGAACCTTGAGTAAATCACAAAGTGCTGGAGGAATTCAGACCACACCTTAAACCCCACTATTGTACGTGAAATGGACAAACACGTGTAAAAGGATGACACTACTGGGTACAAGTATAAAAAGGAATCCACAGTTGTGAATTAGTATTAAGGATTACACCAATGTGTAAAAGAATCACATGACTAAGGACAAGTATAAAGGTTTGATGGCACTGGGCCTGTACTCGCTGGAGTTTGGAAGAATGAGGGGGGGGGGAACCTCATTGAAACTTACAGAATAATGAAAGGCTTGGATAGAGTGGATGTGGAGAGGATGTTTCCACTAGTGGGAGAGCCTAGGACTAGAGGTCGTAGCCTCAGAATTAAAGGACGTTCCATTAGGAAGGACATGAGGAGGCATTTCTTTAGTCAGAGGGTGGTGGATCTGTGGAATTCTTTGCCACAGAAGGCTGTAGAGGCCAAGTTAATAGATATTTTTAAGGCACAGATAGATGGATTCTGGATTACTATGGGTGTCAGGGGTTATGAGGAGAAGGCATGAGAATAGGGTTAGGAGGGAGAGATAGATCAGCCATGATTGAATGGTGGAGAAGACTTAATGGGCCGAATGGCCTAATTCTGCTCCTATTACTTATTACACAACCAACCGTGCATGTGTAAAAGGATTACATGACAGTGTACAACTATTAAATAATCACACATCTGTGCACAAGCATAACATGATTACTTACAAAATTCTTAAGGGGTTGGACAGGCTAGATGCAGGAAGATTATTCCCAATGTTGGGGAAGTCCAGAACTAGGGGTCACAGTTTAAGGATAAGAGGGAAGTCTTTTAGGACCGAGATGAGAAAATCATTTTTCACACAGAGAGTGTGGAATTCTTTGCCACAGAGGGTAGTTGAGGCCAGTTCATTGGTTATATTTAAGAGGGAGTTAGATGTGGCCCTTGTGGCTAAAGGGATTAGGGGGTATGGAGAGAAGGCAGGGATGGGATACTGAGTTGGATGATCAGCCATGATCATATCGAATGGCGGTGCATGCTCGAAGGGCCGAATGGCCTACTCCTGCACCTATTTTCTATGTTTCTATGTTTCTATGATTGCATAATTGTGCACATGTATAAAAGATTGTACAATTGTGTATGTATAAAAGCACTGCAAGGTTGTACACAAGTGTAACCCTGAACAATTGTTCTACCAATCGGTGGTAGCCAGTGCCATCTTCTTCACTGCCGTATGCTGGGGCAGCAGGGCGAAGGCTGCGGGATTAATAAACTCATCAGGAAAGCTGGCTCTGTCCTGGGGGCGGAGTTGGATTCATGGGGGGTGGTCTTGGAGGGGAGGATGCTCCTCAAACTGCGGAGCGTCGTGGTCAATACAGCTCACCCCCTCCATGACACACTGATCAACCTGAGGAGTAGCTTCAGCAACAGACTGGTTCCACCAAGATGATGTACAGAACGCCATAGGAGATCCTTCTTCCCTGTGGCTATCAAACTGTTCAACTCCTCCCCCTTCTGTTGTGGGGTACTGACTGCCCTCCCCCCCCCCCCCCCCCACCTTTCCCCTCCCCAATCTTTGCACATCCTCAAACTTTTCCACTCGTCACTTTAATTTCATGTTTCATGCATCTTGTGGTGTATTATGACTGTTGGAATTTCCCTCCTGGGATAAATAATATTCTATTGTATTGTTTCGTCATAGCTGCACGCTGAGACAACAAGTCAATGGGCATTCACACAACCACAATTGATTCAGCCTCCAGCTGTAACACACCCTCCGTGTTAACTGCCCGTGTTGCCTCTTTGTCCCTTGATCCACAGGGTGCAATGCCAAGCGCTCAATGACACAAAATTCCTGCTCGATAACATCTTGGACAATCTGTCCTGGGTGCAGCATGTAGATGTTATCACAAAGATGGCGTGCCGTCCAAAGTTAACAAAATACTGGACAAGTCTGTAAATACTGTAACAGACGCATGGTGATACACAAGTGACTACGCTGACTTAGTTGCTTCACATCCTGCTACGGCAATTCCGACGCAAAGGAACGCAAGAGGCTGCAGAGAACGGTGGACTCAGCCCGGTCCATTAGGGCACAGCCCTCCCCACCATCAAAGGTATCTACATGAGGGAGAACGTTCCAACTCCGCACAGACAGCACCCGTAGTCAGGGTCGAATCCGGGTCTCTGGCGCTGTAAGGCAGCAGCTCTACCGCTGCGCCTCCGTGCCTTCCTAGAGGCGGAACGAGTGCAAAGCAGATTTGCAAGGATGTTGCCAGGACTTGAGGGACTGAGCTATAGGGAGAGGACTTTACTCCTTGGAGCCTAGGAGGCCGAGGAGTAATCTTATGGAGGCGTGTAAAATTATGAGGGGTATCGATAGGATGAATGCACAGATTATTTTTCCCAGCGTAACGGAATCAAGAACCACAGGACATAGGTTTCAGGTGAGAGGAGAAAGATTTGACAGGAACCTGAAGGGCATATGTAATGATCGGCCAGGGATAGTGGTTGAGTCAGCTACTATAACATTTTAAAGATATTTGGCCAGATTTGTTTAGTTTAGTTTAATTTAGAGATACAGCATGGAAACAGGCCCATCGGTCCACCGAGTCCATGCCGAAGAACAATCACTCCACACACTACACTCCAGGGACAATTTACAGAAGCAAATTAATCGACAAACCTGTACGTCTTTGGAATGTAGGAGGAAACCAGAGCACCTGGAGAAAACCCACGCGGTCATCGGGGAGACCATACAAACTCTGTACAGACAGACCCGTAGTCGGGGTCAAACCCGGTTCTCCGACGCCGTTAGCCAGCAACTCTGCCGCCCGATATTTGGGTGGGGAGCAAAGCTTTGGATGGATATGGGCAAATGGGACTAGGTTAGGTTGTGGCAACATGGGCGAGTCGGGGCGAAGGGCCTGTTTCCGAGCTGTGTGACTCCAAGACCCTGTGCTCAGAGTCTTGTGGTTTCGCTGAGACAAATGAATCAGAACTATTGTCATGTAGCAACATCTCACTGTTTATCTGAGGCATGTGGTCACTGGTAATTACTGGATGAAGAAATGATCAGCATGGTATTGACATTCCAGAAATTCCATCCATATTTACACAGCCTACAGCCTGGTTAGATTAAAGCTGATACGATGTACAACCATTCATCTATAGGTAAAAACCATCCCATTATGAACACAGACGTACAATGATGTTGTACAGATCCACCATAGATTTCCCGGCACCCTTGGTTCCAGAGCCTTTCTGGATTATCTGTTTTGCCGGACCAACGGAGGTCACGGCCAACGGTACCGGAATGGTCCGCCTAGGCCGCCGCGGAGCCGAGATACTTCCTAGGCTGCAAAGACGGGCTCTGAAGTCGGCGATGAGAACCAAAGATCCTATAGCAAGCAAGATAGACCACTCCTGCTAAATGCAATGGGCTGACCTGTAGTACGCAACGGAGCGGAACGTGGGCCTTTTTTTCATCCATTTCAATAACCCGACCCGACTCGCAGTGTAATCAACGTTGCGGGGGAACAGTTTGTGTTAATAAATTATAATTCTGAAAATGAGGAGAAGATTTTCCCCAAATAACTTTTATTTTTACGAGGATGTTTCCGTAACCGGCTTCCGTCACCGCACTAGTATCCTATGGGATCTTTGGTGCGGAGACGGAAGCCGGTTATGGAAATGGGGCCGAAAATTACCCATGAATCTGCCCATGACCGTACTACGTCTTTTTCGTCGAGTGATCTATCTTGCTTGTTATAGGATCCTTGCTGAGACCGGATCCGCTGCCTCCGGCTGGCCGGAGTTCCGGAGCCCCAGGGGGCAAATGGTCAAAGTGGATCGGAAGTCCGACCACTGATGTCCCGATGAGGTTGAGATCACCTGGCCTAGGCACCAAATTTCCGGGGTGACTTGTGGGGGGGGGGGGATTTCAAGTGCGCTCTGGTAATTCTGTCCGGAATAAAGGAGGTGCCGGACCACCAGTTGCTGGAAAATCAGTGGTGGACCTGTATAACGTTTGTTGCAAAGGCGGCTCACTGCACAGACGTGCGGGGTTGTAGCTTAATCGCCTTCTCTAAATTGTCCCTAGTGTGCAGCATAGAACTACTACGATAGAATTAGTGTGTACGATAGAACTGGTGCAGGTGATCGCTGGTCGGCGCAGACTCGGTGGGCCGAAGGGCCTGTTTCCACGCTGTATCTCTAAACTAAACTAAGGGTAAAATGCTCCATCCATTCTCAAATGAACAAGCAATGTTCATTCCGCTAGAAAATAGCAAAAAAGACAGAGACAGTGATTCCCATAGCGCAAGAATATAAACAGATGCAATGGATTACACAGGGACTTAGATTGTTTTCTCTGGAGCATTAGAGGCTGAGGGGAGACCTGATAGAAGTATATAATATTTATGAGAGGTATATATTATGTGAGGCATAACTAGTGTAGACCGTCAGAACCTTTTTCTCAGGATGGTCATGTCAAAGACTAGAGGGCATAGTTTATAGACCAAAGACAATAGACAATAGGTGCAGGAGTAGACCATTCGGCCCTTCAAGCCAGCACCGCCATTCAATGTGATCATGACTGATCATCCCCTATCAGTACCCCGTTCCTGCCTTCTCCCCATATCCCCTGACTCCACTATCTCTGCTATACATTTATTTTTTGACGAAAAGGAGAAATGTTTCAGCAAAGAGTGAATAATTTAATAACTTCATACTTTGCCACATTGAAACTTAAATAAATCCAATTAAAAGCGTAACTTAGTTTCAGGTGAGAGGGGCAAAGTTTCAAACAGAAGTGCAGGGCAAGTTTTTTTCACAAAGTGTAAAAAAACGCGCTGCAAAGGGTGATGATAAAAGCAGATACGATACTGCTGTTTAAGAGAGTTTTAGACAGACACATGGATATGCAGGAAGTGGGAGACTGGGATCAGATGCAGAAAGATGAGATCAGTTTAAGTGTGTGAGAAAGAACTGCAGTTGCTGGATAAAATCGAAGGTAGACACAAAATGTTGGAGTAACTCAGCGGGTGAGGCAGCATCTATGGAGAGAAGGAATGGGTGACGTTTCGGGTCTCGGTTCTGAGTTAATCCAGCATTTTGTGTCTACCTGAGATCAGTTTAAGTTGGCATTGTGTTTGGCACAGGCATGATGAGCTGAAGGGCCTGCTCCTGCGCTGTACTTACACTAATCCCTGACTGTAAATTACCCTTGTGTGTAGGTGGGAGAATTAGTGGTGTTGATGGCATGTGAGAGAGAAGAGATTGCAGGAAATAAGTGGAGCAATTGGGCCTGATGAAAACTGACACATAGAGACATTGAGTCATACAGCACGGAAACAGGCCCTTCGGCCCAACTTGTCCATGCTGGGCAAGATGCCCCATCTATGCTAGACCCACCTGCCAACATTTGGTCCATATCCTTCTAAACCTTTCCTATCCAAATGTCTTTTAAATATTGCTATATAAACATATAACCAAATAAGATTATTAAGGGTTTGGACACGCTAGAGGCAGGAAACATGTTCCCGATGTTGGGGGCGTCCAGAACCAGGGGCCACAGTTTAAGAATAAGGGGTAAGCCATTTAGAACGGAGACGAGGAAACACTTTTTCTCACAGAGAGTTGTGAGTCTGTGGAATTATCTGCCTCAGAGGGCGGTGGAGGCAGGTTCTCTGGATGCTTTCAAGAGAGAGCTAGAGCGGAGTCAGGGGATATGGGGAGAAGGCAGGGACGGGGTACTGATTGGGGATGATCAACCATGATCACATTGAATGGCGGTGCTGGCTCGAAGGGCCGAATGGCCTACTCCTGCACCTATTGTTTATTGTCTATTGCTATAGTACCTGCCTCAACTACCTCCTCTCACAGCTCATCCCATGTACCCACCACCATCTGTGTGAGAAAGTTGCTCCTCAGATTTCTATTAAATCTTTCCCTTCACCTTAAACCTATGTCCTCTGGTTCTTGATTCCCCTACTCTGGGTAAAAGACTGTGCATTTACCCTATCTATTCCAAAATGATTTTATACACCTCTATAAGATCACTCCTCAACCTCCTGTGCTCCAAGGAATAAAGACCGAGCCTGTTAAACCTATAAACCTGGCAGCCGGGGGAGAGGCGAGGATCAGCAGAGTGAATGGCCGCGGCCAGTGGGCGGCCGTAGGTCGGCAGTGGATCCGGCCTGGACGTGGCTGGGGAGGTGGTATGGGCCGGGGTTTGGTGTCGGCAGCAGGTCCTGGCGGTGAAGATCAGTAGGCCCGTCCGCTATCAGCGAAATGTGATATAAAGATGTCCATAATAACGAGGGGATATTGTAACTGCAACCCCTCTGTGCAAGGACAACTTTAGGTTGAAACAATAAATGCTGGCATTTTTATTCACCCCTAATTGTCCCAGATCTAGGTGGGCAGTTCAGAGTTAACTGCAGAGGAAATGGTTTCACAATCCTTCACAGGCCATTCAGGTATGTCAGGTGTGTGATGCAGAATAATATTTGCTTCAGGGTTGTGCTGGGATTGTTAACATTCTTCTGGTAGGTGGAGGGAGGTGTCTCCATTAATAATTGTTTTAAGGAAATTGTCTCAGAAGGAACTTAAACCAATTTCAGGATAAAAAGTAGCAGTGAGAAAACAAAAACATGGGCAGTATGGGCTTGATGGACTGAATGGCCTCCTCCAGTACTACAAGCTGCTGTGATTGAGTGAAATGCAAACATCGCCAGTGGGCATGGTCTGAAATGTATAGATTACACCATTCGAAGATTACACCTTTGAGACACAAAATACTGGAGTAACTCAGCGGGACAGGCGGCATCTGTGGAGAGAAGGAATGGGTGGTGTTTCGGGTCTCGACCCGAAACACCACCCAATCCTTCTCTCCATAGATGCTGCCTCCCCCGCTGAGTTACTCCAGCTTTTTGTGTCTACCTGAGATCAGTTTAAGTTGCCATTGTGTTTGGCACAGACATGATGGGCTGAAGGGCCTGCTCCTGCGCTGCACTGTTCTATTGCACTAATGGGTGATGTTTCGGGTCGAGACCCTTCTTCAGACTAATGTCAGGGGAGTGGGCGGGACAGAGATAGAATGTAGTCGGAGATGATAAGACTTATGGGAGAACTGGGTAGATGGGAGGGGATGGAGAGAGAGGGAAAGCAAGGGCTACTCGAAGTTAGAGAAGTCAATGTTCATACTACTGCTTACACCCCAGCATCTGCAGTTCTTTCTTACACCTTTGAGAGGCTGGTTATGGCACACATTAACTCCAGCAGTCTTGACCCACTGCAGTTCGCCAATTGCCACAACAGGTCCACGGCTGATGCCATCTCCCTGGCCCTACACTCATCCCTGGAACACCTGGACAAGATGGACGTCTACGTCAGACTCAGATTCATTGACTGTAGCTCTTTCACAACCAATGTCAAACTCGTGGAACTTGGAGTCAGCAATCCCCTCTCTAACTGGATCCTCCACTTCCTGACCAACGGACCACAGCCAGTGGCGCAGGTGACAAATCATCCTCTGCCATTATCCTTTACCTGTGCAGTGTGGACAGCTTGATTGTATTAATGCATAGTATTTTTGTTGGCTGGTTAGTATGCAAACTATTAACACTATTAACTAATATTTAAAAGACAGTTGGACAATTACATGGATAGGAAAGGTTTAGAGGGATTTGTGCCAATTGCAGGTAGGTAGGACAAGTGTAGATGGGGCATGTTGGTCGGCGTGGGCAAATTGGCCGAAGGGCCTGTTTCCGTGCTGTATGACTCTATGACTCTAAGGACAAGGGTTTCAGAAGCATGGGATCACTCCGGCTACAGGTTACTCCTGTCGTCACACTCCATGGTGTGGAAAATGTTCACTGGTCCCTCCACACTGTCGGGTCCAAATCCCTGAACCACCTCCCAAAAAGCACTCCCTCACCAAGAAGGCAGTTCACCATCACCATTACAGTGGCACAGCTGGTAGAGTCACTGCCTCACAACGCCAGTGACCCGGGTTTGATCCTGACCTCAGGTGTGTGGAGTCTGCACGTTCTCCCTGTGGGTTTCCTCCGGGTGCTCCGGTTTCCTCCCACATTCCAAAGACGGCGGGCCGGATGGTTATCTATACAGATGTATCTGCACACTGTAAATGGATCGACTGTAATCATGTATTGTCTTTCTGCTGATTGGTCAGCATGTGATCCATATCCCTCCATTCCTTGCAAAACCACGCGCCTATCTAAATACCTCTTAAACACCGCTATTGTATCTGCCTCCACCACCACTCCGGGCACCCACCACCCTCTGTGCAAACTCCCCACATCCCCTCAATTCACCTTGTGGAGGGCAATAAGGGGTTGGCAATAATATCAAGTCCACCCACAGATCTGGAATTAACTTTCTTTGAGATTAATTATTCGTAGACAACCTGTCGCACCACAGATTTATGGTTTATTTTTAACGAGTCAAGTTCAAACAAAAAAAAATATCAATGAATGAATTGCCCAATGCCATACCGGTGAATACAAGCTCGGAATACCACAGTGTAGAATCCTTCCGCTGCTGTACATTGAGGGGCAGAATCCAGTGGGGACACCCCTCAAACAAGGGAAGGGATTTCCCGCGTGGGTTTTCTCCGGCTGTTCTGGTTTCCTTCCGCACTCCAGTTTTGAAGGATAATTCAGTTTAGTTTCGTTTAGTTTAGAGATACAGTGCGGAAACAGGCCATTCTGGCTCACCAAGTCTTTGGAGTGTGGGATGAAACCGGAGCATCCAGAGAAAACCTACGTGATCACAGGGAGAACATGCAAACATCACACAGTGCAACACCTGAGGTGAGGATGGCCTCTGGGGCTGTGAGGCAGCAGCAGGTTTACCAGCCGCTTGGTTTAAGGATTGTTACGAACACTGCTGAATATGACACTAATGGATGAATAGGCACTGAGATTATCTGAGGAGTTTTTTTTGCACTGAACTTGCTTCTTTTAGAGATGTAGAGATCCAGCCTGGCAACAGGCCCTTCAGCCCACCAAGTCCGCGCTGACCATCACACTAGTTCCATGTTATCCCACTTTCTCATCCA
This sequence comes from Malacoraja senta, assembly GCA_038087875.1. Lineage (NCBI taxonomy): Eukaryota > Metazoa > Chordata > Chondrichthyes > Rajiformes > Rajidae > Malacoraja > Malacoraja senta. The sequence goes on along the minus strand of CM075979.1, from coordinate 68,085,261 downwards.
CTCAAGGGAAAATTTACAGAGGGCCAATTAACCTACAAACCCGCACGTCTTTGGGATGTGGGGGGAAACCGGAACATGTAGAAATAGAATCATAGAGTCTTACAGCATGGATAAAGGCCCTTCAGCCCAACTTGCCCATACCGGTCAACATGTCCCATGGACACGAGTCCCACCTGCCTGTGTTTGGCCCATGTCCCTCCAAACCTGTCCTATACATGTACTTGTCCACATTTGTACCCAGAGATTTTTTTTTCTTATTCTGAATAAAGTTCGTTTTTGGAAATGTAAAACGCCACAAGCCGGGCAGTAGCTGGGAGGGGTGTGGGTGTTGGGGATACATATACAGCAGAACGTTGGCAGACTGACCTGTACATTGCAGATACTGCTCCCAGATGAACTGACAACAGAGGTCACACCAGGCGTTGGCAGCCGGCGACTGTATGAAGCGGTGACCCTCCCCTCGCCTCTGCCCGGCGCCGGGCTCTCCTTCCTCGGTGAAGATGGTCCTTACGTCCGGTGGTCGGTACTTCTTCTTGCCTTTGCCCCGTGGACTAAGCTCATCCTTCGTCCTCCGGGCTCTTTTCTGCTCGTTGTTGGGGAGAGGGTGAGACGCCCCGTTCTTGGCCACCCGGAGACCTTTCATGGTGGTCCCCTTGCTCTCTCTCTCTCTCTCTCTCTCTCTCTCTGCCCCACCAGTCGCCCTTCCTACACGGGAGATGGTTGGAGCAGAGGCGGCGAGCGCTGTGACAGGTTCCAGATCGGGTTACTCCCCGTGCCGCATTAATCTGCACCGGGAACCACTCCTGACTCGCACAAGCTTCAAGGAAGTCACCGCGCCGGCTTTATTTGCATCTTTAAAAAAAAAAAAAAAATTGACAATGGAGCAGCTTCAGCAGCTCGCTGGAGCCCAGGGATCAAGCTACCGTTCGGCCCATCGAGTCTATGTTCGCATCCCACTTCAGTCCCATTCATTCCCATGTGATCTGGTTCCGTCAATTGTCATATTAAACAAACATTCTTGTAGAAACAAGCAACTGCTGGTTAATACACAAAAATCTGGAATAACACAGCGGATCAGGCAGCATCTGTGGAGAAAAGGAATAGATGACATTTCGGGTCGAGACCCCTCTTCAGACTGAGAGATGGTGCCCGACCCACTGAGTGACTCCAGCATTTGACAACTGCCTTCGGTGTAAACCAGCATCTGTAGTTCCTTCCTCCACCCCTCTTCAGATCTGCGTACATTGAATCATTAAAGTACCGCGAGGTAGAAGTTAAGTTGAAAAGGAATTTGTTTTGTTTAGAAATACAGCGCGGAAACAGGCCCTTCGGCCCAACGAGTCCACGCCGACCAGTGAACCCCGTTACACCCCGTACCAGGGACAATTTACGATTTGTACCAAAGCCAATGACCGTACAAACCTGAGCTCCCGGTGGCTCAGCACTTCAACTCCCCCTCCCATTCCGTATCTGACCTCTCTGTCCTGGGTCTCCTCCATGGCCACAGCGAGCAACACCGGAAATTGGAGGAAATGCACCTCATATTCCGCTTGGGCAGTCTACATCCTGGGGGCATGAACATTGAATTCTCCCAACTCTGCTAGCCCTTGCTGTCCCCTCCCCTTTATCAGCCCTCTGGTTGTCTCCTCCCATCCCCCAGCCCTCAGGCTTCTCCTCCGCCTTTTTTCCTTTTTCCTCCCCACCCCCTATCAGTCTGAAGAAGGGTTTTGGCCCGAAACGTTGCCTATTTCCTTCGCTCCATAGATGCTGCTGCACCCGCTGAGTTTCTCCAGCATTTTTGTGTACCTTCGATTTTCCAGCATCTGCAGTTCCTTCTTTAAGACCTTACAAACCTGTGCGTCTTTGGAGTGTGGAAGGAAACCGGAGCACCCGGGGAAAACCCACACGGTCACGGGGAGAACGCACAAACTCCGTACAGACAGCACCCGTTGTCAGGATCGAACCTGGGTCTCCGCCGCTGTAAGGCAGCAACTCTACCGCTGCGCCACCGTGCCGCCTCTAGTGCTTCCACTTTTCTTTAGAAGTTTAAAGAGATCCTTCAAGTTACCGAACAAACATCTACAGATAAACTATGGAAAGTATCCTGACTGGTTGCATCACGGGCTGGTAGAGAATGGTGGACTCAGCCCGGTCCATCACGGGCACAGCCGTCCCCACCAGCAAAAGCATCTACATGTATTGCTGCCTCAAGAAGGTGGCATCTATCATCACGGATTTCCACAATCCGGACCGTGCCCTCTTCTCACTGCTACCACTAGGCAGGAGGTAGAGAAGCCTGTATCCCACAACACATCAGTTCATTTCTAAATGCAGATCCCAATTAGTGATAAATCTAGCAGCAGGAGACATTATACACAGAGGTTCATGCAGATATAAGATTTTTAATATTTTATAAATGGTTTGCCATCGTACATTGTATACAACAAATAGACATAACAGATTGGCAAAACAAAACGGTTGCATTATCTTGTTGAACAGATAACCACAGTGTAAGTCTTCACGGAGCTAGAAGACATTAACACACTTCAAGATGAAAAATGTTAAATATTTTGACGGCATTTATTCCAGTTACTAGTAGAATATCTCCCACTGATTAAGCCCAGCTTTCAAAATCAATGCCGGCCCACAAACAAAATTATTGAATGTGCTCTTGATCGCAAGGATTTAATGATATACAATTGTTTGCTAAGTTGAATGAGGTACAGGTTCACCACCGATTTTGGTGGGCTGGCACTTCCTTTAATCCGGACAAAATTACTTGAAATCCCCCCTGGAAATGTGGCACCTAGGCTGGGTGAGGCGGCCGATCTCGACCTCACCGGGACTTCTGTGGCCGATCGGCGGGTTGAATTTGCCCCCGCAGCCGGGGCTCTGGAACCCCGGACAGGCCAGAGCCGGCAGATACGTTCCCATAGCCAATTTACGAAGCCAACTTTGCGTGCCGGTATCTTGGCCCCCGGCAGCCGAGGCGGACCGTTCCGGTAGCGTTGGACTCCTCTCAGAGGCTCTGTTGGTTCGGCAACACGGATAATCCAGAAAGCCTCTGGAACCAAGGGTGCCGGAAAATCGGTGGTGGACCTGTACAGTGCTTTAGTCCCCTCGGTTAATAATAATAATTATTATCGTTGAAAACATTAGCAACGCAGTGGTGCTGTTTTCCGACGGGAACGGTGATGGACGCACCACACATTTCTGTTCTCCTGTTCCTGCGGACTTCCGCCGCTGGAAGTATAGGATTTTGGTGTGTGTGCTTTATCATCATTCCTTACAATGCTATGTACGACAGTGATCGCAACTTCTACTGAAGTGTAAATGGCCGTTGGCTCGCTAGAAGCTCATCTGCCCTTTGACATGTCTTGTTTGTGGTCCTGCTGGGGGTCCACAGCCCCCTCCTCACCTGGCAAACCTGGTGGGGGAGACGGTTTAGTCGCCCTCTGTTAAAAGTGGAACTTAATTTTAAGGAAGAGACTACATGAATCAGGGAGAAGTAATCAATGCTGTAAAGGGACCAGACAGTAAATATACACTAGCATCAACTTTCTCTACTTTAAAATAAACTCAGCACATCTCCCATCTGCACTGCCAATTCTGTTCAATTGAAGATTTGAACAATTAGGTTCTGCATACAAATATGTACAATATATACAGGCGCAAGTATAGTTAAAAAGGGCTATATTCACATTGTTTACAAAGGCAGCTCAGCCTTTCTTTGATTTAATCTGATTATTTGGAGTCTGTGTTTAATGTAACTTTTGTAAACTGCAGAAGTTAAAATTTGCAAAGTGCCAGAAATGTTTCTTTTTTGATAAGGTCACAGCGTTATAACTCGACTTGAAATACAAGGTGGTCGCTTCCAAGTTCAGTGGAAACTAACAGATACTTGGTATGGGGCAGGTGCAGCGTCGAGAGCTACACAGCATGTACACATCCTAGTCACTGTTGCCTACCCAATATTATCCACCATCACTTTCTGACCGGTTATCAGAACTCCATCTAACCCAGGTCCAGCGCTGACATTGGCTCCAGTTAAGCAACACCTCTCATCCAGTTAAAAATCTCTCGCCCATGTTTTCAAGTTCCTCTAAGGTCCCCTCACCCCCTTCTGCCTAGTTTGTCCAGTCTTGTGCCACAGGCGGCTGTGGAGGCCAAGTCAATGGGTGTTTTTAACACGGAGATTGACGGGTTCTTGATTAGTAAGGGGTTCAGGAGAGAAGGCAGGAGAATGGCGTTGAGAGGGAAAGATAGATCGGGAGTGATTGAATGGCGTTGTAGACGCGAAGGGCCGAATGGTCTAATTCTGCTCCTATGTCTTATGAAACTGTCATCAGGCATTTCCAGTCATTGGTAGACCTGGCTTCGGGTGACAAATTCCTAAGCTTTTTAAGTCCTTTCCCAAACCTCTCAACCTTTATGCTTCTTAAAACCTAGCTCTCTTTAGAATTTAGTGATACAGCGTGGAAACAGGCCCTTCAGTCCACGACAATCAGCGATCACCATCACACTAGGGACAATTTACAAATAAGCTGCAAACCTGCACGCCTTTAGAGTGTGGGAGGAAACAGGAGCATCCGGGAAAATCCCATGTGGTAACAGGGAGAACGTACAAACTCTGTACAGACAGCACCCGTAGTCAGGATGGAACCCAGGTCTCTGGTGCTGTGAGGCAGCAACTCAATCACTGCGCCACTGTGCCGCCCCCTTGAGGCCAACTCATTGGATATTTTTAAAGCGGAGATTGTCAGGGTGTTGATTAGTACATGTCAGGGGTTATGGGGAGAAGGCAGGAGACTGGGGTTGAGAGGGAAAGATGGATCAGCCATGATAGAATGGCGGAGTAGACTTGATGGGCGTAGGGCCTAATTATACTCCTATGTCCCAGTATCTCCTAACATGGGTCAGGTTCAAAGTGTATCTAATAACACACCTTAGAGTGGGGTCTCATGTTCAAAGCCAATCTGTTACTGGTTGGCTCCCATTGTCCCACCACAGAGATCATTGGGCAACTCAGTCTCCACAAACACTACATAAACGCGGGCAGTTGTTACGAAAGAGGGAAGAAGAATCAACACTGTATACATACGTCTCCGTAGCAGCATGAAGCGGAATATATCCCTTACAACATTAGGGACACAGACAGAGACTTTCACCACTGTTCTATAGACAGGGTGTGGAGACTACCGAGAAATTAAATGTCAGAAATCAAAACTAAAAAGATCAAAGAGCTTCTGAAATTTAGAGTCCTCCTTCCATGCAGATCTGACCTGAAACATCACCTATCCATGTTCTCCAGAGATACTGCCTGACCTGCTGAGTTACTCCAGCACTTTTTTTGTTTTGTTGGTAAACCAGCATCTGCAGTTCCTTATACCTACATTTTACTGTCTGTTTTTTATTTATGAAATTAAATTTCTCGTTAGTCCCCATTATTTGCATTAGAGAGCTTTACAAAGTGCAAAGAGCAGGGTGGTGCCGGACTCATAGTGCAAGGGTGATGGACCCAGGCAAACTGTACATGGTCCCTCAGTTTGTTCAGAGGCGATCAGGACTTTGAATTCCTCCATCTACGGTCAGCGCTCCAAACCTGATGAAAGACCAAACATCAGAACAGCTTCAATCGCTTGTGCCAGGTCATCCTGAGGTGCCGCGGCCATACCCGCATCAGGCCTGGCTCAACGCCGCAGAACCGGGAACCCACCCGGAGAGGGAAGCCGCCGAGCCCGGCCCCTGCTCGTCCCGTGGTCTGGAGAGGAGGGGGGTCGGAGTCGGGACAGTGGGCTGGTAAGCAGACCGGCTGTGGGAGGCAGTGCAGTGCCGTGCTTCGATGGGGGAGTGGGCCGCTGGAGGCCCTCTAGCAGCCTGGGGCTCGGATGGATCGGGCGCTGCTCCAAGAGGCACGTGGACCGGACGCGGCTTGCAGCGGCACGGAGCGACAGAGCACTGAACAACAACTGAGACTTGAAAATGGCGGCAGATCTGGCGGCTCTCTGTACTGTCTCTGTGTGCTGCTGCTATACACCTCTACTGTATCTGAGATGGTTATCTAAGATGGATCTAAGTGTTATGTATTAGTGGTACCTGTACGGAACTGTGTACAACAATGAATTTCACTGAACTTCGGTACATGTGGTAAATAAAGTACCAATGAACCATTGAGCAAATTATCAGGATCAGAAAAAGCGTAAATGAATGCAAAATTTTAACCCTTTTGCTATTATAATATATTTTAAGTTTTGAAATGATAAAACAGAAGAGTACAACACAGAATAAGCCCTTCGGCCCACAATGTTTCTGTTGAACATGATGCCAAGTTAAACTGATCTCATCTGCCTGTACATGATCCACATCCCTCTATTCCCTGTGCTTCCATGTGCCTATCTAAAAGCCTCTTAAACATCAATATCATATCTGCCTCCACCACCACCTCTGGCAATGCATGCCAGGCCCCCACTAGTTTAGTTTAGAGATACAGTGCAGAAACAGGCCCTGCGGCCCACCGAGTCCGCGCCAACCAGCAATCCCCGTACATTAACACTATCCTGCACACTAGGGACAATTTACAATTTTCTTTACCAAAGCCAATGAACCTACAAACCTGCATGTCTTTGGAGTGTGGGAGGAAACCAGAGCCCCTGGGGAAAACCCACGAGGTCACGGGGAGAAAGTACAAACTCTGTACAGACTGTACCCGTAGTCAGGTTCAAATCCGGGTCTCAGGCGCTGTAAGGCAGCAAGTCTACCGCTGCGCCACTGGGTCGCCCTAATCCCCTGTGACATTTATGGAGTAGTTAAAGATGGACCAGATTTACCTTTCCAGGATGTGATTGTTCTCAGCAAGCTCCCTAACGATTCCTTCCATCTCCTCCTTCAATTTCTTCATTCTGGTGGAAAGATTTAATAATGAATATGTTTGATGGAGAAAGAATGTGCTGTACACAGACTAAAATACTGCAGATGCTTGAAACCTACAATGATAGTACTGGAAATACACAGTGGGTTTAAGCAGCATCTGTGGAAAGAGAAACAGTCAAATGTATGTGTTGCAATACTTTAAGATGAACAAGACTGCATATACCAATTCTGTCCATTTAAGATCCACTATGATCAGACCAAATTCCATTTAATGTCTCTACATCAAGAAATAATTTCTTTAAACCTATCTGTAACACACATACACTATGAATAATCACATGCAACACGTTACAACCCAGGGCTTTGTTCTTCTATAAATCATTTACTCCTGGTTGAAATGATACACTTTAAGCTGATTGTCACACCAAATGGAAGGATTTCAATGAGAGTTGTCTTCTTTTAGGAAATGTGTATCTTCCTTGTGTCTATCAATACAATTTAACCTGTTATAATCATGTAGGTTAAATATTGAAGGGAAATACAGAAACTAGTTCATCCATAAATTACATATTTACCAAAAGACTTCATGTACTTTCTTGCACCAGTCAGAAATGTTATGGTCATAGTCATACAGCGCAGAACCAGGCCCATCAGCCCAACTTAAGGTGAGGGGGGAAGGATTTAATAGGAACCCGAGGAGCAGCTTTATCACACGAAGGGTGGTGAGTGAATGGAACAAGCTGACGGAGGAAGTAGTTGAGGCATAGAAACATTGAAAATAGGTGCAGGTGTAGGCCATTCGGCCCTTTGAGCCAGCACGGCCATTCAATATGACCATGGCTGATCATCCAAAATCAGTACCCCGTTCCGGCTTTTTCCCCATATCGCAACGTTGAAGAAACTTTTGGACAGGAACAAGGATAGGATATGTTTAGAGGGATATGGGTGGAACGCAGTCAGGTGGGACTAGTGTAAATGGGACATGTTTGTCGGTGTGGGCAAGATGGGCCGATGGGGCCAGTTTCCATGTTGTATGACTCTATGACTCTAATTGTGATACTTCATTCCGATTTCAAATCTCACCAAATCATATCACAAACCGAAAAGTCTATTCTCTTTCTTTGTATAATGGCACAATGTATAATGTACAATGTTGTACCTCTGTACACATGACAATAATATATCTGAACCACTTCATAATCAACTCAAGAGGTATTTACCCGATGGTCATTTCCATCAGCGTGTTCTGGCTGGGGTAGGACTGGGACATGGGAGGCTTCCAGTCCCCAGGGGTCGCCAGGAGAGATTTCTGAGGCAGCAGCTCCTGCAACTAGAGAAAGGTAGAGGGTGGGAGTGGAGGGGCGAGGAGGGGCAGAGAGTGTAGGAAAGGGTAAAGAGAGAGTGTGAGCGACGCAGGGAAGGAGAGAAACATCTCAGCAATAATTCAACACCATTTTAGTTTGTATAGCTCGTTCCCATCCAACCACAGAACTGTGGATGAATTGAATGAGAATCCTCATGTTCATAAGTCATAGGAGCAGAAATAGGCCATTCAGCCCATCAAGTATATTCTGGTATTTGTTATATATATAATTTATATATAAATATAAATGTGTGTGTGTATATGCATATATATATATATATATATATATATATATATACACACACATATATATATATACACACACACACATATATATACACATACACACACATATATATATATACATTAAACACATGTAATCATGTGTAATCTTTTCACTGACTGGATCGCACGCAACAAAAAGCTTTTAATTTAGTTTAGTTTAGTTTATTGTCACTGACCGAGGTACGGTAAAAAGCTTTTTTGTTGCGTGCTATCCAATCATCAGAAAGACTATACAAACAAACCTTTCACAGATACAGGATAAAGGGCACAGCGTTTACTGCACAATAAAGTCCAGTAAAGTCCAGTTAAAAAATAGTCTGAGGGTCTTCAATGAGGAGATGGTAGGTTAGGGGTGCTCTTCAGATACAAGCTCAGGCCTGCTCTCTAGTTTTCACTGAACTTCAGTACATGTGACATATTAACGATTTAGAGGGAATTAAATGTGACATCTCTAAGTTTGCAGATGACACAAAGCTGGGAGGCAGTGTGAGCTGCGAGGAGGATGCTATGAGGCTGCAGGGTGACTCTTGGCAGATGCAGTATAATGTGGATACATGTGAGGTTATCCACTTTGGTGGCAAGAACAGGAAGGCAGATTATTATCTGAATGGTGTCAGATTAGAAGGGGAGGTGTAATGAGACCTGGGTGGGCTTGTACAGTGGCTTGCAAAAATATTCATACCCCTTGAACTTTTCCACATTTTGTCACTTTACAACCACAAACGTAAATGTATTTTATTGGGATTTTATGTGATAGACCAACACAAAGCGGCGCATAATTGTGAAGTGGAAGGAAAATGATACATGGTTTTCAAATTTTTTTACAAATAAAAAACTGAAAAGTGTCGCGTGCAAAAGTATTCAGCCCCCTTTACTCTGATACCCCTAAATAAAATCCAGTGCAACCAATTGCCTTCAGAAGTCACCTAATTAGTAAATAGAGTCCACTTGTGTGTAATCTAATCTCAGTATAAATACAGCTGTTCTGTGAAGGCCTCAGTGGTTTGTTAGAGAACATTAGTGAACAAACAGCATCATGAAGCCCAAGGAACACACCAGACAGGTCAGGGATAAAGTTGTGGAGAAGTTTAAAGCAGGGTTAGGTTATAAAAAAATATCCCAAGCTTTGAACATCTCACTGTTCAATCCATCATCCGAAAATGGAAAGAGTATGGCACAACTGCAAACCTACCAAGACCTGGCCGTCCACCTAAACTGACAGGCCAGGCAAGGAGAGCATTGATCAGAGAAGCAGCCAAGAGGCCCATGGTAACTCTGGAGGAGCTGCAGAGATCCACAGCTCAGGTGGGAGAATCTGTCCACAGGACAACTATTAGTCGTGCACTCCACAAATCGGGCCTTTATGGAAGAGTGGCAAGAAGAAAGCCATTGTTGAAAAAAAGCCATAAGAAGTCCCGTTTGCAGTTTGCCACAAGCCATGTGGGGGACACAGCAAACATGTGGAGGAAGGTGCTCTGGTCAGATGAGACCAAAATTGAAGTTTTTGGCCTAAATGTAAAACGCTATGTGTGGCGGAAACCTAACACTGCACATCACCCTGAACACACCATCCCCACTGTGAAACATGGTGGTGGCAGCATCATGCTGTGGGGATGCTTTTCTTCAGCAGGGACAGGGAAGCTGGTCAGAGTTGATGGGAAGATGGATGGAGCCAAATACAGGGCAATCTTGGAAGAAAACCTGTTAGAGTCTGCAAAAGACTTGAGACTGGGGCGGAGGTTCACCTTCCAAGCAGGACAACGACCCTAAACATACAGCCAGAGCTACAATGGAATGGTTTAGATCAAAGCATATTCATGTGTTAGAATGGCCCAAAGTCCAGACCTAAATCCAATTGAGTATCTCTGGCAAGACTTGAAAATTGCTGTTCACAGACGCTCTCCATCCAATCTGACTGATCTTGAGCTATTTTGCAAAGAAGAATGGGCAAAAATTTCAGTCTCTAGATGTGCAAAGCTGGTAGAGACATACCCCAAAAGACTTGCAGCTGTAATTGCAGCGAAAGGTGGTTCCACAAAGTATTGACTCAGGGGGGCTGAATACTTTTGCACGCGACACTTTTCAGATTTTTATTTGTAAATAAATTTGAAAACCATGTATCATTTTCCTTCCACTTCACAATTATGCGCCACTTTGTGTTGGTCTATCACATAAAATCCCAATAAAATACATTTACGTTTGTGGTTGTAACGTGACAAAATGTGGAAAAGTTCAAGGGGTATGAATACTTTTGCAAGCCACTGTACATCCGTCACTGAAAGTAAGCATGGAGGTACAGCAGGCAGTGAAGAAAGCCAATGGTCTTCAATGCGAGAGGATTTGAGTTTTGGAGCAAGGAGGTCCTACTGCAGTTGTGCAGGGCCCTGGTGAGACTGCACCTGGAGTATTGTGTGCAATTTTGGTCTCCTCATTTGAGGGAGGACATTATTGCTTTTGAGAGAGTTCAGCGTAGGTTCACCAGGTTAATTCCCGGGATGGTGGGACTGACGTATGATGAAAGAAAGGGTCGACTCAGCTTCTATTCGCTCAAATTTAGAAGGATGAAAGGATATATTATAGAAACATATAAAATTCTTAGAGGATTGGACAGGGTAGATGCAGGAAAAATGTTCCCGATGTTGGGGAAGTCCAGAACCAGGGGTCACAGTTTAAGAATAGGGGTTGGCCATTTGCGACTGACATGAGGAAAAACCTTTTCACCCAGAGAGTTGTGAATATGTGGAATTCTCTGCCACAGATAGTGGAGGCCAATTCACTGGATGTTTTCAAGAGAGTTAGATTTAGCTCTTAGGGCTAAGGGGAATCAAGGGATATGGGGAAAAAGCCGGAACAGGGTACTGATTTTGGATGATCAGCCATGATCATATTGAATGGCGGTGCTGGCTCGAAGGGCCGAATGGCCTACTCCTGCCCCTATCTTCTATGTAATCTATCTATACAATCTATGTAAACAAAATTAAAAGTTTTTTTGTTGTATGCTATCCAGTCAGTGGAAAGACCATACATGATTACAAGCCGTCTGGGGTGTAGATATAGGATGAAGGGAATAATGTTTAGTGAAAGATAAAGTCCAGTAAAGACCGATTAAAGAGTTCGATGGTCTCCAATGAGAAAGATGGCAGGTCAGGACCGCTCTCTAGCTTTCACTGTACCTCGGTACACGTGACTATAAACTAAACTAAACCTAGAATAAGAATAAACTAAAGTGGTCCTTGTGATTTTTCACTCAGTTGCTCACAGTGAATCGTGGAGGTTAATCGTCATCTCCCACAAGTTTCCACACAAGTGGCGCAGCGGTAGAGTGGCTGCCTTACAGCGCCAGAGAACCAGGCTTGACCCCGACTATGGGTGCTGTCTGTACGGAGTTCAAGTCAAGTCAAGTCTTCAAGTCAAGTTTATTCGTCACCTACACATACGAGATGTGCAGTGAAATGAAAAGTGGCGATGCTCACGGACTTTGTGCAAAAAACAAACAAACAAACTACAAACAGAATGGAACGGAATCACATATTCTTTTACATATTAAATATTGTGGGAGGAAGGAAAAAGGAAAAAAACAGCAATAAAAAAAAACAGTAGAATGGTCCAGTAAAGTTAGTCCCTGGTGAGATAGGAGTTTACAGTCCTAATGGCCTCTGGGAAGAAACTCCTTCTCATCCTCTCTGTTCTCACAGCTTGGCAACGGAGGTGTTTGCCTGACCGTAGCAGCTGGAACAATCCGTTGCTGGGGTGGATGGGGTCTCCCATGATCTTATTGGCTCTGGAGTTACACCTTCTGATGTATAGTTCCTGCAGGGGGGCGAGTGTAGTTCCCATAGTGCGTTCGGCCGAACGCACTACTCTCAGCAGAGCCTTCTTGTCCTGGGCAGAGCAGTTCCCAAACCAAATCGTGATATTTCCAGACAAGATGCTTTCCACAGCCGCTGAGTAGAAGCACTGGAGGATCCTCAGAGACACTCTGAATTTCCTCAACTGCCTGAGGTGGTAAAGGCACTGCCTTGCCTTACTCACCAGTGCTGCAGCGTGTGATGTCCATGTCATATCCTCAGAGATGTGGACTCCCAGGTATTTAAAGCAGCTCACCCTATCCACAGTATCCCCATTTATCCTCAATAGTGTGTACATCCTCGGATGATGTGCCCTCCTAAAGTCCACGATCAGCTCCTTAGTTTTTTTGATGTTCAAGAGGAGGCTGTTGTCCTGACACCAGAGTGCCAGATCAGCCACCTCCTCCCGGTAGGCCTTCTCATCGTTGTCTGAGATCAGGCCCACCACCACAGTGTCATCAGCAAACTTGATTATCGAGTTGGAGCTGAACCTAGCCACACAGTCATGTGTGTACAGGGAGTACAGTAGGGGGCTGAGGACGCAACCCTGGGGGGATCCTGTGCTCAGGGTGAGAGACTTCGATGTATTTCCCCCCATCTTGACTACCTGGGGCCTGGTGGAGAGAAAGTCCAGGACCCAGGCACACAGGGGGGTGTTGAGCCCCAATTCCAGTAGCTTCTCGGCCAGTCTGGTTGGGACTATCGTGTTGAAGGCTGAACTGAAGTCTATGAACAGCATCCTCACGTAGCCCCCTTCTGGCTGTCAAGATGAGAGAGAGCGGTGTGCAGAACCTGGGAGACCGCATCGTCCGTGGATCTGTTCGGACGGTATGCGAATTGTAACTGGTCCATGTTGCGAGGGAGGAAGGTGCAGATGTGTTTCTTCACCAGCCTCTCAAAGCATTTCATGACTACCGAGGTGAGGGCCACCGGACGGTAGTCATTCAGACAGGCTGGGGAGGCATTTTTAGGTACCGGTACAATGATGGATCTTTTGAAGCAGGCAGGGACCACGGACTTGTCCAGGGAGAGGTTAAATATTGTCGTGTTTGTACGTTCTCTAAGTGACCGTGTGGGTTTTCTATGGGAGCTCCGGTTTCCGGCAGTGACTAGTGGGGTACCGCAAGGCTCAGTGCTGGGACCCTAGTTATTTACAATATATATTAACGATTTGGACAAACCAATTAAATGTAACATCTCCAAGTTTGCGAATGAGTGTGAGCTGCGAGGAGGATGCTATGAGGCTGCAGGGTGACTTGGATAGGTTGGGTGAGTGGGCAGAAGCATGGCAGATGCAGTATAATATGGATAAATGTGAGGTTATCCACCTTGGTGGCAAGTGCAGTGAAGAAAGCTAATGGCATGTTGGCCTTCATAGCAAAAGGATTTGAGTATAGGAACAAGGTCCTACTGCTGTTGTACAGGGCCCTGGAGAGAACACATCTGGAGTATTGTGTGCAGTTTTAGTCTCCTAATTTGTGGAAAGACATTCTTGCCATTGAGGGAGTGCAGCATAGGTTCTCCAGGTTAATTCCCGGGATGGCGGGATTGGCATATGATGAAAGAATGGGTAGGCTGGGCTTGTATTCACTGGAATTTAGAAGGATGAGAGGTATTCACTCTTTTCGAGAGAGAGTTAGAGTTAGATATAGCCCTTAGGACTAACGGAATCAAGGGATATGGGGAGAAAGCAGGTACGGGGTACTGATTTTGGATGATCAGTCATGATCATATTGAATGGTGACGATGGCTCAAGGGATCGAATGGCCTACTCCTGCACCTATTTTCTATGTTTACTCCCACATTCCAAAGACGTGCAAGTTTGTAGGTTAATTGGCTTTGGTAAAAATTGTCCCAAGTGTGTAGGATAGAGATAGCGTACGGGTTGATCACTGTTCAACACGGACCCGGTGGGCCCAAGGGCCCGTTTCTGCGCTGTATCTCAAAACTAAACTAAACAAGCCGAGAGAGTTGATACTCTCAGTGTCTCATTCTCAATACCTTCTACAGAAGATCAGCTTGCCACTTTTCAAGTGTGACCTGAAGAGGCATTATCATCAACCTTGGAGTTATTCCACCCCCGAGCAAATCTTCTACATACGTTCTTAACCATCTTTTGCAAGCCTAAGCCAAGGTACCTTTTTGATGTGCTCTTGGTAGGTGAATACTTCCTGTTCGATGTTTACAAATTGATTGGCAACATTCAGCATCTGCTTTCTCATAAAATGAGTCTTCCTGGGAAGGAAACAGAATCGATTACACTCAATTCAAATTGACCGGGCACAGAACTTCAGCTCTATTACTGTTGGATTATCAAAAGGATTACATTTCTTCAAGGAAATTAAGACATTCTTTACAACTCAAGTTAAGCCACGCTCTGTCTTTAATATAGTACGCTGTCTTTGTTGGAATGGAGAGTTAAGATTTGACAGGGAGATTTTATAGAATGGCAGAGACCCAGATTCGATCCTTATTAAGAGTGTTGTTTGTACAGAGTTTGTACGTTCTCCCTGTGACCGCGTGGGGTTCCTCCCACATTCCAAAGACGTGCGGGTTTGTATGTTAATTGGCTTCTGCAAATTGTCCCTAGAGTGTAGGATAGAATTAGAGTGAACGGTTGATCGCTGGTCGGCGCGGACTTGGTGGGCCGAAGGGCCTGTTTCCACACTGTATCTCTAAACTCATAGAAACATAGAAAATAGGTGCAGGAGGAGGCCATTCGGCCCTACGAGCCAGCACCGCCATTCATTGTGATCATGGCTGACCGTCCCCTATCAATAACCCGTGCCTGCCTTCTCCCCATATCCCTTGACTACACTAGCCCCTAGAGCTCTATCTAACTCTCTCTTAAATCAATCCAGTGATTTGGCCTCCACTGCTCTCTGTGGCAGGGAATTCCATAAATTCACAACTCTCTGGGTGAAAACGTTTTTTCTCAACTCAGTCTTAAATGACCTCCCCTTTATTCTAAGACTGTGGCCCTTGGTTCTGGACTCGCCCAACATTGGGAACATTTTTCCTGCATCTAGCTTGTCCAGTCCTTTTATAATTTTATATGTTTGTATAAGATCCCCCCTCATCCTTCTAAACTCCAGTGAATACAAGCCTAGTCTTTTCAATCTTTCCTCATATGACAGTCCCGCCATCCCAGGGATCAATCTCGTGAACCTACTGCAATCTCGTGAATCTGCCTCAATCACAAGGATGTCCTTCCTCAAATTAGGAGACCAAAACTGTACACAATACTCCAGATGTGGTCTCACCAGAGCCCTATACAACTGCAGAAGCGGGTAAAAACATACATTACATTAGAAATGATGTAAAATACAAAGCTGCTCACTTCATCCAGTCGTCCGCTTTGTTAAGCAACGTTTGGTACTTTGCAAAACATTCATCTTTGTACAAGTACATGGCTTTCGAAGCATGGACCCACATTTTCTGCCTGAAATGAAAACAACCGTATCACATTCTAGGTCAAAAGGTGAATTGAAGTAATCGGTATTGGTAGGATATTTTCAATGACTTATCGTCACATGTACCAAGGTACAATGAAATGCTTTGATTTGCATACAACTCGGTAAAATCACACAGCAGACCTCACCTAGGTAGTACACAAATATCGTCACATTTTGGCATGACAAAGTTCACTGAACAGTCCTACCTACTGCATGGCGCCGCAGGTGGCAGCAGGCCTCTTCACCCCCGCCCCCCTCCTCCGGGTCCCTCTTCGTTCTCTGACAGCCCTCCTTGTTAAAAGGCAGATAGGTAGTCACACACTATGCTGTGAATGATGCATGAAATGGTATTGCGAGCTCCTGACGAATGTGTAGGGAGTTGTGTACAGGCAGCTTGTGTTTTACGCAGGGGCTCGAAAAATAGCGCATAAATCAAGCAGATGCCAGACACCGCACCCAACTATGCTGCCAATTGAAATAAATGAGGTAAATGACATCGTACGACATTACGAGCCCACCGTTGATTTTCTGGCACCCTTGGTTCCAGAGCCTTTATGAATTATCTGTTTTGCCAGAACAACAGAGGTCATGGCCTCCGAGAGGAGGTCAACGGTACCGGAATGGTACCGTACCAATAACTGGCACTGGCCACTCAAATCAGCCACCCCGGACATGTTTATGATTGGTCTTACTGTATTTTAACGTTGTTTTATCTATTTTAACTTTATACTGTTCCATCAGGGACTGGATTGTTTTTGTTTTTAGTGTTATTATGTGTGAAATGTTTTAAACTTCATGTGCGATGCTCCGGTATTCCCTGGGAAACGTCTTTTCGTTTTGCACTGTACAACTGTTGCTTGCAAGATGACAATAAAGGAATTGAATTGAATTGAATTAAGCCACTGAGGGGCCGAGATACCAGCCCGCAAAGCCGGCCTTGGAAGTCGGCTATGGGAATGGATCTGCCGGCTCTGGCTGGGCCGGAGTTCCAGAGCCCTGGCTGCAGGGGGCAAATTGGACCCGCCGATCGGCTGCGGAAGTCCCGATTAAGTCGAGATCGGCCGCCTCACTCTGGGAACTACAATTTCGGGGGGACTTCCGGGGAGGACTTCATGTGCGCTCTCGTAATTTTGTTCAGATTAAAGGAGGTGCCGGAGCACCAGTTCCCGGGAAATCGGTGGTGGACCTGTATAAAGCTTTCCCTTTCATCTGTACGCTGTCTGACATGAAATGATACTAACTGGGGGAGCAGTGTGCGGAATACTTACTTATCAAATTTGTGGATCTGCTCTTCGTTATACGGCAGCTCTGAAAGAAAGATATTCTGGGTCATATCCTTGAAGTTCAGGAGTGAGTAAATACACCATAGACATAACACTAACTCCAGTATAGAATTCTGAAGAAGCTCCTTCACTCAGGCAATGGTAAGGATACAAATTTTACTTAATACTTTGTAACCAACACACTCAGGAAGTCACTTCCCCTGTGTTTAGACATTAGACTCCAGAGATACAACATGGAAACAGGTCCTTCAGTCCACCGAGCCCGTCCCAACCAGCGATCACCCCTTACATTAGCACTATCCTACACAGTAGAGACAAATTACAATTTTACCAAAGCCAATTAACCTTTGGAGTGTGGGAGGAAACAGGAGCACCGGGAGAAAACCCATGTGGTTACAGGAAGAACACACAAACTCCTTACAGACAGCACCCGTAGTCAAGATCTAATCTGGGTCCCTAGCGCTGTAAGCCAGCTACCATCTACTTCTGAATGGTCCTTTCATAAACTAGGGTACTGTTCAACTCACCTCTATTTCATTGAGCACATTGGATTTTGTCTATGGAACTGATGCACTACAATGCTGACAAGTAAATTCTGCACTCTGTATCTATCTTCCCCATTGCTCTATCTGTTGTACCCAAGTTTGAAATAATTGTATCCATATATGTCATAGAACATAGAACATAGAACAGTACAGCACAGGAACAAGTCCACAATGTGCCGAAACTGATCCATATCCCTCTAATCCTTGCACTTCCTTGATATATCTGATCTGTTTGGGTAGCATGTAAAGCAAAGTATCGAAGTACGTGATAATAAACCACACAGTTTCTCAGACAATTACTTCACTGCACACCTCACTGCGCAGGGACCATGTTCTCCAGAGATGCTGCCTGACCCGCTGAGTTACTCCAGCACTTAGTGTCCTTTTGTGTAAATCAGCACCTGCAGTTCCTTGGTTCTGCAGAATCAGAATGAGACTGACTGAACAGTTCAGAATCACACGTTGAGGTGGAGTCAACGGGTCGAAGATTACCTCCTGAGCCATAATGACTCTCTACAAGTCACACAGAGGGTCATGGGTTTATGGAACAAGCTGCCAGAGGTAGGTGAGGCAAGTATTATAACAGTATTTAATAGACATTTGGACGGGTACATGGATAGGAAAGGTATAGGCATGTGGGCCAAACAGGGACAGGTTGGACAGGTAAGTGGGGGGCATCTTGGGCAAGTTGTGCCGAAGGGCCTGTATCCATGCTGTATGACCCCAAGTGAGGTTAAGGAAGGTATATCCTTCTACTTAAAGGCAAGAATTTTAAAGGGTCCCAGTCAAAGATTAACGCTCCCCTCAGCCAGTAATTTAGGAATTGAGAACCAGAGGACACAGGGTTTGGAATCGAGAACCAGTGGATCAGAGGATATAGGTTTAAGGTGAGGGGGGGAAAGATTTAATAGGAACCTGAGGGGTAACATTTTCCACAGAGTGGTGGATGTATGGAACGAGCTGCCAGAAGAGGTAGTTGTGGCAGGTACTATCACAACATTTAAGAAACGTTTGGACAGGTACATGGATAGGCCAGGTTTAGAGGGATATGGGCCAAATGCAAGCCGTGGGACTGGGGCATGTTGGCCGGTGTGAGCAAGTTGGGCCGAAGGGCCTGTTTCCACATGTTATGACTCTAACTGATGGGCCAACCTTTGGCCACCCTGCCACACTGTATATAACATGTGCCTACTCACTGTGCAAAGCTTTATCCTTTTTGAACTGATGGTAGATGTCCGTTATCAAGTCCAGAAGAACCTGTAGCTGCTCGGTGCTGAAAGCAAAACATCGATTTTAATATACTGACTGATAAGCTTCATTAAATGCTGCCATTTGGAAATGTGACCTTACATTTTGTCCTCTGGATGTGTTCCTACTTGGTAGGTCCAGTGATCGGATAGCTGGTTGCCAGGCAAAAACGCATCTTCAATGTCCTTCAAATTGTGGTTAATGGAGTCCAAAGAACCTGCCAACTGCACAACATTGATAGATGGTTGAATTTTAACGGAGGGAGACCAAGATGTATTACTATAACAACATTTTAAAATGGGCGGCACGGTGGCGCAGTGGTAGAGTTGCTGCCTTACAGCGCCAGAGACCTGGGTTCGATCCTGACTACGGGTGCTGTCTGTACGGAGTTTGTACGTTCTCCCTGTGTGGGTTTTCCCTAGGAGCTCCAGTTTCATTCCACATTCCAAAGACGTACAGGTTTGTAGGTTAATTGGCTTTGGTAAAATTGTAAATTGTCCCCAGTGTGTAAAATAGTGTTGATGTGCAGGGGTCGCTGCTCGGAGTAGACCCGGTGGGCCAAAGGGCATATTGCCACGCAGAATCTCCAAACTAATCATCTGGACTGGTACATGGATAGGACAGGGTTCGAATGATATGGACCAAATGCAGAATGGCAGGACTCGTGTAGATGGGGCAACTTTGTCAGCATGAGCATGTTTCCAAGCTGTATAACTCTATCGCTATGACTCTAATATCTGGTTCAGACTACATAGGATACAGGAAGAGATCATTCAGCCTTTCAACCCAGATCTACCCCTCAAGAAAGATCACATCTGATCCAACCTTGGACTCAGCATCACATTCCTGCTCAAGAGAGAACTGCAGATGTTGGTAAAATCAAAGGTAGACACAAAATGCTGGAGAAACTCAGCGGGTGAGGCAGCATCTATGGAGAGAATGAATTGGTGACGTTTCAGGTCGAGACCCTTCTTCAGACTGATGTCAGGGGAGGGGGCAGGTCAGAGAAAGAATGTAGGCGGAGACAGTAAGACTAGTGGAATAACTGGGAAGGGGGAGGGGATGGAGGAGGAAAGCAAGGGCTACCTGAAGTTAGAGAAGTCAATGTTCATACCACTGGGGTGCAAACTACCCAAGCGAAATATAAGGTGCTGTTCCTCCAATTTGCGCTGGGCCTCACTCTGACAAACCTCATATTTCGCTTGGGTAGTTTGCACCCCAGCAGTATGAACATTGACTTCTCGAGGGATGCTGTCTGACCCGCCAAATTACTCCAGCTCTTGGTGTCTTCTTTGTAAATCGGCATCTACAGTCTGAAGAAGGGTCTCGACCGGAAACATCACCCATTCCTTCTCTCCAGAGATGCTGCCTGTCCCGCTGAGTTACTCCAGCATTTAGTGTCTAGCATCTACAGGTCCTCGTTTCTAACTTCGTCATTGTACTTGTACATTTGTCAATACATCCAACTTAACATGATTTAAAAAAAAAGAGTGGTGAATATAGTAAACAACAAATCCTCAACAAATATCCGTGGGAGCAAATGGAAGATTTTTTGAAAGATTGTTCTGGCCCTGCTCCAATTCTACGCAGAATGAAGGTGTTTGATTACTTACACGTAGAAGCTTGTTGTGGATTTCTGGAATTTCATCCAGTTCTGATGGCAGTATGGTCGTCTGCAGCAAACTGTTGTATCTACCAAACACAGCATTAAGACCATTAGTCCACAGCCAGTATATTTATGCCATGATCCATCCCAACCAATGCATTTGGAAGAAAGAGAGGTATTTGTGTATATGATCCTGGACATAGAATTGTAGAGCTATTATGTGTATTAGCGATAAGAGTTGCTGCCTTACAGTGCCAGAGTCCCGGGTTCAATCCTGACTACGGGTGCTGTCTGTACATAGTTTGTACGTTCTCCCTGCGACCTTGTGGAGTTTCTCCGGGTGCTCCAGTTTCCTCCCACACTCCAAAGACGTGCAGGTTTGTAGGTTAATTGGCTTTGGTAAAATTGTAAATTGTCCCCAGTGTGTAGGATAGTGCTAGTGTATGGAGTGATCACTGGTTGGCGGGGACGCGATGGGCTGAAGGGCCTGTTTCTGTGTTGCATCTCTAAAGTCCAAAGCCTTGATTCGAAAGTCTCATCAAGTAGCTTGGAACAAAATATCTGTGGCGCCTAATTTTGATAACCCCCAATTTTTAAAGAAAATAATAGATATAATTGCAGAGCATAATTATCAAAATATTATAATGGGGGGAGATTTTAATTGTGTTATAGACCCATATTTAGATAAATTAATAAAGGTAGGGAAGCGTCTAGTTAAAACTAAGACGTGTGAATTTTTAAATACTTATATAAAAAATAATAACATAACTGATGTTTGGAGAATAGCAAACCCAATTGGAAGGGAATATTCGTTTTACTCGTCGGCTCATAAAACTTATTCACGAATTGACTATTTCTTATTGGATACAAAATTAATCCCGTATACGATTAAACCATCATATCATAATAGTATTATTTCCGATCATTCACCACTGACTTTTATACTTAAAATCGAGGGAATGCCGGGTATGAAATCTTTTTGGAGATTCAACGCGCAAATATTAAATAACCCGCAGGGTTATGAGTATATAAAAGAACAAACAAAATTTTTTTTCGAGACAAATGAGACGCCGGGTATTTCTGTATCGCTATTATGGGAAACCTTTCAGGCATACATTCGCGGTGCTATAATCTCTTATCAAAGTTATCAAAATAAAGAAAATAAAAGAGAACTTCAGAGGATAGAACAGGAAATAAAATCACTAGAACTGGACAATGCAAGTGACCCAACCATAGATAAACATAATAAGATAACCTTATTGAAATATAAACTCAATAGAATATTATCGGGTAGAGTAATAAGACTATTCCAAATTACAAAACAGGCACACTTCGAATTTGGGGATAAGCCACATAAATTATTAGCGAGGCAACTGAAGCAACAAGAAAAGGAAAATACTATCACTAAAATTAAATCTGATAAGGGTGAGCTTCTAACATTACCAAAGGATACTAATAAAAGGTTTGCCCAATTTTATCATAATTTATACACAACTAAAATAAATACAGATGATAGTAAAATTACAAATTTTTTAGATATTTGCAACCTCCCTAAATTGGATAGTTTAGAACAAGAGGAATTAGGAGCACGGATTACTAGTGAAGAAATAAAACAAATAATAAACTCATTGAAAAATGGGAAGACCCCAGGACCAGATGGTTTTAGTAATGAATTTTATAAACGATTTCAGGAGTCACTTGTACCAAGATTACTCAACATACACGCAGGCTTATACCGAAAATAAACTACCAGAAACTTTAGCAGAATCAACAATAATGCTTATACCAAAAAAAGATAAAGATTTAGATGAATCTGGTTCTTACAGAGCTATATCACTTCTAAATACGGATCAGAAAATCTTAGCAAAGATTCTAGCAAGACTGAATAATTATATTAATAAATTGGTAAACCCGGATCAAACGGGATTTATACCCAAAAGACAATCATTTAATAACTTGAGAAGGCTTTTCAATATAATGTACTCTCACAAAGAGGACATTGAAGATATTTCAGTCGTTACGCTGGATGCAGAGAAGGCATTTGATCAAGTAGAATGGCAGTATTTATATAAGGTACTCCAGGAGTACGGGAGAGAATTTTATTAGATGGGTTAAACAACTTTATGATAAACCTACGGCAAGAATATTAACTAACAATATGTTATCTCCAAAATTTTATTTATCAAGGGGTAATAGGCAGGGTTGTGCCTTATCACCATTGCTATTTGCCCTTATGATAGAACCGCTGGCTGAAAGGATTAGAAATCATCCGAATATTCACGGATATAATACCAAGGACTCAAAGAATAAAATTTCATTATATGCTGATGATATTCTTTTATATACGAGTATCCCCACCTTATTAACACTAATTGAGGAATTTGGTTCTTTTTCAGGATATAGAATAAATTGGAATTATTTCTTTAAAACCACAGGATGCGAGACACTTATTAAAATTTCCGTTCAAAATTGCAACAGAAGAATTCAAGTATTTAGGTATTCAAATTACGAGAAGACACAAATCATTGTTTAGCGCCAATTTTATGCCACTATTAAATAAACTGAATGTTATGATTAAATTTTGGAAAACGATCCCACTCTCATTGATAGGTAGAATTAACGCTATAAAAATGACTTTCTGTCCACGATTAATATATTTGTTTCAAGCGATCCCATTATATATTCCGAAATATCTTTTCAAAAAACTAGATTCTAATATCACTAATTTTATATGGGATTATAGAGCACACAGAATTCAACGAAAGCATTTGTGTAAACCTAAAGAAGTTGGGGGTTTATCACTACCTAACTTTACGTATTACTAATGGGCAGTGTATATTAAGAACATAATGTACTGGTTGGATAGTTCCACTCACCAGTCGGAGTGGATAAGAATGGAAAAAGAGGAGTGTTTCCCGTACGATATAGGAACGATCTTGTTCTCACCGATAAAATTGAATAGTATAATATATAAGAAGAACCCAATTATTCACAATACAATAAGAATTTGGAAACAAATAAAATTATCCTTGAAATTAAATAATCTATCAGTATTAACCCCAATTCTGAATAATCCTGCATTCAAACCATCTCTTATCGACAAAACATATAAACAATGGGATAGATTGGGGATTAGGAAAGTAGGAGATATGTATGAACTGGGCAAATTGTTATCATTTCAACAATTAAAATATAAATTTAAACTGAATGATAATCAATATTTTAAATATATACAGATATGTGACTTTATGAAGAAATATATACATATATTTCAAACTATATTTTTAGACCCTTTAGAAGATGCAATCAATATTAAGGCTGATTCACAAAAACTAATATCATATTTTTATAATAGTACTAGACCAAGTGCAGACCCTCTGGACACCGAACGTGCTTAAGACCCCGGGGTGTGAGATCCCGAATGTGCTTCAGACCCCGGGGTGAAAATCATTAGCGAAATAAAAAAACCAGAACATTTTCAGACCCCGAGGTGAAAATTCAGAACGTGCTTCAGACCCCTGGACACTGATCGTGCTTCAGAACCCGGGGTTTTAGAGTCCGAAGGTGCTTCGGACCCCGGAGTGAAAATCGCTAGCGAAAAAAAGATGGCGTCGTTTCGGAGCAGCGGCGGTCGACAGCAGCCGTTATGGCGGGTGACCAGCAGGAGGAGACAAAATGAGTGAGTGGGGGTGGGGGGGGTGATGTATTTCATTAAAAAATGTGTACATAAACAGGAAGAAATTAAATCAGGAGTGTCTATTCGTAAAGATAAATGTAATCTCTTTAGAAATGGTAAAAAATATCTGCGTTTCCGCGTGCTGTGTGGGCCTAGGGCGGTATCAAAGGGGATTTGTGACACCAGTCAGGCGGATGGCAGACACAAGTCAGGTAGCCACAGAGTTTTAATAGTATACAAGTGCAGACCCGTTGGGTCTGGTCCCCGAAAGTGCTTGACACCCCGCGGTGTTGTTCCCGAACGTGCTTCAGACCCCGGGGTGAAAATCTGCTGAAAAAAAGATGGCGTCGTTTTCGGAAAAAATCGGCGAAAAAAAGATGGCGTCGTTTTCGGAGAAAATCGGGAAAAAAATATGGCGTCGTTTTCGGAGAAAATCACATGGGGGTGGGGGGGGGATGGATTTTATTAAAAAACGTGTACATAAACAGGACCGAATTTAATCAGGAGTGGCTATTCGTAAAGATAAATGTCATCTCTTTGGAAATGGTAAAAAATATGGGCTGTGTGGGCCAGGGGCGGTATCAAAGGCGGCGTACGGACGTACAGACGGACGACAGCCAGAGAGTTTTAAAAGTATATAGATAGATAGAAGATAGATAGATAGATAGATATTAAATAGAGAATTACCCTCAACAGAGGCACTAAGAGAAGATTGGGAACATGAACTAATGATAAAGATCCCGAAAGATAGATGGGAAAAGTATCTGATGAACACACATAATTGTTCCATTAATGCAAGACATAATTTAATTCAATTTAAATTATTACATAGACTATATTATTCAAAAACGAGGTTGAATAAATTCTACCCAAATGTCTCTCCCAGATGCGATAAATGTTTGTTTCAAAATGCCAATATCACACATTCATTTGTAGGATGTACAAAGTTGAATAAATTTTGGAGTGATATATTTGATATATTTACAAAGCTCTTCAAGTCAAGAATAGAACCTAATACGGAATGGATTTATGGAATAATAGTAGAAGATATCAATTTAAACAAAGACCAAAAAGTATTCTTTAATTATGGGTTAATAATTGGAAAGAAATTGATACTTAAATTTTGGAAAAATACAGCTATACCAACTATTAAAATGTGGATTAGGAATATGACGGACATAGCACACCTTGAAGAAATAAGACTCCGCCTAATAGATAAATATGACCAATTCTTAAGGAGTTGGTCCCCTTTCATCGACTTTTTGGAATCATGTGATGCAGCAGTACCGTAAAGATTACTGATTTCAGGTCAGGTCGTGGATAGATTTACATCTCCGAACAAAGATTTGAAAATTTCTTTTTTAAGGGTCTTTTTCTACTATTTCTACTTTCTATTTTTTTCTTTTCTTATATACACACTTCACGTTTTTCTATTTTCTACTATTTATTTTTCCTCTTTTTCTTCTCTCTATTTTTTTTTACCTCCTTTTCAAAAACATAAAACTAGAGGTTGTACATAGAATGTATTACGTTATGACATAGTTGGCACCTAAAATTAGGTACCACTGTAATGTTTTGTATTGTATTAACTTCTAATAAAATAAACAAAAACTAAAAAAAAAAAAATTAAAAAAATATATCTGTGGCACCAATAAAGAGCGAGTTAACGACAGCAAGACCAACACTTACAAATTTCTGGCTCTTTCTACAGTTGTGATGCAGTAATTTAGCTTCAGAACCACTTCAGTCTTCTTGTGTAAAGTCTCACGAAAATTATCCATGACGATTCGACTAGGGGAGGGAGTGAATGTACGAATTAGAATTAAAGTCCATTGGGCAAATACATTTTTGGCATTAAGTGATCAGGTATTCTGTAATAAAAGACACAAAGTGCTGGAGTAACTCAGTCTGATGAAGGGTCCTGACCTGAAACGTCACCTATCCATTTTCTCCTTGGATTTGTACAGTGTTATTTACATTGTTTAGTTCAGACACTGCCCAGACCATCCCACAATCCAACCTCCCTTCCATTGACTCCATTTACACCTCAAGCTGCCTCGGCAAGGCCAGCAGCATAAACAAGGATGAGTTGCATCATGGCCATTCCCTCATCTATAGAGTGACCCTCAGACTACTTTTGATTGGACTTTACTGGCTTTATCTTGCACTAAATGTTATTCCCTTATCATGTATCTGTACATGGTTATGCACTTGAAGCAAGAGTTAGTCTGCAGGAGAGCACATTGTCAAATTAAGGGTGTGAACATGCCCTTAAAATAGCAGAGCTTCCAAAGTATGTCAAGAAAATTACAGGTTTTTAGTATTTCATAGATAGCAGCAAACTAATAATGGCAAATTTCTGACATATCTTTGCACGTGAATAAACAATTTACTTACACCAACCATCGGACGCCCTTCCGTGCCAATTCCTGATAGTGCAACAGCGAGGAGACTGTTTTGCGTATTTGGTAAACAGCACCTTTAACATTCTAGGGCAGAAGATTCAACACTCAGAATTTCGCGGTAGTGTCAAAGTTAGTAGCAAAACAATATTTATGGCCAAGTCTAAACAAACCTTTGCACAGGAGGCATCGAGATCCAAATCATACCGTGGATGCAACTTTGGAATGGAAGCTGAGACAGAAAATACACATATCCTTAATGGTGCAGTAATGGAGATCATAAGTTCATGTCATAGGAGCAGAACTAGGCCATTCTGCCCATCCAGTCTACTCCGCCATTCAATCATGGCTAATCTATTCCTCTCCACCCCATTCTCCCCGTAACCTTTGACTTATTAATCAAGTATCGGCCTATCTCCGCCTTAAAAACATCCCATGACTTGGCCTCCACAGCCGTCTGTGGCAATGAATTTCACAGATTCGCCACCCTCTGACTAAAGAAATTCCACCTCATCTACTTTCTATAAATACCAGATCGATACATACCAGCGCTAATCTATCCCTACTTTGGATTATTAACATCAGAATCAATAAATATGAATAAACAATCAATAAATACCGGTGCAAATCTGGCCCTGTTTTGAATTATTAATACCAGAAACAAACAGGCACCTAGCAGAAGGAAAATAAAATCCCATAGCCATGTACAGAGGGAGGAGAAGATAAATAGGGTGTAACCTGAAGCTTCGTAGATAAGGTGAACTTTCCAACCATAGGATTTTAAATGGAGAGTGAAATGAGAGACTTTGATTAAATTAACTGAAAGATACAGCAGGGAAACAGGCCCTTTGGGTATAGTCCTTGCCGACTATCAATCATGCTAGTTAGACCACTTTTCTCATTCAATCCCTACAAACCGGGGACAATTTAGAGGCCAATTAAACTATAGACCCATTCGTCTTTGGGATGTGGGAGGAAACTGGGAGCGCCCAGAGGAAACCCATTTGATCACAGATAGAACGTGCAAACTCCACACAGACAACGCCCGAGATCAGGATTAAATCCAGGTATCCCGCGCAGTGAGGCAGCAGCTCTACCAGTTGTGCCAGTGTGCTGCCCCTTAGGGTGGTCATTTTAGTGCACTGTGGGGTGGCAGGGTGGCGTCGCGGTAAAGTTGCAGTCTTACAGCACCAGAGATCAGGGAGTTTGTATGTTCTCCCTGTAACCACGTGGGTTTTCCCCAGGTGATCCGGGGAAATTTCCTCCCACACTCCAAAGATTAATTGGCTTACAAATTGTCCCTAGTGTACAGGATAGAACTAGTGTATGGGGCGATCGCTGATCGGCGCAGTCTCACTGGGTTGAAGGGCTTGTTTCCCCGCTGTATCTCTAAACTAAACCAAACTAAAACACTGGAACTATCTAGTTGAAAGCAGGGATGTCGATATTGAAATGAAGGAGAAGTCTAGCAGGAGGTATTGGAGGAGAGAAAATCACATACGTTCCTGGAAGACCAGTCCAATTATATTCATGGGTTCTTTGCTCATAATTATCAGAGGGTTATCTTCAGATGTCTTGGGGAAATGTTGGGCTTGCATGTCAGGATCAAGCTCGAGGGAGCGGCTTTCAAACAGCAGTTCCTGAAATTCGGGTGCAATGTCGGTCTGCTTGTAGACCAAATCATGAAACACATGGGCCCTGTGAAGGAAGTGAGGGAAGCTATCAATATATCTTTATTAATGATGTCCAAAAATTATCCGAAGTGAAAGTGAAAGTATAACAAAGATAAAAGGTGGCATTAAATACACTTTACTTCAAGTAGCGCAAACCAAAAATGTAAATACATTATAAAAAAAGACATGAAGGGTCTCGACCCAATACGTCACCCATTCCTTCTCTCCAGAGATGCTGCCTGAACCGCTGAGTTACTCCAGCATTTTGTGTCGACCTTCGATAAAAAAAATACATAATGCGCTGGAGTAACTCAGCAGGTCAGTCAGCATCTCTGGAGAGCATCTCTGGTGATGTTTCAGGTCGGGACCTGTTGACCATGGAGTAGGCCAAACAGTTCCTCTGGCCTACACCATCTTTTAGACTTTAGAGATACACAGTGGAAACAGGCCCTTCCGCGCCAACCACTGATCACCCTGTACACTGGCACTAGTCCTACACACTAGGGAGAATTTACAATTTACAGAAGCCAATTAACCTACAAACCAGTTTGTCTTTAGAGTGCGGGAGGAAACCGAAGCACCTAGTGAAAACCCACACGGTCACAGGGAGAACATACAAACTCTGCATTGACAACACCCATAGTCAGGATCGAACCCGGGTCTCTGCCATTGTAAGGCAGCAACTCTACCGGTGCACCAGAGTAGCTCAGCTGGTCAGGCAGCATCTCTAGAGAACATGAATAAATGACATTTTGGGTCAGGACCCGTCTTCAGAGTTGTGAAAAGTCACCGATCCATGTTCTCCAGAGATGCTGCCTGACCCGCTAAGTTGCTCCATCATTTTGTGTCCATTTGTGTAAACCAGCATCTGCAGTTCCTTGTTTTTAGAAAGCGACTTCTCATTGATGAAGACAGAGCCTACTAACTAGTAATTAACTGGGACAAGTAAACCAAAGGGACAAGTTGCATGTTTTGCCATCAACATCTAATAGCTAATTAGATCATTAATCACTTGTAAAAGATCTAGCAAGTAAATTACTAATTGATTAAACAGGATTAAAAAAAATATTTGTTCCTCCATTATGATATATAGATATCCGATAAATGCACAAGGAAATGGGAACAGATTTCTCAAGAAAGCGTGAACAGTCTTGTGATAGTTATAAAGTTTGTCATTTCAACAATGTACCCACTTGTTGTAGCTTTGAATGTAAATCTTGTGCAACGTGACCTGGTGCAGAGAGAAGATGTGGATCACAATTCTGTGCAAAACGTCACTGGTTTCTGCAAAAAACTGATCAAAACCCCAGCACTTCTCCTGATCAGCTTCGAGGATGTTGGCCAGGATTGGGGTCAACAACGATTGCAGACCTCTGAGGAAAAGAAAGAGCATCAAAAACAAGTCTTGTTATTATCCAATTTAAAATAACAGCAAAAAATTCCAAGTGTTATTCTCCGTCTTGTTTTGGGTTGGAAACCCAGTTTAGAGTTTAGTTTAGAGATACAGCGTGGAAACGCCCCTCAGACCACCGAATCCATCCGACCATTGGTCACCCCTACTCTAGTTCTATGGTATCCCACTTTGTCATCCACTCCCTGCACAGTAGGGGCAATTTTACAGAAGCCAATGAAACTGTACGTCTTATGGTATGTGGGAGGAAACCGGAGCTTCCAGAGAAAACCCAGGTCATAGGGAGAATGTACAAACTCCGTACAGACAGCACCCATAGTCTGCTTCGAAACCGGGTCTCTGGCACTGTGAGGCAGCAGCTCTACCTCTGCGCCACTTCCAAAGGGTCTCCGACCCGACATATTCATTCTGCTTCTCTTGTCGCAGATAATGCCTGACAGGACGAGGGTGGTGAATCTGTGGAATTCATTGCCACAGTCGGCTGTGGAGGCCATGGCAATGGGTATTTTTAAGGCAGAGATTGACAGATTCTTGATTAGCAAGGGGTTCAAGGATTATGGGGAGAAGGCAGGAGAATGGGGTGGATAGGGAAAAATAGATCAGCCATGACTGAATGGCGAAATGGACTCAATAGGCCAAATGGCCTAATTCTGCTCCTATGACTTGCGAACTTATGAACAATGAAAAGGAACACAAAGGAAATACAGGCAAAGCCATCCTAGCTACAATGATCATAAAGATGCCCACAGTGGGACACATTTGATAAAGCAATCAGTCATTGCGCATATTCAATAAATTATCAGCGTGCACGAAGACTTGTCAAGGGCTGACTTACCTAGAAAGGTTGCAGGACATTGGTAAATCACAATGCCAAGCAATGGGTCCGTTTTCTGATTTCTGAACCCCTGATATTGTTCCAGGAGGTTTCTCTGTGATTATTTTGTACCTAAAATTGAACAGCAAAAATTATTTACTCAGATATTAGCACGTTTCACAAAGTTAGGTGCCATTGGCTATGCTTCGGCCATGAGTCAAAGGATTTACATCATGCCTTTCATGCAGGAAAGATGCAATGGAGGCGGAATTAGCACCAGGAATGAGAAGAATTCGAAGAATGGAACGGAACATGGTTAAAAAGGCAGCACCCAAGCATGACCTTTTAGTTTGTTTAGTTTATTGTCACATGTACATGTGCAGTGAAAAGATTTTGTTTCATGCTAACCTGTCAGCGGAAAGACAATACATGATTGCAATTAGGCCGTCCACAGTGTACAGATGCAGGATAAAGGGTGTGACGTTTAGTGCAACATAAAGTCTGATTAAAGGTAGATAAAAATGCTGGAGAAACTCAGCGGGTGCGGCAGCATCTATGGAGCGAAGGAAATAGGCAACGTTTCAGGCCGAAACCCTTCTTCAGACTGATGTAGGGTTTCGGCCCGAAACTTTGCCTATTTCCTTCGCTCCATAGATGCTGCCGCACCTGCTGAGTTTCTCCAGCATTTTTATCTACCTTCGATTTTCCAGCATCTGCAGTTCCTTCTTAAACAAAAAATCTGATTAAAGATAGTTTGAGGGTCTCCAATGAGGTAGCTATAGCTCAGGACCACCCTCTAGATGTTGATAAGATGGTTCAGTTGCCTGATAACAGCTGGGAAGAATCTGTCCCTAACACTGGAGGTGGGTGCGTTTTCACACCTCTGTACCTGATGGGAGAGGGGAGAAGAGAGAGTGGCTGGGGTGAGACTCGTACTTGATTATGCTGGTGGCCTTGCCGAGGCAGCGTGAGGAATAAATGGAGTCAAAGGAACGGAGGTTGGTTTGCTTGATGGGTCTGGGCTACGTCCACAATTCTCTGCAATTTCTTGCAGTCTTGCATGGAGCTGTTCTCAAACCATCCCAATAAAATACATTCTACTGCGCATCTGTAAAAGTTGGTGAGAGTTGTTGGGGACAAACCAAGTTGACAGAAGAGGTCGTGGGAAGGGGAATTTGGAGTGATTGAAGAACTTTCATGCAAAGAAGAAGGAGGAGGCTTTTATTCAAAGAGAACAAACAAACTAAGAGAGATCAGGAGTACCTCTAAAAGAGCAAAAGGGGAGAGGGGAAGAGAAATGGAGTAAAAGTTTAGAAAGATACAAGGACGAAAAATACTCGGGAAATAAAACAATTTGTTCATAGGTCATAGGAGCAGAATTAGATCATTCAGCCCATCGAGTCCACTCCGCCATTCAGTCGTGGCTGATCCATCTTTGTCTCACAACCCCATTCTCCTGCCTTCTCCCCATCACCTTTGACACCCTTACTAATCAAGAAGCTGTCAATCTCCACTTTAAAAATTCCCAATGATTTGGCCTCAAGGGGCGGCATGGAGGCACAGCGGTAGCTCTGCTGTCTTACAGCGCCAGAAACCCAGGTTCGAATCTGACTACTGGTGCTATCTGCAAGGAGTTTGTACGTTCTCCCTGTGACCGCGTGGGTTTTCCCCGGGAAGCCTCACAGAAGGGTTTGGGAACAGCTCCATCCATGACTGTAAAAAATTGCAGAGTTGCGGCCGTGGCCCAGACCATCACGCAAATGAACTGTGTTTCGGGAAACGTCACCTATCCATGTTCTCCAGGGATGCTGCCTCACCTGCTGAGTACTCCAGCACTTTGTCACAATCACTGATACATTAAATGTTTATCTCTTTTGGAGAATAACACCACCTTGTTCTTGTGGGGCGGCACAGTGCCGTAGTAGTAGAGCTGCTGCCTTACAGCGCCAGACACCTGGGTTTGATCCTGACTATGGGTGCCATCTGCATGGAGTTTGTACATTCTCCATGCGTGGCTTTTCCCTGGGTGCTCCAGTTTCTTTCCACATCCCAAAGACATGCGGGTTTGCAGGTTAAATGGCTTCGGTGAAATTGTAAATTGTTCCTCGTGTGTAGGATAGTGCTAGTGCACGGGGCGATTGCTGGTGGGCACTGTCTCGGTGGGCAAAATGGCCTGTTTCCGTGCTGTATCTCTAAAGTTAAGTATATACCATCCATTTGCCCAAGTGTCAAACTGTGTTACCTGCAGCAGAGTTCAATGTCGCAAACGAACTTGTATTACCTGCAGTAGAACTTACATTACTTCCTTGTTCCTACGGGGTCCTTCAAAGGGTCGGAAAGGGAGACTGCCGGTTGCTGCGTGGTAAAACGTGACCCCAATACTCCAGAGATCCACGGTCGCTCCATACGTCTTCTGGTGAGGTTTTCTCAGCACAGCTCGTTCATACATGTCTGGGTGCTAAACAGATTTGATCATTCCAGTCAGACGCCGCTCTTATATTTGGAGAACATTTACATTTAGCTTAGTTTAGAGATGAATGGAAACAGGCCCTTCAGCCCACCTAGTCCATGATGACCATCGATCACCAGTTCTAGGTTATCCCACTCCCTACATACCAGGGGCAATTAACCTACGAACAATGTAGTTTAGTTTTAGTTTAGAGGTACAGTGCGGAAACTGGCCCTTCGGCCCACCGAGCCCACATCGACCAGCGATCCCTGTACATTAGCACTATCTTATACATTAGGGACAATTTATAATCTTTACCAAAGACTGATTTGTACGTCTTTGGAGTGTGGGAAGAAACCGGAGCACCCGGACAAAGACCCATGTGGTCACAGGGAGAACATACAAACCCTTAGTCAGGCTCAAACCCTATTGGCTAGTTTTCATTTGAACAATTAGGGAGTTTTTACAGTAGACACAGAATGCAGAAAAACTGTGCCGATAAAAAGTGGTTGGATTCTACGGAGTATATCCTTCGGAGTTAACCCTCCCTATGTGCATCACGTCAGGTTTATCTAAGATAAATCACACTTGGTCTTAATGAAGTCCTGTATCCTGAGACTATCTTCTGCACTATCAAGAACATTTGGGGCGGCACAGTGGCGCATCAGTAGCGTTGCTGCCTCACCACGTCAAAGATCCAGGTTCAATCCTGATTACGGGTGCTGTGTACGATGTCCCTGTGAACGCGTGGGTTTTATCCGGCTGCTCCGGTTTCTTCCCACATTGCAAAGATGTGCAGGTTTGTAGGTTAATTGGCTTTTAAGTTGCCCCTATTGTGTCGGATGCGTAACAGGGATAACCAGTGTATGGGTGATCATTGGTCTGTCGGACTCGGTGGGCTGAAGGGCCCGTTTCCACATTGTGTCTCTACATTAATCTAAACTAAACATGGCCAATTTTCAGGTCATCTGCTGAGGTTGCTAACGACTTCTCCTTCAATCACATCCAAGTATTGTTTGCGTTTATAACAAACAGTAGGCATTCCATCAATTCTCCCTGTGGCGTATCACTGGTCACAGGCTTCCATCAGAAGATAGTAGAGTTGCTGCCTTACAGCGCCAGAGACCCAGGTTCGATCCTAACTATGGCCGCTGTCTGTACAGAGTTTGTACACCGATCGAGTGGATTTTCTCAGGGTGCTACGGTTTCCTCCCACATTCCAAAGATGTGTGAGTCGTTAATTTAACTGGCAGCTGTAAAATGCCTCTGGTGAGTAGGGGAGTGGTAAAGTTGGGGAAGTACATGAGAATGTGGAAAAAATAACTGGGTGAACACAGTATTAGTGTCAATAATGGGCAATAGTGCTTTATTGTCACATGTACAAGAGCACAGCCAAATTCTTACTTTGCATACAGTTCAGTAAAGTATTGCCAAATCTTTAGTTTAGCTTAGTTTAGAGACACAGCACGGAAACAGGCCCTTCGGCCCACCGGGTCCGCGCCGACCAGCGATCCCCGCACATGAACACTATCCTACACCCACTAGGGACAATTTTTCATTTACCATGCCAATTAACCTACAAACATGTATGTCTTTGGAGTGTGGGAGGAAACAGAAGATCACGGAGAAAACCCACGCAGGTCACGGGGAGAACGCACAAACTTCGTACAGAAGGCACCCGTAGTCGAGATCGAACCCAGGTCTCCGCCGCTGCATTGGCTGTAAGGCAGCAACTCTACTGCTGCGCCACCGTGACCATCTGATTAAGTGATTTATGGCAAGTATGGACTCAGTGGCCTGAATGGCCTGTTTCCATGCTGCATCTTTCTTACACTCCACGATCCACAAAATGATCAGCCGACAACATGACTGAAGCTGTGGTTCAACGTTCAGGTTTAAATACTTGGGATTTAGATTCAAAGTGACCGAATCTTACCAAATACTCCTCCGTTCCATAAAGCGAGACAAACTGCTCATCATCTTCCAAAACCC
Source organism: Malacoraja senta (assembly GCA_038087875.1). Lineage (NCBI taxonomy): Eukaryota > Metazoa > Chordata > Chondrichthyes > Rajiformes > Rajidae > Malacoraja > Malacoraja senta. The sequence goes on along the minus strand of CM075979.1, from coordinate 68,050,341 downwards.
TGGCGGCTCCAAAGTCAGTCAGCTTGTAAACAGACTGTCCATCCTCTCCGATCACACGCATAATGTTTCCAGGCTTGATGTCTCTGTGCACTATCCCGTTCTCCCGGAGGTGATTCATACCGGCCACTGGTGGGTAAACATCAAAACTCCAATTGCAAATTCAACACTCCAATTGACGTCATAGATAGCATTTTATCGGGATGCATCACATCACGGATTGGGAACAGCTCCATCCAAGACCGCAAGAATTTGCAGAGTGTTGTGAACGCAACCCAAACCATCGCTCAAACCAAACTCCCATTCATCGACTCCACCTACACCTCGCGGTGCCTCGGCAAGGCCAGCAGCATAATCAAGAACCAGTCACACCCTCTTCTCCCCTCTCCCATCGGGTAAAAGGTACCGAAGTGTGAAAATGCACACCACAAGATTCAGGGAGAGTTTCATCCCAGCTGTTATCAGGCAACTGAACCATCCTATCACTAACTGAATCAGCGAGTGATCCTGAGCTACAATGAACCTCATTGGTGACACTCGGACTATCTTTGATCGGACTTTACTGGACTTTATCTTGCACTAAACGTTATTCACATTATTCCCTTTATCATGTATCTGTACATTGTGGAGGACTCGATTGTAATCATGTCTTGTCTTGTCTTTCCACTGACTGGTTAGCATGCAACAAAAGGTTTTCACCTCAGTACACATGACAATAAACCAAACTAAACTAAGAGGACAAATGGCAATCGTAAAAATAAGGTAAGTAAAATAAGGTCAGAAGAGAAACAAGACATTTGTTTAGCATCCATGCGGGTATGTGCTTCTTGGAGGCGCATGATTTACAGCTGTTTAGTTTAGTGATACAGCGCGGAAACAGGGCCCCACCGAGTTAGTGCCGACCAGCAATCCCCGTATTCCAGCACTATCCTACACACTGGGGACAATTTACAATCTCTACTGAAGCCAATTAACCTACAAACCTGTACGTCTTTGGAGTGTGGGAGGAAACCGGAGAACCCGGGGAAACCCAAGCGGTCACAGGGAGAACTCCGTACAGGCAGCATCAGAAGTCAGGGTCAAACCCGAATCTCTGGCACCGTAAGGCAGCAACTCCACCGCTGTGTCACTGTGCCGCCCCTGTTTTCAGAGCAATCTGATAACAAAGGAGTGCTGAAGTGCCCCAGCATTCAGTGTCTTTCTTTAGGGTAGTTAATATATGCTTTTTATCTGCAGGCATCAATGTTAGTCTCAGCTTTCATTTAAGACAAATAGTCAAAGCATTGACAACCTACCTACATCTCGCAACACGATCAAGAACTCTGATTCCGGCAGACCAAATGCATTCTCTGTCTCTTCCAGTATAGTGTACAAGCTTCCACAAGAGCAAAACTCCATCACAAGCACTTTATTTTTGCTGGTATTCTACCCAAGAATAAACACAGAACATTTCATGGTCAAGATTAAAGTTCATCATTAAAGTGATCCCACACGCGGGTGTACTTTCTAATGGACAAACAGTGAGCACAACAGCAATGATCTCGGTACCTCCTCTTCCACAGCAAAAAGCTTTACAATGTTTTTATGATGCAGTCTCCGAAGGACCACAAACTCCCGCATCTGGACTTCAATCGGCCGCAGGAAACTGATGTTGTTGAATACTTTGACGGCGTACAGGTCTCCGGTTTTCTGTGGAAAGGGACACAACACTTTAAATTGGGCACCGAGCTTTAAGTCGGAGAGGGTGCAGAGAAGATTTACGAGGACGTTGCCAGGACTCGACTGAACCATAGTGAGAGGTTGAGTAGGCTAGGATGCTATTCCTTGGTGCGCAGGAGACTGAGGGATGATCTTATAGAGGTGTATAAGATCATAAGAGGTAAATGCACTGTATTTTACCTAGAGTAGAGGAATCAAGAACCAGAGGCCATAGGTTTAAGGTGAGGGGGTAAAGATTTAATAGAAACCTGAGGGGCAACTTTTTTTACACAAAGGTTGGTAGGTCTATGGAACGAGCTGCCAGAGGAGGTAGTTGAGGAGGTACTACACAACATTTAAAAAACATTTGGACCGGTACATGGATCGGAAAGGCTTAGAGGGATATGGGCTAAATGTGGGCAGGTGGGACTAGTGAAGATGGAGCATTTTGGTCAGCGTGGGAAGTTGGGCTGAAGAGCCTGTTTCCATGCTGTATGACTCGACGGCTCTATGAGCTGCCTTAGCAAGGTCTCAGGTCTCAACCCGAAAGACCACCCATTCCTTCTCTCCAAAGATGCTGCCTGGACCCTGATTTACTCCAGCATTTTGTGTCTATTTCAGGATTAGGCTCATTCACCGAGTCCTGTCAGTTATACAAGCACGACCGCCATCAAACATCAGTGATTCGCAGCGATGGTAAGAAGGTGGCATCTGTCATTGAGGACCCCCACCATCCGGGCCGTGCCCTCTTCTCACTGCTACCGACGGGCACGCGATACAGAACCCTAAAGTCCCACATCACTGGGTTCAGGAACAGCTACTTTCCCCACAACCATCAGGTTCTTGAACCAATCCACGCATTGAGGATGTACAGGTCTACAGGTGTACTGACTGGTTGTATCACGGCCTGGGTCAGCAACTCAAATGCCCAGAAATGAAGATTGCAGAAAGTTAACACTCCCCGGTCCATCACGGTTTCTGACCTTCCCACCATCAAAGGAATCTATAGGAGTCGCTTCCTCAAAAAGGCAGCCAGCATCATCAGAGACCCACACCACTCTGGCCACACACTCATTTCAACCCTGCCATCAGGAAGACGGTCTCGGAGCCTGAAAACTGTAACGTCCAGGTGCAGGAACAGCTTCTTCCCATAACCATCAGGCTCTTAAACACTACAATCTCCAAATAAGCTCCAAACTCTATAGACTTGGGGGGCATTGCTTTTGCACTATTATCGTTTGTTTTTTTCTTTTATATATATATGTTATACTAAACTATATTTGTTACCTAAATTACATCATCTGCAATTATGTGTTTACTGAGAACTACGTTTACATATCTGTTGTGCTGCTGCATTGTTCTGTTTTGGGACATGTGACAATAAAACACCTGACTGTTGAACCGTAATCCTCAGCAGCAGAATACTATGGATCACCTCTTGCACTACCATGGGTTTACTTTTCAAATTGTGTTTTGCACTAATATCTTTTAACTGTTATAGTACCTGCCTCCAGGTGCTCCAATTTCCTCCCACTCCAAAGACGGCAGGTTTATAGCTTAATTGGCTTTGGTAAAAATAGTAAATTGTCCCTAGTGTATAAGGATAGTGTTAGTGTTCAGGATGATCGTTGATCGGCGTGGACTCGGTGGGCTGAAGGGCCTGTTTCCACACTGTATCTCTAAACTAAACTAAGTGTGTAGGATGTACACAAAAATGCTGGAGAAACTCAGCGGGTGCAGCAGCATCTATGGAGCGAAGGAAATAGGTAACGTTTCAGGCCGAAACCCTTCTTCAGACTGATAGGGGGTGGGGAGAAGAAAGGAAAAAAGGAAAAAGGCGGAGGAGGAGCCCGAGGGCTGGGGAAGGGGAGGAGACAACCAGATGGCTGATGAAGGGGAGGGGACAGCAAGGCCTAGCAGAATTGGGAGAATTCAATGTTCAAGCCCCCAGGATGTAGACTGCCCAAGCGGAATATGAGGTGCATTTCCTCCAATTTACGGTGTTGCTCGCTGTGGCCATGGAGGAGACCCAGGACAGAGAGGTCAGATACGGAATGGGAGGGGGAGTTGAAGTGCTGAGCCACCGGGAGTTCAGGTTGGTTATTGCGGACCGACCGGAGGTGTTCGGCGAAACGATCGCCAAGCCTCCGCTTGGTCTCACCGATGTAGATCAGCTGGCATCTAGAGCAGCGAATGCAATAGATGAGGTTGGAGGAGATGCAGGTGAACCTCTGTCGCACCTGGAACGACTGCTTGGGTCCTTGAATGGAGTAGAGGGGGGAGGTGAAGGGACAAGTGTTGCATCTCTTGCGGTTGCAAGGGAAAGTACCAGGGGAGGGGGTGGTATGGGAGGGAAGGGAAGAATTGACAAGGGAGTTACGGAGGGAGCGGTCTTTGCGGAAGGCAGACATGGGGGGAGATGGGAAGATGTGGCGAGTGGTGGGGTCACGTTGGAGGTGGCGAAACTGACGGAGGAGACCTAAGTGTGTAGGATAGTTAGTGTATGGGGGTGATCGCTGGACGGCGCAGACCCGGTGGGCCGAGAACCTGTTTCCTCTAGTCATTGTTAAGTGGTAGCTGTGGAGGGAAACAGAATTTTCAGAGCAAAGATTTGCTTCAGAACTAACCTTATGTCGTCCACGATAGACATTAGCAGTGGCTCCTTGACCAACAATGTCAGAGGTGAGCCAGAGGTAATTTGCCGTGCTCTGCATGTCTGATGAGTCTGAAATTTCTTGTCCAGAAAAAGCTGCAGAGGGATGTGAAACGCAGGATGACTAAGACCCATCTGCTAGAAATCTATTAAACACCACTTCCCAATAGCATAACCTCTGGATTATCCAGAGTTTCGACATAGCAACACTTTAAACACTCAAGAATATACTCTGCTCTCCTGAAATGTTACCGTTGAATCAAGCCTGGTGATCACTCCCCATTTCGAGTTGCATCATGCTCTTTCCTCCACAGCCCAGAAGTGTATAAAATCATGAGAGGAATAGATAGGGTAAATACAGTCTTTTTACCCAGCATAAGGGAATCAAGAAACATACACACGGATGGCACACTGGCAGCACCAGAGACCCGGGTTCGATCCTGACTACGGATGCTGTCTGCACGGAGTTTGTACGTTCTCCCCGCAACCGCATGGGTTTTCTCCGAGTGCTCCAGTTTCCTCCTACACTCCAAAGATGAAGGTAAATTGGCTTTTGTAAATAGTGTGTAGGATAGTGTCAGTGTACGGGGTGATCGCTTGTCGACGCGGCTTCGGTGGGCCAAAGGAGTGTTTCCATGCTGTATCTCTAAAGTCAAAAGGACATAGGTTTCAGATGGGGGGGGGGGGGGGGGGTTTAATAGAAACCTAAGGGGCAACTTTTTTCTTTATACAAAGGGTGTTGGGTGTATGGAACAAGCTGCCAGAAGATGTAGTTGAGGCTAGTACTATCACGATGTTCAAAAATCATGTGGGCTGGTACGTGGATAGGACAGGTTTAGAGAAATATGGGCCAAGCGCTGGTAGGTAGTAGATGGAGTATGTCGGTCAGCATGGTCAAGTTGGGCCGATGTGCCTGTTTCCATGCTGAGTGACTCTATGACTCTTAATAGTGATCTCACTTTATTACTGTTACATCTGGGAGACAGAAGGTGCAAATTCTTCTGAGTTCAGTAAGAGTATTACAGCGCTGAATATTCCATCCACCCAGCTGGATTCCGTAATCCCATAGATCCTCTGGGTGGTGCAGCTGGTAGTGCTACTGCCTCACTGCACAAGATATCTGGGTCCAATCCTGACCTCTGGAGCTGCCTGTGTGGAGTTTGTATTCTCCCTGTGATCGCGTGGGCTTCCTCCGGGTGCTTCAGTTTCCTCCCACATTCCAAATACGTGCGGGTTTGTAGGTTTATTGGTCTCTATAAATTGTGCGAAGGGATTGGATGAGGAGGTGGGAAAACATAGAAATCGTGTGAACGGGTGAGTGAGGGGCCTGTTTCTATGCTGCTTCCTTCAATCAATCCATTCCAGTCTCTAACAAATACATATTTTAGAATTTTCAAATGACACAGTTTTGTGAGGTGCCTAGTTTCCCTTGCAAGTTAATCAACAATGCAAACTATAAACTGTAATGGTAAGGATTTGAGTAACCAACCAAATTAAACAAAGTTGAACTAACCAAACGAATTAACCACGGTGCCCGATTACTGCCTAGCACTTCCACAAAGACAGACAACAGTGGAGTCTTTACCACGTTAATTTCCGCCAGTGAACAAGATTAGAGAGCGATAGGCCCGATAGATATAGTAAGAGTTGAGATCAACAGACAATGAATGTGGATCGTGAAATGCTTCCAATTCCTGCAATTGTCCGCGCTGGCCAAAGTTGTCACAGGGAAGTGGGGGGGAGAACACATCCTGAAAGGAAGGGGAAGAGACACCCCAGGGGAGCGGGGTTGGGGGAGAGACGCCATCGGGGAGAGGGACCGACACCCACCCCTGGGGAGAGGATCTGGATGTAGTACGCTGAAAGAGGAGAGAGTCACACTCCCGGGGAGGGAGAGGGAAAGAGAGAGAGAGTGATGTGCGTCACACCATCGGGGGAAGGGGAGAGAGAGGGAGAGCGAGCTCCCTGGGGAAGGAGGGAGGGAGGGGGCGGGAGAGATATCCACCTCCACCCCCCGGTGAGTTGTCTCCCCCCCCGCCCGCCGCCGGTTTACCTCCCGCCGCCGCCGCCAGCCCGCACCGCCAGCTTCCGCTGAATCCGCTCCGCTCTGGTCCCGTCCAGTCCTTCCCCGCGCCGCAGCCCTCAGCGTCCGCCAGCCGCCGGAGCCGCGCACAAGGTTCCTGTGCCCAAGCAGTGGATGGAGGGAGAGTCTCTGCCACCAATTGACCAGCTTGCTGCCTGTACCCTGGCTCACCTCTCTACCCTTGGGTCCCTGCCAGCCATTCACCACCTTACTCTCTCCACTCCTGGGTCACTGCAATTCATTGACCAGCTTACTGCCTGTACCCTGGGCCACCTCTACCCTTGGGTCCCTCAGCAATGCATTGACCAGCTTGCTCTCACGACCACTGGGTCACTGCCATCCATAGACCAGCCAGTTCCCTCCTTGCTGTCCATTGACCAGCTTGCCCACTCCACACCTGGGTCCCTGCCATCCCTTAACCAACCGGCTCCCCTCCAACGTGGCAGGTAACGTGCCAGGCGCAACAAAAGATGATTTATATTCCAAGCCAGGCAACTCTCTGCATGCTGGTCCCAGAAATGCATCTGCAATCACGCACTACAAGCTCCACTCTTTTAAGCCTCTACTCCAACATCAGCGTTTCTTACTTTAACTCTGGTCTTCTATCGTCCATCTGTGTACACAGCAGACGGCGTATCATGTAATCACGTAGTCTTTCCGCTGACATTGGTACACGTGACAAGACCAAATCAAAATTTTTACTGTTACTTTCACATTCTACCTTAAACTCTCGCCATCAATGTGCCTGGGTCGTCATTGACCAAGACTTTACCTTAACCAGCCAGTGGTGGATAGTTCACATAACTTGGCAGCATTCTCTCAAAATCAGTCGATGTTGATGACAAAGTCAAAGTCCACAAAGACAGCACTACTTTTGGAAGACTGAGCAGTAAAATGTGGGGATGATGAGGATGTATAGTGCTTAAGGTGTATAGTGCTATATACTGTTATACCTACCTTGCTCTATGCTTGCAAGATAGGGACAGTCTACAACAGACATTCCTGACACGTCAACCCCTCCCATGTGACCTGTCTGTGCAAAATACGTCACATCAAGTGGCAAGACGAGATTCCATAAGACAATAGGAGCAGAATTAGGCCATTCTACCCATTGGGCCATGCTCTGCCATTTGATGACGGCTGATCTATTTTTCCCTCTCCACCCCATTCTCCTGCCTTCTCCATAGCCTTTGATGCCCTTACTAAACAAGAACCTATCAATGTCGAAACAAAGAACTGCAGATTCCGGTTTATACCAGATAGACACAAAGTGCTGGAGTAACACAGTGGGTCAGGCAGTTGTCACCACTTGGTAAAGTTAATGTAAATGTATTGGAGAAAGAATTCAGAGATATTGGGGGGAACTCATATGCAAATATGATATAGTTCCTCTTAAAAAAAAAAAGGGAAGCCAGGTGGTAAATAACAAGGAACATAGATAGGGTGAAGAACCTATTTCCTTTGCTCATTACTGGGAGTCAGATTTCAGGTAGCTAGCTGGTAAGACAATTTGTACAGCAGAATTAGTCATTATCTCCATTCCAAATCATGGCAGGGTCTGAAACTCAGTGACTAAAAAGCTAGAAAGGAAAATGTTCTTTAGACCTTAGAGAAACAGGCCCTTCGGCCCACTGAGAAATTATGAGATAGGTTCTTTGAACTTTAAGACTTCTTGATCTTCCAATCTACCACATTGCAACCCTTCAAATTTTTTTTAAAATCTGCACTTTCGCTGAGGTTGTAACACTACATTAGGCACTGTTTATTTTCTCTATTGATTACCTGTTGTGGTTATGTATGGCATGATGGGCCTGGACTCTACACAAAAGCCGTACACATGTATTATTACAAGTGGCAATAATAAACCAATACCAAATGACAACAGTCGGACATTTCATTATTTAAGTTTCATATCCCATATACATTAATCTGCATATGCTTTACTTTAGAGGTACAGCGTACACTAACACTATCCTACACATTAGGGACAATTTACTATTTTTACAGAAGCCAATCAACCTACAAACCTGCACGTCTTTGGAGCGTGGGAGGAAACCGGAGCACCCAGACAAAACCCACGCGGTCAAGGGGAGAACGTGCAAACTACGAACAGACAGCACCCGTAGTCAGGATCAAACCCCGGTCTCTGGGGATGTAAGGCAGCAACTCTACTGCTGTGCCACTCTGTCACCTTGCTCTGGAGCTTAAAGAGCCAATATAGCACTTGGAGGCCATTTTAAATGCATGTATACATATGTAATTTTACCAAATAACTTTACCAAAAAAGCAGAGATTGATAGATTCTTGATTAGTAAGGGCATCAAAGGTTACTGGGAGAAGGCAGGAGAATGAGGTTGAGAGGGAAAAATATATCAACCATGATCTTATGATAAACAAGCCCTTTGGCCTAACTTGTTCATATAAACAAGGTTGCCAATTTGAACTGCTCTCATTTGCTTGCATTTGGACCCTATCCCTCTCTAACACTTTTCTATTCTTTTATCTGTCCAACGTTCTTAGAAAAATTATAATTCCTACCAGGGACGGCATGCTGGCACAACGGTAGAGTTGCTGCCTTACAGGGCCAGATACCCGAGTTCAATCCTGACTAAGTGTGCTGTCTGTACGGAGTTTGTATGCTCTCCCTTTGACCTGTGTGGGTTTTCTCCGTGAGCTCCAGTTTTGCCCCACACTCCAAAGGCATACAGGTTTGGAGGTTAATTGGCTTGGTATAATTGGAAATTGTTCCTAGTGAGTGGAGGATCATGCTAGTACGTGGTGATCGCTAGTCGGAGCGGACTCGGTGGGCCGAAGGGCCTGTTTCAATTCTGTATCTCTAAACTAAACAATGTTGCCTACTTGAACTTGTCTCATTTGCTTGCGTTTGGCCCCTGTCCCTCCAAACCTTTTCTATCCTTTTATGTGTCCAACTTTCTTAGAAACATTGTTATTGTACCCGTATACCTACCAGATTAAAGGGGAGAAATTATGTTTAAGTTGTTGCTTTGAATGGAACAGCTCAACATTATAAAAAAAACTGTGCAAAAAGAAACAAAGACATCTGACTGAAATTTATTTTAGTTCATTATATGCCCAGGACTGAAATTCATGTTTAGCTTATTAGACATCTTGGACAAATGATTTATCAAGCCATAGAAATTTACATATAATGTGATGGCCACCCACTATTAACAAGAACAATTCCATATTTTACAGTGAACTTTTCTCATCTGAGTATTTTTCAAAAAATATGAGGCTTGTGTAATTCTGGCATTCCAATGCTGCACTTTACAGCACATAATTCAGTTTATTATACAGGAATGAGTGTTTACGCAATTGCACTGACACTTTCTGAATAAACATGTCTAATAAGACAAAATAAGTAATCGGGTAACAAATTACTTCAATGTAATTTAAATAAAATTGAGCTAAAATATGCAGCCTACACATAACACAGGCAGCCTCTCTGGGAATTGTACAGGTTTTTTTCCAAATTAATCAAGAACCAATTTCAGCAAACTGCATAAGTTAATTGAAATGATGAGATGTTTTGTGATTCTAAAAAAACAACCAGATTCATTCTCAAGGCTTTGCTCGTTGAAAGAATACCTGCAAGAGAAAATAAAATAATTGACTTTACTATTAAATGCTATTTTATACTTAATCTCTGTACTTTTATATTTAATCTTTCTACTTTTACAGGTCCACCATCGATTTTTCAGCACACTTGGTTCCAGAGCCCTGCCGGATTATCCGTTTTGCTGGACCAACAGAGGTCACGTGATAATAATTCAACAATACACCCCCTCCCCATGTCTCTAAAGCACTGGACGGCTGGAAACGTAAATAAAACAATTAATAAAGGTAAATTAAATTTATAATTCTTGCACGAGCAGCCTGGCGCTGGTTAACCAGTTGCCTGCCTTACCGTCAGGCTCACGGCTCCGTCGACATCGGCCGCCTCACCCAGCCTGGGCGTCACATTTTCGAGTGGACCTCCTAACGCCCATACCGCCGGGTTGGTGAATTTCACGCAAGTTTGGCCACGGAAGCCCTGCTGAGGTTAAGGCCTCACCGGGTAAAGGGGCCACATTTTTGGAAGAACTTCCGGGGCGAATTAAGAGCACTCTCGTAATTTTGACCGGATTAAAGGAGGTGCAGGACCATAATTTGCCGGAAAATCTGTGATGGATCTGTCCAGTTAATCGCTATACTATTTTAAGACATTTTGGAAAACATTTTATTGAAATAGGAATGTTACATTAAGATACAATATTGCATTAATTTACAATGCTATGCTGTTTAATTTGCGTGCTCTTTTGCAAGCTTCAGTTAACTGAAGATAGAAAAAAGCCCATTCCTTGGCCAATATTCGTGCCTTGTGCCAAGTCTCCAGAGGTTGTAATTATAGGGACTTTGCATAGCCACTTGTATTCTCCAAAGTTGTTCAAATGGATACCATTTTCACAGAAGCTGTGAGCATCCCTGTTTTAAGCAGACGATCATGACAGCGGGTGGAGCTGCTGCCTCTGCTGCTGCCAAGATCAATCCTGACCGCGGAGGCTGTCAACGATTAAACATTCTGTGACTACATGGAACTCCAGGAGCTCTGGATTCCCCCACACACGTGCCTGTTGGCAGCTAAATTGCCCCCACGGAGTTGGTGAGTGGTGGATCCTGAGGGGAGCTGATCGAAGTGTTTAGAAGGATGGGGGGGGAACCTTCATTGAAACTTACTGAATAGTGAAAGGCCTGGATACAGAGGATGTTTCCGCTAGTGGGAGAGTCTAGGACCGGAGGCCATAGGCTCGGAATAAAAGGACGAACCTTTGCAAAGGAGATGAAGAGCAATTTCTTTAGTCAGAGGGTCATTGCCACAGATAGCTGTGGAGGCGGAGATTGGCAGATTCTTGATTAGTAAAGGTGTCAGAGTTTATGGGGAGAAGGCAGGAGAATGGGGTTGAGAGGGAAAGCCTGATCAGTCATGATTGAATGGGGGAGAAGACTTGATGGGCCGAATGGCCTAATTCTGCTCAAAAACGTATGAACTTATGAGTGCAAGGAAAATAAATTACAGAGAGAAAATCAATGGGGGGGGAATGGAACTGTTCTGAGCCAGTATTGACTCAATGGGTAAAAGCAGTCCCCTTATGTTGTAAGGAAATATGGAACCCTCGACAGAAAACAGAAATGCCAAGGCTTATATATGGACCAAAATGAATAGGGTAACACCTACCCATGAGTATCCACAACCTCATAAGATGATTGAGGAGCTGCAGAGAAAGACAAGCAACAGCAGTCACAGTTGTGCTTGTGACCAATAAACTGAGCTTGGGAAATATCTACATAATAAATGGAATAATTTCCACACACACACAACACTTTTTTTCCTAGTTAACTTACCTTTAGATAGTTTTTAAAAATTTTGCCATCAGGTTGCTGAAGTGCTTGACAGAATTCCTGTTCAAAAATGCAAACACATTGGAAATATTTTATTTGCTGTTTGCCAATGTTAGATTATCAAAAGAAAACTTTTTAATAGTAAAGGTACAGACCTTCTTTTTTTATATACAAAAGGGAAAGCATTTGGGAAATTTTTCATGTGTAAATACTTCAAGCGTTGTTGTAAATATAACATTTAAAAGACAGTTGGATAGGTACATGGAGAGAAAGATTTGGAGGGATATAGGCCAAACGCAGGACTAGTGTAAATGGGCCATCTTGGTCAGCCGAGGCAAGTTGGGGCCCAAGGGCCCGTTTCCATTGTATGACTAAATGACAGCCAAAATACGAACACACAATGGGCCCCAAGGGCCCATTTCCATTGTATGACTAAATGACAGCCAAAATACTAACACACAATACCTGATGGTTGTATTTACAATAAGACAGTTAAAAGAAAATGGATGCTCCAGACCAATAATAAACTCTCACTCACCCGACTTATTTCTGGTGCTACCTGCAATGACTGTAAATACTCTTGCTGAAGGTACTGAATGAATTCGGGTCCCTGAAATGTACAAATGTACAGTGAGTAACTGGCCAGATACCGTGACGTCCATTTTGCTATGAAATTAAAAATAAAACAAACACAGAAAATGCTGGAAATACTCCAGAGGTCGGTCAGCATCTGTGGGGATACAGTCAATGCTTCAAATGTCCTGTCCTCCAGCATCAGATGAGAACTCAATAACTTGAAGCTGCATCTAGTCCTTTATCCAACTGACCCTCAAGGCCATTCCCAGCATTTTCTGTTCACTTTCCTTTCCGATTTTCAGCATCTGCAAGATGTTGCTTTCATAGCCAAGAATGATTTCTAATTTCAAAATCAAACATAAATGGGAGATAAGATTGGAAGATCCTTACCCTTTTAAGATGAATTGTTTTCAATGTTACTGCACACTCCGATAAAGCCTATTAAGAAACAATATTTTAATTCATTAATAAATGGCATTTTAAAAACCTGCCATATTTGGTCCCTACATTGATAGGATGCTCGTGGGAACAATGTTTGACCATTAAAAATGGTTGGGACGGCACAGTGGTTGAGTTGTTGCCTTACAGCGCTAGAGATCTGGGTTTGATCCCACTATGGGTGCTATCTATACAGAGTTTGTATGTTCTCCATGTGACCATGTGGGTTTGCTCCAATTTCCTCCAATATTGAAGATATGCATCCAATATAAAGATGTGTAGCTTTGTAGGTTAATTGGCCTCTGTAAATTGTCCCTAGTGTAGAATAGAACTAGTGTACAGGTGATCGCTGGTCAGCGCAGACTCAATGGGTTGAAGGGCCTGTTTCCATGCTGCATCTCTAAAATAAAATATAAACTAGGAGCAAAAGATTTAAGAGGTACATCTATTTTAAAATATGTAATCCTATAACGGTTGACAATTGCATCTATAACCGTAACACTAAAGTAACTCCATTCCTTAACACTAACTTAGCTCCATTCCTTAACATTAAAGTAACTTCTCTTTCAAAGTGTGCACAGCCTCCACCTCGGAGGACATTGGGCTTTGTCTCTGGAACTGATGCGCTGCAATGCTGAGGACTATATTCTGCACTCTGTATCTTCCCCTTTGCTCTGCCTATTGTATTTGAGTTTGTCTTGATTGTATTTATGTATAATATTATCTGATTTGATTGAATAACATACAGAAGATAGTTTTTCACTGTACCTCTGTACAGGTGACAATAATAAAACTAAACTAAATAAGTAAAACGTGTACAAATGTTCCTGATATCAACAGAACATCATAAATCAGTAGGTAAGGGAAAACTTTATAGAACGGCCCAATCGTCCAATCAACAACTAGAGAGCGGCCCCGAGCTACCATCTACCCCACTGGAGAGATCCTAGGACTATCTTTAATCCGACTTTATCTTGCACCAAATGTTATTTCCTTTATCATATATCTGTACACTGTGGATAGCTCGATTGTAATCATGGATAGTCTTCCATTGACTGGTTAGCACGCAACACACGCCTTTCACTGTACACGTGACAAAAAGCGAAACCAAACAAGAGAGTTAATAGTTGCTCTGTAACTAGCGTCTGGTAAAGTCATACTTGGTGCATGACAAATACAGGACTTTGGCTCTAATGGTTCACACGGATGCTTATCCTTCACCAGCTCGCTCCCTCACCAAGTCCTTGCATCTTTCTCCATTCCACTTATCCAGCCTTCACCTACAACCAAGACTATCCTGCCACCTTCATTGTGTCTATGTTTGTCCTCCTCGAATTACAGGTGCTTTGTGGCATCATGGTCAGTATCAGCATCATGTTGTTGATACAGCTGGCAATTGTGTGAGGAGTGTGGAGGCCAAGTCAATTGATATTTTTAAGGCAGAGATGGACATATTCTTCATTAGTAAGGGTGCCAGAAGACAGGAGAATGGGGTTGAGAGGAAAAGATAGATCACCCATGATTGAATGGCAGAGTGGACTTTAGTTTTAGAGATACAGTGCAGAAACAGGCCCTTCGGCCCACCGAGTCTGCACCGACCAGCGATCCCCGCACATTAACACTAACCTACACAAACTAGGGGCAATTTACACATACACCAAGCCAATTAACCTACATACCTGTACGTCTTTGGAATGTGGGAGGAAACCGAAGATCATGTACAAACTCCATACAGATGCACCCGTATTCGGGATCAAACTCAAGGCTCTGGAGTTGCAAGCACTGCAAGTAAGCAGCTCTACCGCTGCGCCACTGTGGCTGACTTGATGGGCCGAATGGTCTAATTCTACTCCTATTCATGATTTCAAACTCATATTTTTATTCTATAACGCAGACAGCAATTGACAACTTCCTTTTTTTTTTTTTTTTAAAGTGAGATAAGAAAGAAAGAGATAGTAAAGAATAGCGGAAAGTCTAGTGTGTGTGGGGGGGGAAAAAGAGAGAAAAAGAGCTAGTAAAGAAAAGAAATAAGTAGGAAAGTGAAGCCGGAGGGAGATTATCCAAGACAGCAATTGACAAAATAATGAAAACTAATTTGCAAAGTAAAATTTTGGACAACCTAATTCTCCTATAATGTATAAGCATTAACTGTTCCTCATGAGAGCAATAGATCGGGTAAAGAGTAGGGGAATCGAGAACCAGAGGACATAGGTTTAAGGTGAGGGGGGCAAGATTTAATAGGAACCTGAGGGTAACACTTTTTTTAAATAAAAAGGATGGTGGGTGTATGGAACGAGCTACAGGGATCGGATAGGTTTAGAGGGATGTGGGCCACATGCAGACAGGAGGGACTTGTGTAGATGGGGCATGTTGGTTGGTTGGTTGGTTGGGCCGAAGGGGTCGTTTCCACGCTGTATGACTGATATGGGGAAAAACATTACCTGTAATTTACCCTGTCAATACCTCATAATTTTATGCCTTAATCATGTCCTTTCCCAATCTCTGCTCCAGCAAGAATTGATCTAGTTTTTTTTCTCTCCTCATAATTGAAATGCTCAGTCCTAGGTAACATTCTGGTGGATCTCTACTGCACACTGCCCAGTCCAACACATCCTCATAATTGAGGCGGCTAATCTCAACCTGCATTCAATCAGTGGGTGGAATTTACACCCTGCGGCCGGGGCTCTGGAACTCCAGCCTGGCCGGAGCTGACATATCCGTTCTCATAGCCGGCTTTGCGGGCCGGTATCTTGGCCCCTTAGTGGCCCGCTCCTGCAGCGTTCGATTCATCCCGGAGGCCGTGAGCTCTGTTGGTCTGGCAAAACGGATAATCCAGCAAGGCTCTGGAACCACGGGTGCCGGGAAAACGCTGGTGGACCTGTACTCCCAAAGTGCACCACTCCTCACTTGTCTGGTTCAACCTCCAAATGCCATTTCTCAGCCCACGTCACCAACACACCAGTGTCTCCCTGCAACCAAAACCTACCTTCTACACTCAACTTTGCCAATCTCCGTGTCATCCAAGAACTTACTGATCATGGCATATGCAGGCAATGGATTAACGTGCAGGCAGATAAGCATTGGTCTTGGTATCATGTTAGTCAACATTTCAAACTCATATTTTTATTCTATAACGCGGACAGCAATTGACATTAATGACAAAATAATAATCTAATTTGCAAAGTAAAATATTGGAAAATACATAGCACATACCAAGACTGTTTGAGCATCAGCTAGATCAAAAGTCGGTTTCAAAGGTGCTAGAAAACAAGCTGGCACAATGTGTTTGTAGATGAAGTCTTCAAATCCTAAGAGACCATCTTTACCTCCTAGAATAAAACAATACTTGGTCAAAGCAAGCAAAGCATTTTTTGTTGAAAACAAAATTGGGCTCCTCATCACATAAAAAATGGTTCTTACCCCAAAGCTCTACGAGTTTTGAAAGGATAATAAAGCAAGTTTTCTGGGCAATTGGATCTGGGAATTCAACTGCCCCTTGAATGACTGTAAACAAGACTTGTTCTACATTCTGTACACCTAAGAGAAAACAATTAGTTAAGATCTGTTAATCTAATTATGCAGATTGAATTAGGAAAGAACTGCAGATGCTGGTTTAAATCAAAAGTAGACACAAAATGCTGGAGTAACTCAGCGGGACAGGTAGCATCTCTGGAGAGAAGGAATGGGTGACGTTTCTGGTCGAGACCCTTCTTCAGAAGAAGGGTCTCGACCTGAAACGTCACCTATTCCTTCTCTCCAGAGATGCTGCCGGTCTCGCTGAGTTACTCCAGCATATTGTGTCTACCTATGAAATCTGTCAACTTCATTTCATTTCTATCTACTCATTTCACCCCTGCCATTGGGATGGTGGTATAGGAATCTGAAAACAGTAACAATGTGTAGGAAGGAACTGCAGATGCTGGCTTATACTGAAGATTGACACAAAGTGCTGGAGTAACTCAGTGGGTCATGCAGCATCTCTGGAGTACATGGATAGGTGACATTTCGGGTCAGGACCCTTCTTCCCAACGATCCAATCCGAAACGTCACCTATCCATTTTCTCCAGAGATGCTGCCCGACCCGCTGAGCTACTCCAGCATTTTGTGTCTATCTTTGGTATAAACCAGATTCTGCAGTTCATTTTTTATTAAACCAAAGAATTGATGTTGCCATTAATTGAGGAGCAAAATAAGACCATGCGTTGCCTTGCCTTGATTGGCGATGACCTCACTCATTCCACTCCCTGCGACAGTCTGTAGAAACGCAAAGTAACTCCGGCGTAGCATTTGGTTTTCAAGAGCAGCGGTTTGGTCATTGTCTTCCACGGGTCGTGCTAATACTTCAAAGATAGCCCGAACCAGAGGCATAAAGACTTGCTGTAAAAAGGGAGAAATTTGTGTCTGTGGAAAGAACGGCAACAGCCAAAAGATTAATCCAAATATTAATTGAAATAAGAGGGAAAAGTTTTGACAAACAAATAAATGCAAAATACAGTATAATGATGCTGGGAATATCGTGACCATAAAACAATAGCCTCCTTAAAGGGGAACAGGATATCAAATCTAACACCACTTAATAGAAAAATATACACATTCCTTCTTCACATTGGGTCTAAAGCCTAGGACTCACTATCCCACGGGGGGGGGGGGGGGGGGGGAAGTGTGAGTGTGTGTGAATGTGCGTGTGTGTGTGTGTTGTAGGTGTTCTTCCAGTTCCCAAAGACTGCAGGTTTGTCGGTTTATTGGACTCTGTAAAATAGCCGGTAGTGTGTAGGGCGTAGATGGGAAAGTGGGATAACTTAGAACTAGCGTGATCGATGGCTGTCGTGGACCCAAGGGCCTTCCCCCTCCCCATTCTCTATCACTAAAATTAAAAGGGACACAACAGTGGGGCAGCGGTTGAGTTGCAGCCTTCCAGCGGCAGATACCCGGGATCGATCAAGACTGTGGGTGCTGTCTGCACAGAGTTTGTACGTCTCCCTGTGACCACGTGGGTTTTCTCCGGGTGCTCCAGTTTCCTCCCACACTCTAAACACGTACAGGTTTGGAGGTTAATTGGCTTTGTAAATTTCCCCTAGTGTGGATAGTGCTAGTACAAAATTGAAACAGAAAGATAAACAGAATGCAGGAAACATTCAGCAGGCACGGTGACATTTGTGCGGACAGAAACTAAAAAAGTCAAGCTTTAATACACATTTTTCTTTGCAAATGTAGTAGTTCATGCTAGCAAATATCATAATGTGGGTGGCACAGTGGTAGAGTTGCTGCCTTACTGCGCCAGAGTTCCAGGTTTGATCCTGACTTTGTCTGCTGTCAGTATGAAGTTGCACATTCTCCCTGTTGGTTTTCTCTGGGTGCTCCAATTTCCTCGCACATTCCAAAGATGTGCAGGTTTGCAGGTTGGCTTCTTTAAAATTGTCCCCAGTCTGTAGAATAGAACTAATGTACTGAGAATCATGGGAACAGGCCTGTTTCCACGCTGTATCTCTAAAGCTAAAGCAAGTGTTCTCACAGGGTTTTCTACAAACAGCTACACGCTACAACAGCTCGTGGAATAAATCACAGCTTCTGAGATACATAGCAAGGAAACAGGCCCTTTGGCCCATCAAGATCATGCCAACCATCAACCATCCAATTTCACTAATCCGACAATGCCTTACTGCGCCAGAGTTCCAGGTTTGATCCTGACTTTGTCTGCTGTCAGTATGAAGTTGCACATTCTCCCTGTTGGTTTTCTCTGGGTGCTCCAATTTCCTCGCACATTCCAAAGATGTGCAGGTTTGCAGGTTGGCTTCTTTAAAATTGTCCCCAGTGTGTAGAATAGAACTAATGTACTGAGAATCATGGGAACAGGCCTGTTTCCACGCTGTATCTCTAAAGCTAAAGCAAGTGTTCTCACAGGGTTTTCTACAAACAGCTACACGCTACAACAGCTTCTGAGATACATAGCAAGGAAACAGGCCCTTTGGCCCATCAAGATCATGCCAACCATCAACCATCCAATTTCACTAATCCGACAATGCCCTTCATAATGTTTGGGACAAAGACCCATCATTTATTTATTTGCCTCTGTACTCCACAATTTGAGATTTGCAATAGAAAAAAAATCACATGTGGTTAAAGTGCACATAGTCAGATTTTATTAAAGGCCATTTTTATACATTTGGGTTTCACCATGTAGAAATTACAGCTGTGTTGCACACATGGCTTCACAGGCGTCTGTAATTGTTCAGGTGCGTTTAATTGCCTCCTTAATGCAGATATAAGGGAGCTCTCAGCACCTAGTCTTTCCTCCGGTCTTTCCATCACCTTTGGAAACTTTTATTGCTATTTATCAACATGAGGACCAAAGTTGTGCCAATGAAAGTCAAAGATGCCATTATGGGACTGAGAAACAAGAATAAAACTGTTAGAGACATCAGCCAAACCTTAGGTTTACCAAAATCAACTGTTTGAAACATCATTAAAAAGAGAGCACTGGTGAGCTTACTAATCGCAAAGGGACCGGCAGGCCAAGGAAGACCTCCACAGTTGATGACAGAAGAATTCTCTCTATAATAAAGAAAAATCTTTAGGAGTCAGGTGTGGATTTGTCAATGACCACTGTCCACAGAAGACCTCATGAACAGAAATACAGAGGCCACACTGCAAGATGCAAACCACTGATTAGCTGCAAAAATAGGATAGCCAGGATACAGTTTAAAACAGCAACCAGAGTTTTGGAAAAATGTCTTGTGGACAGATGAGGTGAAGATTAACTTATATCAGAGTGATGGCAAGAGCAAAGTATGGAGGAGAGAAGGAACTGCCCAAGATCCAAAGCATACCACCTCATCTGTGAAACACGGTGGTGGAGATGTTATGGCCTAGGCATGTATGGCTGCTGAAGGTACTGGCTCACTTATCTTTATTGATGATATAACTGCTGATGGTAGTAGCATAATGAATTCTGAAGTGTATAGACACATCCTATCTGCCCAAGTTCAAACAAATGCCTTAAAACTCATTGGCCGGCGGTTCATTCTACAGCAAGACAATGATCCCAAACATACTGCTAAAGCAACAAAGGAGTTTTTCAAAGTTAAAAAATGGTAAATTCTTGTGTGGCCAAGAATGACCCGATCTGAACCCAATTGAGCATGCCTTTTATATGCTGAAGAGAAAACTGAAGGGGACTAGCCCCCAAAACAAGCAAAAGCTAAAGGTGGCTGCAATACAGGCCTGGCAGAGCATCACCAGAGAAGACACCCAGCAACTGGTGATGTCCATGAATCACAGACTTCAAGGTCATTGCATGCAAAGGATATGCAATAAAATACTAAACATGATTACTTTCATTTCCATGACATTGCTGTGTCCCAAACATTATGGTGCCCTGAAATGGGGGGACTATGTACAAACATTGCTGTAATTTCTACATGGTTAAACCAAAATGTGTATTAAAATCTGACAATGTGTACTTTAACCACATGTGATTTTTCCTATTACAAATCTCAAATTGTGGAGTACAGAAGCAAATATATAAATGACGGGTCTTTGTCCCAAACATTATGGAGGGCACTGTACATACGTCCCACTTTTTAATGTCCCCACATGCTCATCAGCTCTTGCTATATTCTACCACTCACTCGCATAATAAGGGTAATTTACAGTGGCCAATTAACCTACCAACTGGTCTTGCTGTGTGGGATGAAACTGGAGAGGAAACCCAGGCAAAACATGCAAACTCCACGCAGCGGGCACTCGAGATCAGGCCTGAACCTCGGTCTCTGAGCAGCCGTGCTATTTGCTGCTGCTTGGCCAAGAACAAAAGTCCACGGTCTTTTTTGAGAAGTATTTGCATTCGTTTGCACGGGTGGACAGGATCCATGGTTGAACATCTGACCCAAAGGGCAACATGTCCAACAATAAAATAACCATGTGTACTTCACTGCAGCATTAGGCAAAGCTTTGTACTCAACCCTACGGAGCTGACTCAGAGCTTTTTTAAAATGTTGTTTAGAGATACGGCATGGAAACAGGCCCAACCTACCTCCCTCCCATTGACTCCATCTACACTTCAGGCTGCCTCAGCAAGGCCACCAACACAGTCTCACCCTGGTCACACCCTCTTCTCCCCTCTCCCATCAGGCAAGAGGCACAGAGTTGTGAAAAATAAATCTCCAGATTCAGGGACATTTTCTTCCCAGCTGTTATCAGGCAACTGAACTATCCTATCACCAACTAGATAGCGGTCCTGACCTACCAACTACTTCATTGGAGATCCTCGGAATATCTTTAATCAGACTTTACTGGACTTTATCGTGCACTAAACACTATTCCCTTCATCAAGTATCTGTACACTGTAGACGACTCGATTGTAATCATGTATTGTCATTCTGCTGACTAGTTATAATGTAACAAAAAGTCTTTCCACTGTATCTTGGCACACGTGACAATAAATTAAACTTAGGCCCACCAAGTCTGCGCTGACTAGCGGCCATTATGAAACCAAGTTAAAAAGTAGACTGAAATAGTAGGCAAAGGCTCAAACCCAATAAAAACAAAACTAAGAAGAATACCTTAAATTTTACTGTAATCTGATTAATAAGGGGAATAAATTCTTGAAGGTCCTTTGCCTCACAGTCTTTGAGCATGTGCTCTGAAGCAGTAGGAATGAACGGAAGAACTTCCTCCTCCAAGCAGATGATCATTCTGTGAAGAAATGTCCGCACTCCACTCCGTAGCACCTCCTTCTGCAACGGGCAACTTAAAGCTGGCAGGAATGTTTGCAGGCAGTCGCGATACACCTCAGAGCATCCGCACTGCTTCACGGTCTGCTTGTTGCTGAAGGCCTTACTGGTCCGGCTGAAAAAAAAACCAACAAAGGCGGTCTGAAGCTGCACTGAGGTGGCACACACTAACTCACAGAATCACACAACAAAGGTAGAGCATGTAAAATAGTCACGTGGCCTTAGCAAGGGAAAACGTTGCAGGACTAATAGAGAGGGAGAGGGGAAAAAGTTGGACCATTAGGATTGGTCTGCTGAGAGCTGGCATGGACCAAATGGTGAGCAACTGGTGCGTGGCAATATTTCATTGGCAATTGAGCCTCTTCTCATCCTTCTTGACTAATTTCTTAACTTTATATTCCATTTCTCATTATATGTATCTTGTTTCCACTGAAATGCTTTTTCTCTCCCACTTGATTTCCTGGTGGCTACCTCACACCAGTTGCTGCCTTACAGTGCCAGAGACCCGGGTTCAATCCTGACTACGGGTGCCACCTGTACAGAGTTTGTACGTTCTCGCGTGACCTGTTTGGGTTTCCTCCCACACTCCAAAGATGCACAGGTTTATAGGTTAATTCGCTTGGTAAAATTGTAAATTGTCCCCAGTGTGTGTAGTATTAATGTGCAGGGGCCGCTGGTTGGCGCAGACGGGCCTGTTTCCATGCTGTATCTCTAAACTAAACAAAATGGCATTAAACTTTGCAGTGTCACTAATTGTTGCATTTCTGACATCAACCATGTGAATGCTTTTTACACTCTTGTGTGTTTTTTAGTTATGTAACTGAAGCTCTATGCCACTCTATTTCAAATATGAACTAAGGTTCAATGCAAGTTTAGTACAGCGTATTTTCAATTCCATCCCAACCGAAATAAACCACGGTGATTTGTTTGTCTTTTTAAAGAACCTATATTGATTTGCACATTTGAAGATTCAAGCTCATATGTTCTTCCAACTAATTTAGATATCTTTTCCTTCAACTAATATTCATCGCAATTTTCACTTTTTCACTGCTTTTCACTTATCAATGCTGAAATTTATTTTCAAAATCTAATGCTCATTCTGCAAAATAAGGAACATCCTAGGGCGGCACAGTGGCACAGCAGTAGAGTTGCTGCCTCCGGCGCCAGAGACCCGGGTTTGATCCTGACTACGGGTGCTGTTTGTATCGAGGTTGTACATTCTCCCTGGGAGCGTGTGGGTTTTCTCCGGGTGTTCTGGTTTCCTCCCACACTCCAAAGACGTGCAGGTTTGTAGGTCAATTAGCTCCTGTCAATTGTCCCTAGTGTGTAGGATTGTGCCAGTGATCGCTGGTCAGCATGGGCTCGGTAGGCTGATGGGCCTGTTTGCACCAAAGATAGACACAAAAAGCTGGAGTAACTCAGCGGGACAGGCAGCATCGCTGGAGAGAAGGATTGGGTGACTTTTCGGGTCGATACCCTTCTTCAGACTGGTTAAGAAAAAGGGTAATTAGAGATATAGATGGTGATGTGGAGAGATAAAGAACAATGAGTGAAAGATATGCAAAAAAGTAATGATGATAAAGGAAACAGGCCTTTGTAAGCTGTTTGTGGGGTGAAAATGAGACGCTAGTTTGACTTGGGTGGGGGAGGGATAGAGAGAGATTGAATGCTGGGGCTACCTGAAGTGAGAGAAATCAAGATTCATACCACTGGGCTGTAAGCTGCCCAAGCGAAATATGAGATGCTGTTCCTCCAACTCAAATTTAGCCACACTCTGACAATGGAGGAGACTGAGGAGAGAAAGGTTTATGTAGAAATGGGAAGGAGAATTGGGAGAATGGGAAGGAGAAGTGTCCAGCAACCGGGAGATCAGGTTAGTTCAGGCGGGCTGAGTGAAGGTGTTCTGCGAAACAATCGCCCAGTCTGCGTTTGGTCTCGCCAATGTATAAGTCCACATCTTGAACAACCGATACGGTAGATGAGGTTGGAGGAGGTGCAAGTGAACCCCTGCCTAACATGAAAGGACTGTCGGTATCCCCGGACAGAGTCGAGGGAGGAGGTATAGCGACAGGGGAAATTACCTGAGGAGGGGGTGGTTTGGGTGGGAGGGATGAGTTAACCAGGGAGTTGCAGAGAGATCAGTCTCTGCGGAAGGCAGAAAGGGGTGAAGATGGGAAAATGTGGCTCGTGGTGGGATCCCGTTGGAGGTGGCGGATATTTCAGAGGATTATGTGCTGTATGCGACGTCGGATGTGGTGGAAGGTAAGGACTAGGGGGACTCTGTCTCTGTTGCGATTAGGGGGAGGGGGAAGCAAGGGCGGAGCTGCCGGGTAGCGAGGAGACACAAGTGAGGGTCTTTTCTATGATGGGAGAGGAGAACCCCCGTTCCCTAAAGAATGAGGACATCTCGGATGTTCTAGTATGGAACACCTCATCTTGGGCGCAGATGCAGCGTAAACGGAGGAATTGGGATTAGGGGATAGAGTCTTTGCATGAAGCAGATAGGAAGAAGTGTAGTCGAGATAGTTGTGGGAGTCAGTGGGTTTGTAATAGACGTCAGTCAAAAGTCTATTCCTTGTGATGGAGACTGTGAGATCAAGAAAGGGGAGGAAGGTGTCGGAGATGTTTCCACGCTGTATCTCTACAGTCTAAAGGTCTAATAATTTGCTGCAGTCCTCAAATCGACTATACCTCCACGAAGAAATCCATCACGTTGAAGGAAATTTGCAAAAGCTACCATATTATAACTATTTCGCTCTCCAATACAGAAGTCAGCATTGACCAAAAGAAAAAACAATCAGGGCACTTTACTAGTAAGAAAAGGCACAAGCTTAATTGTAAATAGTACCAACCTTGCAAAGCCCACAGCGTGATTTAAGCAGTCTGCCAGTACAGTTTGCCTCTCTTCATCCTGCTCTCTTAGGAGTTTCTCTAAAAATACCTTGAATTTCTCCATTAGTGGAGTAAGCAAGTCCCTCATCAAAGTCTGCTTCCTCTCTGCCGAGTATTCGCTATTCACAATTAGCACGCCTGCCGATTCATAAATAAATAGTTGATCGTCGCTGCTCAACAGTGGCTGAAAACCGTTCTCCTGAAATAGACCCACACAGGCCATTACAATCTTCAGAGGACTAATAAAGCACAACCATAACTGCTTACATTGAAGGAAACTGGGCGGCACGGTGGTATAGCGGTAGAGTCGCTGCCTTACCGCACCAGAGACCCGGGTTCGATCCTGACCACGGGTGCTATCTGTACGGAGTTTGTACGTTCTCCCTGTTTTCTCTGGGTGCTACGGTTTCCGTGCACACTCTAAAGACGTGCAGGTATACAGGGTAATTGGCTTCTGTAAATTATCCCCAGTGCGTAGGATTGTACGGGGTGATCGCTGGTCGGCACTGACTTGGTGGGCTGAAGGACCTGTTTCCACGCTGTATCTCTAAAGTCTAAGGACCAAAGTTTAAAAGGTTTTCAAGATGAATTTCAGCAGCTTATTGATCAAGAAAGGTGAAAAAATGTTTGGCGGTCTGTGTATGTTGTATGCCAGCACTTGTAGGCTGAACAACAACACATATTTTCACTACTCCTTTAACAAAGTAAGATCTCTCAAAGGGCTTTACAGATGTTATTAAAACTACATTTGACAGTGATTAGTGATTTGGATGAAGTGCAGGTCAAAGTACATCTTTGCACTTGCTTAATTAAACAGCATTTTTGTGCGTCTAGGCTCAGGCTATAAAACTGCTTGTATCTCTCACCCATCCAGTAAAGATCAAAATCACAATCAATTTGCAATGCTTTTTATTTATGGATCTAAACACAAGGCCACCATTTAGTTTTTGTCCATTCCCAATGGAACAAATTGATGTTGTTAAAAGTCAGAGAAGAAACAAGGAACTGCAGAGGCTGGTTTACAAAAGATACAAAGTGCTGGAGTGACCCAGCATAGATTGGCGACATTTTGGGTTGGCACCCTTTTTCAGTCATTTTGACGAAGGGTCCCAAGCCTAAATGTTCCCTATCCATGTTCTCCAGAGATGCTGCCTGACCCACACCGAGTTACTCCAGCACTTTGTATTTTTGTGTTAAAAATTAACCCCATTTGCAGAGCCACTTACAGGACAGATCAGGTAAGGCCTTTCCTAGCAATCCAATAGAGGTACGGCCATCATTACTAATACAAATAAAAGTGAATAATGAAAGACCTAGATAGAGTGAATGTGGAGAGTATGTTTCCACTAGTTGGAGAATCTAGGACCAGAGGGCACAGCTTCAGAATAAAAGGACGTACCTTTCGACAGGAGATGCTGAGGAATTTCTTTAGCCAGAGGGTGGTGAATCTGGGGAATTCATCTCCACAGATGTGCCGTGCAGGGCAAGTCATTTGGGTATTTTTCAAGCGGAGATTGACAGGTTCTTGATTAGTCAGGCAGGAGAACGAGGCCGAAAGGGAAAGATAGATCAGCCATGATGGGCTGAATGGCCTAATTCTGCTGGTATAACTTACGAACTTATGAGCAAGCATCCATACATACAAAATGCTTCATTAATTTTCCTTAAAAGCACATACCTTTAGAAACAAGGTAGAATTCCTTTAGTCAGAAGGTGGTGAATCTGAGGAACTCATTCCCACAGAGTGCTGTGGAGGCCAAGTCATGGGAGTTGTTTGTAAAGTGGAGATTGATAGATTCTTGATTAGTAAGTTATGTCAAAAGTTATGGGGAGAAGGCAGGAGTATGGGGTTGAGGGAAAGATAGATCAGCCAAGAGTGGACACAATGGGCCGAATGGCCTAATTCTGCTCCTATGACATATGAACATACAATTCTAAACCCAAATAATTACATGCCCAGAAACATTCCCAGCTGCCATAACAAGTTTCAAATTTGTATCACTGGACTGCAATCCAGTAATTTGACAAATAAACTACTGGACATACTGCAGCTCTAGGAAGAGATCCCTTCAAATCCAGGAAAATTCAACACTTACGCAAGGTGAAAGCACCAGCAAATCTTGTATTCTGTTCAGAATATCTTCTATGTAAGGGTTCATATGCTTGCTAGAACAAAAAAAAGGCAACCAATTTAGAAACAACGAATTGCACATTTGCAAGGCAGTTTATAACTTAGTGACTTTTAGTTGCAGTGAGAAGTGACATCAGGACTCCAAGGTATGTAGCCATAGCTAAGGAACTTCTAGATACCACCAACCACAATAGCGGCAACAACTGGAAACTGAAGAGACGTGTCTCTTAGTAAACTCGTTCAAATAATGTTCTATGATCAATGACTTTACTTTAGAGATACAGCGTGGAAACAGGCCCTTCGGCCCACTGAATCCGTGCCGACCACTGATCACCCTGTAGACTAGCACTACCCCACACCCCCTAGGGACAATTTACAATTTTTACGGTAGCCAATTAACCTACAAACCTGTGCGTCTTTGGAGTGTAGGAGGAAACCGGAGAAAACCCAAGCAGTCGCGGGGAGAACGTACAAACTCCGTACAGACAGCGCCCAAGGTCAGGATTGAACCCGGGTCACTGGCGCTGTCAGGCAGCAACTTTACGCTGCGCCACTTTTACTTCCATATTACCCTACTGCAAGCTAAAGATCAGAAACAGAAGAGGGAAGGAGACATTATGCAAGAGTCACCTACCTCAGAGTTTTAATGAACCTGGAGAACAGGTAAGCTGCTCTACTTCGCACCTTTGGACTATTATTTCGCAACCCTCTATGATCTAAAAATGACATCTGCGTCAAAAGCAAAAAATGAAAAAGAGGATTTTTTGACTGAATAATTAAAGCTAGAATGTTAAGTGCAGTAACCTTTAAACTCAGAAACAAATCATGTCTTCTCACAATTCTCACCCACTGTTTCAGAGATTAAATACATTTAGTTTTGCAAGCTGCCCAATCTAAAATACAATTGTTAAATATATATCCAGGGTTACCGGAAGGAGTTTTGTATCTAATTCAACTCACCAAAACGGTAGGAATGTGCTGCGGTTCTACAGTAAAGAATTTCTCGTAACGAACTACGGTTTCAAAAAATTCCAATGTAACTGATGTGTGCAGGTACTGACTCACTTCAGATGTCACCAACTATAGGGACAGAGAAAGTGTGTTATATTTTCGAAATTAAATGCAATCATGTATATATTTTTCTTACTTCATATAGTACTCAGTCCATCCCTTTTTTTTAACCTCTTCCCCTCACTTTATGAACCAGTAAATTAATTTCTACAAAGCATTTTTATAACCAAGCAGAAATAATTGACTTCACTCCCCTTGTTCTAAAGGGAGAACATTTAGAAATGAGGGAAACCATCAGGCAAATCTACCAGAAACGAAGAACAAAGTAACTCAGCGGGTCAGGGACGATCTCTGGAGAACATGGATAGGTAATGTTTCGGTTTGGTACCTGAAACGTCACCTATCCATGTTCATAAGTTCATAAATTCTAGGAGCAGTGAGAGTTCTAGGAGAGAAGGACTCTCCCACTAATGGAAACAAGCTCTCCACTCTATCCAGGCCTTTCACTATTTGGTAAGTTTCAATGAGGTCCACCCTCATCATTCTAAACTCCAGTGAGTACAGGTCCAGTGCCTTCAAATGCTCATTAGATGTTAACCCAATCATTCCTGGGATCATTCTCGTAAACCTTCACTGGACCCTCTCCAACGCCAGCACATCCTTCCTCAGATATGGGGCCCAAAACTGAGATTTTGGGCTTCTCCGGAGATGCTGCCTCACTCCCAAGTTACTCCAGCACTCGTTGTCCTTTTATGCATTGACCAGCGTCTATAGTTCCTTGCTTCGACAATAAACTTTCTACATTGTTTGGAGTATTTGCTTTGTTTTGAATTATTTAAGTATTTGCAGACGATTCATTTGAACGATTAAGGAAATATCTCGGTACATGCGATAATAAAGAACCATTGATTTATATATGGATTAACAATTCATCTTGTAGTAGTGATACACACTGTCAACATCAAATTTACATTTAAGACTATTTCTTAAATGTGCATTGGCTAAAGTGGATATGGAGAGGATGTTTCCAGTAGTGGGAAAGTCTAGGACCAGGGGCCATAACTTCAGAATAAAAGGACGTACCTTTAGAAAGGAGATGAGGAGGAATTTCTTTAGCCAGAGGGTGGGGAATCTGTGGAAATCATTGCCAAAGACGGCTGCGGAGGCCAAGTCAATGGATATTTTTAAGGTGGAGATTGACGGATTCTCGATTAGTAAGTGTCAGGGGTTATGGGGAGAATGTAGGAGAATGGAGTTGAGAGGGAAAGCTAGATCAGCCATGATTGAATGGTGGTGTAGACGTGATGGGCTGAATGGACTAATTCTGCGGCTATGACTTATGAACTTGCATCCACACATACAAAATGTTTCATTAACTTTCTTTAAAACAAAAGATAAATTGGCAGTTCCCTCTGCCAGAATTGTTAGACTACACGCAAGGTGAACTACAACAGTGCTAAATACTCAACTGTGTGCATCATCTCCTGCAAGACACTAGCTTTCGCACTGTCCCCAGAGAAGTGCGCTCCATGGGACGCCGGAATGGCTTCTCCCAACATGAACAGCAGCCTCAGAGCCACTTCTACCTCCATGAACCTTGTGTTCTGCCAGTTCCTGAAGGATAGAAAAAAAAAGCTTGCGTTAGGAGAAAATGGAGTCAACTTGATAGTTTAGTTTAGAGACCCAACGTGGAAACAGGCCCTTCGGCCCACCGAGTCCACGTCGATCAGCGATCACGCCGTACACTAGCATTATCCTACTCATTAGGGTCGATTTACAATGTTTACCAAAGTCAATTAACCTACAAACCTGTATGTCTTTGGAATGATGGAGGAAACCGGAGCACCCAGGGAAAACTCAGGTGGTCACGGGGAGAATGTACAAATTCCATACAGGCAGCACCCGTAGTCAGGATCGAACTTGGGTCTCTGGCGCAGTAAAGCAGCAATTCTACCGCTGAGCCACCTTGCCACCCAATGAACTGGGGAGCACAACCAGGCAGAATTGTACAAGGCAGTTTAGCTGCTAAAAAAACTTTTAAAGAGAGAAGGGAGCAAATTAGGCAGTTATCTTGAGCAAAACACAAAGTGCTGATGGAACAGAGCAGGTCAGGCGATGTCTGGGGAGGTAATGGACAGGCGATGCTCCTACAGCATTTGGAATATTGAGAGCAGATTTAGGCCCCCATATCTGAGGAAAATGGCGTTGGAGAAGGTTCAGAGGTTTATGCAAATTATGCCGGGTATGATTGGGTTAACATACGATGAGCGTTTGACAGCAATGGGCCTGTACTCACTGGAGTTTAGAAGGACATGGGGGGGGGGGATCTCATAGAAACTTACCGTATAATGAAAGGCTTGGATGGAGTGGCGAGGATGTTTCCACTAGTGGGAGAGTTTAAGACTAGAGGACACAGCCTCAGAATGAAAGTACGTACCTTCAGAAAAGAGATGAGCCAGAGGAATTTCTTTAGCCAGAGGGTGGTTAATCTGTGGAATTCATTGCCACAGACTGTGGAAGCCAAGTCTTTGGTTATTTTTTGTGGAGATTGACAGGTACTTGATTAGTAAGGGTGTGAAAGTTTATGGGGAGAAGGCAGGAGAATGGGCTTGAGTAGGAAAGATAGATCAGCCATGATTGAATGGCGGAGTAGACTTGATGGGTCGAATGGCCTAATTCTGCTTCTATGAATTATAAACTTATGAGCACTTTGTGTTTTGCTCAAGGTTTTAGCATCCGCAGTTTCTTGGGTTTCCAGTTAGATTTCTTAATCTTCTTCTTGCGTATGGCGTGCACAGCCTAAAGTTGTAGGGCAAGGGTAGATTTCTTAATGAACGATGCACGTGGCTATGAAAGAATGCTGCTGCAAAGAATAGGTGCCAATAGGCAGGATGAATGCATAAAACAAGTTGATGCTTCCTTCTATGGTGATCAAACCCAGCTACATCTGCAGCAGTTTTGAGGAACCTAGCAAAATATTTTTTTTCTTTCTTTCAACAGCAGTGCCCTACCCCAACCGATAGAAAATTCACATCTTATCCATAGGACATTCTTGGACCTTATTTCAACTAATAGAATTGGATTATACGTGAACTCCTGATGGATATTTTGTATGTTAGCACAAGATTTAGGCATAGGTAGACATCAATTTTACAGAAAATCAAGTACCAGTAAGTTCTCGGACAGGCCACATACATAAATTCACATGGCAGGATCAATATCTGGATCAGTGCAGTTTTACCAGTTTGTACTCTAAATAAAATGTGACCATAAGAATGAAGAATATCCTGGCCCGTGTTATGATGCAATCTCTCTATCACATGCACTGTTGAATGTAATGTATAATACACAGAAGAGGCACCCAAGTCTTTCCAATCACGACATGTAAAAACAGAACATTGGCACAGTGGTAGAGTTACTGCCTCTCAAAGCAGAGACTTTGGTTTGATCCTGACTATGGGTGCTGTCTGTACAGAGTTTATATGTTCCTCTGGCAGCGTGGGTTTTCTCCGGGTGCTCCACATTCCAAAGACGTGCAGGTGCATAGGTTAATTAGCTTCTGTAAATTGTCCCTAATGTGTAGAATAGAACTAGTGTACAGGTGATCGTTGGTCGGCGCAGACCCGGTGGGCCGAAGGGTTCGTTTCCACGCTGCATCTCTAAACGGAACCATCGTTCCCAAACTAATTTTGATGTAGAAGCATCAACTGTTAGCAATTGATCCACATGGATTATAAATTTAGATTTATTAGATACAGCGTGGAAACAGTCCCTTCGGCCCACCGAGTTTGCGCCGACCAGCGATTACCCTGTACACTATCCCACATACTCGGGGCAATTTACAACCCTCCCCCCAAATTTTAACAAAAGCCAATTAACCTACATCTTTGGAATGTGGGAGGAAACCGGAGCAGCCGGACAAAACCCACACGGTCATGGGGAGAACGTAGAAACTCCGTAGACAGTACAGGATCAAACCCAGGTCTCTGGTGCAGTGAGACAGCAACTCTACCGCTGCACCACCGTGTCACCCGCTTGGCCCAGGTGGCAACACTTACTCCAGCGTTGTGTTGAAGACCCTTTGAACAGCAGCTAAAAGTAATTCAGGTGAAACCTGCGCCAGTCTGTCCAACAGCAACTTTAAATGCTTTCTGTATTCCAGAAACATGGCTTCATCTTCACCCTAAAGCCAAATTATGAGAGGAAAAAGCACAAGTGCATTACAAGAGGCTCTTTTACAATCTACATAGTACAAATATGATTTAATTCCAAACCAACCTGAACATTTCCCAGTCAAATTAGTTCTATACATTGTAATGCGGTCTCATTAAGCTTGTTTCGAACACAGTAAATATATAAACAGAGCACATAAAGATGCATTCAGTAGAATGCAAATTTGCCAGTATTCATATTTCCAATAGTTATGCTCTCATTTAGGTTTTCTCTGGACTCATGTAATTTATATTAGATTCAAAAATTTACTGCAGTTATTTATCATTCCTTCACTGTTTTCTTTGAACGACAATTCGATTTTGTCAATCAATGAAGTGAAGAGTCAAACAGGAAAAGTAGTTATACGTTTTGTTTAAAGCAACAGAGTCCCGGGTTTGATCCTGACTACGGGTACTATCTGTATGGAGTTTGACCTTCTCCCCGTGACCGCGTGGATTTCCCCCTGGTGCTCCAGTTTCCTCCCACATTCTAGACGTGTAGGTTGTAGGTTAATTGGCTTCTGTAAACTGTCCATAGTGTGCAAGATAGAACTTGTGTACGAGTGATCGTTGATCGGTGCAGACTCAGTGGTCCGAGGGGCCTGCTTCCAAGCTGTATCTCTAAACTAAACCTTGATACCGTCTTCTATATTGGATCAATATATCTGCTCTACGTGGATTTGGCCATGTTCCTGGTTATCATTCTCCAGTAGCCGTCTGTCTCCTGCTTCACCATTCCCAGCTACACATCACCCACTTCTCCAAAATTGTGCCACCTGCCTCCTTTACCCACGTCTGCCTCAATCCATTCTCCACCTGCTACTATCTCCCAGCTCTACCCAACCCCCTCCCAGGCTCCATGTACCTGTCATCCTTCAACCCGTCTTAGTCCACTAATCACCCACTGGCCTCAGTCTCACTCCTCCCCCTTGCCTGGTGTCATGTAACACTAAAACAGGCCCTTCGGCCCCACTTGCCCATGCCAACCATGGTGCCCCATCTACACTAGTCCCATCTGCCCGCGTTTGGTCTATATCCCTCTAAACCTTTCTTATTCATGCACCTGTCTAAATAACTTTTAAATGTACCTGCCTCAACTACCTCGCTCCATATACCCACCACCCTGTGTTCAGATTGAAGAAGGATCTCGACTCAAAACATCACCTATCCATGTTCTCCAGAGACACGGCCTAACCGGCCGAGTTATTCCTGCACTTTGTATCCTTGTGTACTAACCAGCATTTGCAGTTCTTTGTAAAAACGCATATGTCCAGATTCAGGGACAGCTTCTTCCCAGCTGTCTTTAGGCAACTGAACCATCCTATTACCAACTAGAGAGCAGTCCTGACCTACGATCTACCTCATTGGAGACTCTCTGTCCATCTTTAATCGGACTTTACCTTGCACTAAATGTTATTCCCTTTATCCTGTATCTGGACGCCGTGGATAGCTTGATTGTAATCATGAATAGTCTTTCCGCTGACTGGATAACATGCAACAAAAAGCTTTTTCACATGACAATTGGTACACATGACAATTAACTAAACTAAACGTTACTGCCAATGAACTTACTAGTGAAGTACGGTTTTCCATTATACATTACCAACTTGATTCTTATTCAGTTTAAAACACACACATTCCACCCATTTGGAAGTACACAGGTTTCTTACCTCGTTTTCAAAATTGTATTCTTCATCATAGGTTAGCTTCTTCATAACTGCATGCATAATTGCCTACAATCAGGGAGAAAAGGTCAGAGTGGAATAGAACTCCTTTAAATGTAATACTAAAACATTTATTTCACTCAAAAATGTCTGGTTTACCTCAACGTTGGCCTTTTGCAGTTCAGTTAATGCAGGGAGCTGGAAAGATAATGACATAAAGTGTACATTGTTATTTTACAGCTGAAATTCACGTCATTGAAAACAAAATCTGCACTGATAATACAATTTAGAGTGCTAACCTCCAGTGTTTCTATTCTCCACTACGATGCCAATATAAAGGGGCCAAAGTCTCTAAATCCAGATTCATTGACAAGCAACGGAATGAAGTGAAGAGTCTGAGGAAGGGCCCGACCCGAAATGTCACCTATCCATGTTCTCGAGATGCTGCCTGACCCACTGAATCACTCCAGCAGTGTGTTTTTTTTTAGCATTAATAGTACGCTCACCTTTCTTTAGTTCAAAAGGAAATGTACCATTTCCTTTTTTGTACAGGTGAATGGGCAAAAGTATAAAAGACGACGGCAAGGCAGCACAACGGTAGAGTTGCTGCCTTACAGGGTTTGATCCTGATTACGGGTGATGTCTGTAACGACTTTATATTTTTTCCCCGTGATCTGCGTGGGTTTTCTTCGAGTGCTCCGGTTTCCTCCCACACTCCAAAGACGTAGAGGTTTGTAGCTTAATTGACTTCAGTAAAAATTGTAAATTGTTCCTAGTGTGTAGAGTGATAGTGTACGGGGATCGCTGGTCAAAAGCTAAATTTACTTAATTTAGCTTTTGAATAGTATAATCTATGTAAAATTTTAAATTGAATCAGAGTATGTCTTACGTTAATCGAGCATTTATGCACATATAATAGGTGCATAAATCCCAACTCTCTTTCGAGATTTTTATAGCTAGTTCCTGTTTCCATTCTCTTCTAATCCCATCCGATGATGGAATTTCTATGTTTAAAATGGAATTATATAGGTATGATATTAAATTAGCTGATTCCGCTTTTATATTCATTATCCTATCTAATAGGTCAGGAGACATATTTTGATATTCTCGTGTATACTTTTTCAAATAGTCACATATTTGAAAATATTTGAAATATTGATTACTATTCAAATTGTTAAGTTGTAGTTGGTGAAATGTTAAAAAACTTCCATTATCATACATATCTCCAAACGTTTTAATTCCTACTCTTTCCCAATTTATAAAAGATCTATCTATCATAGAAGGTTTAAACGAAGGGTTATTCATTATAGGTGAGAGAAGTGATAGATTTCTTAATTTTAACCTTGATTTTATTTGTTTCCAAATTCTAATTGTACTATGAATAATTGGATTTTTACTATATATTGTATTCTTCATTTTTGTTGGTGAGAGAAGGATCGCTCCTATGTTAAAAGGGGAACAGTCCTCTCTCTCCATTACTATCCAATCACCTGCTGGGCCGAATTGTCCAACAGGTGAATCATATTTTTGACATTTGTGGCCCAGTAATAATATAAAAAATTGGGGAGTGATAAACCGCCAAATTCGTTAGGTTTACACAAATGTTTTCTTTGGATTCTGTGGGATTTATAGTCCCATATAAAGTTTGTAATATCAGCATCCAATTTAAAAAAAAAAAAAATTTGGTGACTGGAATAGATATAAAATTTGTGGTAAAAAGATCATTTTTATAGCATTTATTCGGCCTATAAGAGACATCGGGAGGGTTTTCCAGAATTTAATCAGTGTGTTTAGTTTATTGAGTAAGGGCATATAGTTTGCATTAAATAGAGCTTTATATTTTCTAGTAATTTCAATTCCCAAACATTAAAAAATTTCTGAAGCGGTTTTAAAAGGGAATTTTAACAGGTGTGTCGGTTCTTGAGGTTTAATCGTCATAATTTCACTTTTATTCCAATTTATTCTATATCCTGAAAAGGATCCAAATTCCTCTATTAAATTTAATATATTTGGTATACTAATTTGTGATTTTGTGATATATAGTAGTACATCATCTGCGTATAAAGATATCTTATTATTTGAGTATTTTGTATTGTACCCATGAATGTTCGGATGTATCCTAATACTTTCCGCTAACGGTTCTATTACAAGAGCAAATAGCAGAGGTGATAATGAACAACCCTGTCTATTTCCCCTTGATAACTGAAATTTCGAGGACAAAATATTATTAGTTAATATTCTGGCAGTAGGCCTATCATATAATAATTTTACCCAAGCGATAAAATTCTCTCCCATTTGAAATTTTTGCAATACTTTAACCATATAATCCCATTCCACTTGATCAAATGCTTTTTCTGCGTCCAGTGAAATAATTGATAAGTCTTGTTCTTCGGTTTTATGTGAGTGCATTATATTAAACAGACGTCTCAGGTTATTGCTTGAGTATCTCTTGGGTATAAACCCTGTTTGATCCGGATTTATTAATTTACTAACATAGTTACTTAGCCTTCTAGCTAATGTTTTCGCTAATATTTTTTGATCTGTATTTAACAGCGCAATAGCTCTATAAGAACCCGGACGTAGAGGTTTGTAGCTTAATTGGCTTCAGTAAAAATTGTAAATTGTCCCTAGTGTGTAGAGTGATGGTGTACGGGGATCGCTGGTCAACGCAGACTTGGTGGATTGAAATGCCTGTTTCCGGCCTCTATCTCTAAACTAAAGACACAAATAGCAATCAAGTGAATCAGCCCTTCCCAAATTAAATTGTCCAACTATTGCCATTAAACGGGATTAATACTAGTCAAAAAAAGTATTTTCAGACTACTAACTGAAGCAATAAAGTAGTTGTCACAACAAAAGGATTTTGTGCTCGAAAAAGAAGAAATTTAGTGGCTACGTGGAAGAGAAACAAGACTAACCATCTTGCTGGCACAGGCCCAATTGTCAAATATTCTATCAATTTAAAAGCACCACTGATTTTCCAGCAACTGGTGGTCCAGCACCTCTGAAAATGTGGCGCAGAGACCGGGTGATCTCAACCCCATCGGGACGTCCGCGGCCGATCAGTGGGTCGAATTTGTTCCCTGCGGCCGAAGCTGTGGAAATCCGGCCCCGCTGGAACCGGCAGATCCGTTCCCATAGCCGGCTTCCGAGACCAACGGACCCCCTATTCTGGCGAGGGTCTAATCACTATGTTTGCTCGTTATCATTGAAAAAAAATCTGCTAAATTAAAGGCCGAATTAGGATTAGGAAATGCAGATTAAAACATTTAGTGGATAAATTGTGTATGCACTAATTGATTTCCAAGATAGTCACAACTCGTTGGCAAATGTTTATACAAATTACAGGAATACTCCTCACATCCAACCTACCTGTTTGAGCATGTGAAGATAGTCATAGCAGAAGCCAATTATATTGGAGGAAATGTCGTCATCTTCATGCACCAGCAGCTTGAGCAGAAGAGGCACTTTAGCTTCCAACGCCTGAAGGGTGACCTGGCTGTTCTTCACATCCCCCGCTTTTACCAGTTTACTCCAGCTGGTTATTAAAGCCTGACCCATGCCATTAACTAGTTTGGAAAACCTTGCCAGAAAGTCAACGTCATCTTCCTAGACAAAAAAAAAAATCTAATTACATTCATGTAACATACGAGATTCATCCCAGCTATTATCAGGCAACTGAACCGTCCTCTCACCAACTAGAGTGCAGGTCTGACATCCCATCTACCTCATTGAAGATCTTTGAACTATTTTTAATTGGATTTTACCTTGGACTGCGTTATTCCCTTTATCTGTACACTGAGGATGGCTCGACTGTAAAAATGCTAAGTATTTTCGCTGACTGGCTAGCACGCAACAAAAGAGATTTTCACTGTATCTCGGTACATGTGGCAATAAAGGAAGAAGCATGCAATTCTCATTGGTTTTGAGGGTGGTAACCCAAATGCAAAGAAAGATGAATGCTTGCTGTGATCGCACTGTGGCACGGACCTGCTCAGTGTTGAAGAAGCCGGAAGCCAGGAGCACTTGACAAAGCGACTCTACTAGTTTAGTCTTATCAATAGGATCCATGCCTTTATTTACTATTTCAAATAGACAGTCACAGGCTTCCTCACGGAGGACTTCCACAGACATGTGACTGAGCAACACATTTACAAACCTAGAGAAAGAAAAAAAATTGTCACAGACAGTCGCCCATCGGGAAATTTTTGAACAAATTAATACGTATGTACAGGTTGAACACCGATTTTATAACACCCTCTATTCCAGAGCCTTTATGGATTTTCAATTTTTCCAGGGCAACAGAGGTCACGTGTGAATGAAACGACAATACACCCCTGGCCCGCTAATGACACCGCTCCTGCGTCTCTTAAATACCATGGAATGCCAAAAACTTAAATAAAACTAATATAAAATGTAAACTGAATGTGAATGGAATGACCTGCCGACCTATATCCGGCTTCCACCGTCTCCCCAGCCTTTCAGAACCCCGGCTTCCGATCCCACTCCCGCCTTGAAAGGTGCACCAGCGAGTCCTTCTCACCTGCTGCCGTTTCTTGCTGCAGCCTCCGCCTCCCCCGGAGTCACCGGCATACTCCACCTTGGAAGCGACAGCAGGCGAGAGGGGAGGGAGCCCCACAGTAACCACGCCTAGTTTTAAAGTGAAACGACACAAAGTACTGAAGTAACTCAGCCAACTGAATGGGCAGTGGAAGGACCCCGATGACATATATCCATGTTCTCCAGAGATCCTGACCCGCTGAATTACTCCAGCACTTTGTGTCCTTTTGTCTATTAACCATCATCTGCAGTCATCGGCACAAACGGCCACCCTCTCGCTATGGTCCATTATAACGAGGGTTTGGTTTACTAGGTATGACTATTTTGATGAGCAGTAGAGTTGCTGCTTTGCAGCGCCAGAGACCCGAGTTTGATCCTGACTAAGGGTGCTTGTCTGTATGGAGTTTGTACATTCGTCCCGTGACCTGCATGGGCTTTCTCTGGTTTCCTCACACACTCCAAAGACATACAGGTGTGTAGGTTAATTGGCTTGGTATAATTGTAAATTGTCCCTAGTGTGTGTAGGAGTGTAAATGTGTGGGGATCGCTGGACTCAGTGGGCCGAAGCGCCTGTTTACACGCTGCATCTCCAAAATAAACTACTAGGTATAACACTAGGTTGTAAATGGACTATAGTGGAGGGAGAGGTGTCCATTATTGATGCAATATTAGACAAAATTTCAATGGCTATTTGTGTGAACAGAAAGCAGCTCTTTTTTTAACCTGCATGTGTGAGAAACAAATAGTTTTGTGTTCAAAGACAGGTACCTTTCATTGGCTATCAGATTCAAGTCAATCCAGGAGACAAAAGCTCCCACAACTTCAAGGCACTGGCACGTTAGTTCAGAGTTAGTTTGTTGATAGGTGTGTAGAATCTGGTACCAAGACTCCACCAGATTTGGTATACATTGTTCCCTCATCGCATCTTTTATTAAGGTATTTCGACGACACTCCTGGTTATAAAAAAAATAAAATTTCAAACAATTTCCACCAATCAGTCCATAAGTACATTCTGAGAACTATGTTAAGGATATATAAAATGTACAAAGATTTTTACAAACACATACTAGATCAAATACAGCAAGGCTTTACTTTTGCTTACAAAATATTTATCTTGTTTTGGCCAGCACAGTTGCTGCCTTTCAGCACCAGAGACCCAGGTTGGATTCTGACTACGGGTGCTGTCTGTACGGAGTTCCTACTTTCTTCCTGTGACCGCATGGGTTTCCTCTGGGTGCTCCAGTTTCCTCCTACACTCCAAACATGTACAGGTTTGTAGGTTAAATGGCTTCTGTAAATTGTCCCTAGTGTGTAGGATAGTGTTAGTGAATGGGGTGATCACTGGTCTGCCCAGACCTGGAGGGGACCAGGGCCTGTTTCCACGCTGTATCTTTAAAGTTTAAAGTAAAGTAAATCTTACAAACTTACAAACTTCACTATAGTTCCAAATGTGTTTGGTTAAATTAAATAATTTTATTTTAGTTGTTTTAGGATTTAATATGTTAGACACTCCTACGAGGTGAGGAGATGTGGCGCTCACCTAATTAAGTGAGAGGAAAATTTTTTCAAGAGCCCCAAAACCATTTGCTTAAGGACACGATCTAACCTTCCAGAGCAGCCATCAAAATAAACAAACATAAAATAAATTTAAATTATATCGCATGTTGTCTTGGGAAAGCCAGCCGACTGGATAGAGGTTTGGTTTCATGGAAGGAAGCAGAGGGTGATGGTGGAAGGTCATTTATTGGACTGGAGGCCTGTGACGAGTGGCGTGCCTCAGGGATCAGTTCTGGGCCTATTGCAGTTTGTGGTTTACATCAATGTTTTGGATGAGAAGGTAGAAGGCACATTAGTAAGTTTGCAGGGATCGAAGATTGCAACCTTCACATGGTCTGCCCTGTTTCGACAAATGCAATCAACCCAGTGTGCATAATCAAATAAGATCAGATTGAACAAGTTGTGCTGCAACTTTAGGCTGTGCACGCCATACGCAAGAAGAAGAAGTAAGTTTGCAGATGATACTAAAGTAAAGTATACGATGATCTTCGATAGTGAAGCTGGTTATCAAAAATTACAGCAGCATCTTGATCAGTTGGGCAGGTGGGCTGGGGAATGGTTAATGGAGTTTAATGCAGATATGTGCGATGTGCTGCATTTGGGCAAGTCAAACCAGGGCAGGTACTACACAGTGAATGGCAGGGCCCTGGAGTGTGTTGGAAGAAAAGGAGGGATTTAGGAGTGCAGGTGCATTGTTCCCTGAAAATGGTGTCACAGGTAGATAGGGTGGTCATGAAGACTTTTGGCACATTGGCCTTCATCGGTCAGGGTATTACATATAGAGGTTGGGATGTTATATTACAATTCTACAAAATGAGAGGCCACATTTGGAGTAGTGTGTTCAGTTTTGGTCACCCTGCTATAGGAAGTATATTGTTAAGTTGGAAAGAGTGCAGAGAAGATTTACAAGGATGTTGCCAGGACTTGAGGGCCTGAGCTATAGGGAGAGGTTGGTCAGGCGAGGACTTTATTCCTTGTAGGAGGGGTGATCTCATAGAAGTGTACAAGATCATGAGAGGCACAGATAGGGTGAGTGCACAGAGTGTTTTACCTAGAGTAGGGGAATCAAGAACCAGGGTACTTGGGTTTAAGGTGAGAGAGGAAGAATTTAATTGGAACCCGAGGGGTAACTTTTTCCACAGAGGGAGTTGGAAAAATAGACGCGCTGCCAGAGGAGGTAGTTGAGGCAGGTACCAAGACAACGTTTAAAATACATTTGGACGTTTACATGGATAGGAAAGGTTTCGAGGGATATGGGCCAAACACAGCAAGTGGGACAAGCGTGCATGGAGCATGTTGGGCAGCATGGGCAAGTTAAGCCAATTAACCTGTACATCCTACAGGAATGTCAGAGGATACCGGAGCACCCGGAGATAATCCATGCCGGGAGAACGTACAAACTCTGAACAGACAGCACCTGTAGTGAGAATTAAACCACGGTCTCTGACGCTGTAAGAAAGCAACTCTACCGCTTTGCCACTGTGTCCCTTTATTGTGATACATCTTAAAAAAGGAGTCACGTGCAAAAACCAAACAGAAAATAAATGTTATTTGAACTTGCAGAAGTTTACTATGCCACTTCATCTCACGGTGTGAATTATGGCATTTCTGATACGGATGAAAATCATTATATACTTAAGAGTTACCTGTGTAAATTTCTGCAGGATCTCCTGCATAAATATCAAATTCTTGATGCTACATTTCAAGAATATGCATCAAGAAGTTGATTGTGTTTTCTTTTTTAAAGCGTAGCAAATTCCTACTGTTTAAGAAAGAATTGCAGATGCTGGAAAAATCGAAGGTAGACATAAAAGCTGGATAAACTCAGTGGGCCTGTATGCCAGCATCTATGGTGACCCTTCTTCATACTAAAGTCTGAAGAAGGGTCTCGACCCGAAACATCACCTATTCCTTTGCTCCATAGATGCTGCCTCACCCGCTGAGTTTGTCCAGCTTTGTCTACCAGCAAATTCCAACTGGTGATTTGTGGCCAAAACTGGCATTCATCTGCTCTGCACCTTAAATACAAAGGGGCTAACTGTTTTGCGGGTCTGTACATAGAGGGTTGAATTTCAGTGAGTGAGTTACTAGAAGAGATGATGATATTGTATGACTGTTCCGTTTGCCAACAATTCCAAAACTGATAGACACAAAGAGTTGAAGTAACTTTGAGAAAATGGATAGGTGACGTTAAGTCGGGAAGCTTCTTCAGACTGATTGTGGGGGAGGGGGGGGGAACCAGAAGCAAGAAAAGTGCAAGACAAATCATGGCCGACAACAGATGACCTGAGGCAGGGAGGTTCCCTGATAGGCTGATTGTTGGCTATGGAAGATGCGATTCCAAGAGGGATACATCATTGCGAACTGTGGAACTTGTAGTGGAGGAAAGGGGGCGGGGAGGGGAGTGTTTGTAGACATTACCTAAAATGAGAAAATTCAACGTTCATACCAAAATTCCAAGACAGCACCACATCAAGGCTACTGTGTACTTCAATAACAAACAAATTAGCTCTTTACAACAGTGGAAGATCAAATTCATGCTCACCGTTCTTACCTCTGCTGTGTGAACGATGTCCCGATCTACCACCTCTGCATCGATGGCCATAAGGATTCGCAAATACAGGTCCACTCCGCGAGGATTAAGGCCAACGACGGACAGAAGGTCAAAGAAGAATTTGGGCCATTTGGTAAGATACTCGGTTAAGAAAAGTAGAGCAAAGACTTGAGCTGCTTTATTGCGAATGAAAGACTTCTCTTGCTGTGGATTCACCAACTGAAAAGGACAAAGACAAACGTGAACCATTCATTATTCAAGAGGGGGATGGACTGCAGCAAACCTTAAACCCAAGAGGGCACTGTGGTGCAGCAGCTCTAATAGCTGTGCCACTTTGCTGCCCAATTGCTGATGGAAACTAATAGTCACGCAAATAGTTTCATACAGTGCCTTGTCTTTAGTTTTGATTATTGTTATCACGGGAGCCAAGGTACA
Organism: Malacoraja senta; assembly: GCA_038087875.1. NCBI lineage: Eukaryota > Metazoa > Chordata > Chondrichthyes > Rajiformes > Rajidae > Malacoraja > Malacoraja senta. Next base: position 68,007,749 of record CM075979.1, on the reverse strand, counting down.
GTGAAAAGCATTTGTTTATGTGCTATCCAGTCAAAGAAAATGATTACAATCAAGCTATCCAGAGTGTACAGATAAAAGACAAAGGGCACAACATTTAGCACAAGATAAAGTCTGATTGAAGATAGTTCAAAGGTTTCCAATGAGGTAGATAGGTCAGGACCTCTCTCTAACCGATTAGACGGTTCAGTTGCCTGATAACAGCTGGAAAGAAACAGTCCCTCAATCTGGAGGTATACGTTTTCATACTGAGGGCCAGAGGGGAGAAGAGGGAGTGACTGGGTGAGACTGGTCCTCGATTATCCCAGTGGCCTTGCCGAGGCAGCATGAAGTGTAGATCAAGTCGATGAAAGGGAGGTTGGTTTGCGTGGTGGAGCTGTTCCCGAACCATGCGGTAGTATTTTAATCAGGATTACCACGCTACTCACTTGAGTCTGAAGCCAGCTCATCATGGTTTGCCGAATAAGCTGATGTTGCGATTCAGTCAGAGCAGCATACCTGCAACGTTAAAGAAAAGCTCACTCTCTATACTCAACACTTGCATCTTTCAGGCTAAAACTATAAAGGTTCAGGTAAGCGACTTTAGACATCACCACAACTTACGAGTCATAGAGTGTGCAAATAGGCCCTTCAGCCTAACTTCCCCACACTGAACAACATCTCATCTACACTAGTCCCACTTGCTTGCATTTGGCCCATATCCCTCTAAACCTGTCCTTTTTACGTACCTGTCTAATTGTCTCTTAAACATTGCAATAGTACCTGCCTCAACTATCTCCCCTGGCAGCTCGTTCCATACACGCACCATCCATTGTGTGAAAAGGTTACCCCTCAGATCAGTATTAAATCTTTTTCTTTAAAATTAACTGACAAGCTTTAAAGCCCACAAGACCATACATCTTGTGAATGAACAAGAGTCCATCATGCCCATTTTCCCAGTCAATTCACCAAATATTCAGCTTCTATCAATTGAAAGCGACGACGTTTCACTAATGCTGACAACGTTAGCAGGGAGCGACAAGATGATCTTACCAACAGTTTCCTGAGCATGTTAACATCTGGTAAACAACTGCACACCAATGGCAGTCAACTAGGACGGGATATCTGCAAATTAATGCTGGTAATGTCTGGGACTATAAAACAAAAGTTTTTTTCTTCTTGCACAAGCTGAGCATTAAACTGGGCTGTGGAGATTTAGATGTTGTTAAGTGTTGGAAAGTAGCGTTGTGTCGTTATCCTAAAGGGTGGCATGGTGGCGCAGCAGTAGAGCTGCTGCCTTACAACGCCAGAGACCCAGGTTCAATCCTGACAACGGGTGCTATCTGTACGGAGTTTGTACGCTCTCCCTGTGACCGTGTGGGTTCTCTCCAGGTACTCCAGTTTCATCCAACACTCCAAAGATTCTCGGTTATAGGTTAATTGGTTTTGGTTAAAAAACAACTGCAAATTGTTCCTAGTGTGTAGGATAGTGCTAGCATGAAGGGTGATCACTGGTCGGCGCGGACTCAGTAGGCTGAAGGGCCCATTTGCGCATTGTATCTCTAAAGTCTAAAGGACAATAAATGATTACTGAAACTGCCGCCTGCCATTTTAGACAGCAATCCATCTTCTTACCCAACAGCCCTTTCTTAATTGTAATCTCAATCCACATCAGCTGGTTACTACACATCCTGCCAATAACAACAGTGACCACCCTTAAAACTCCTCAGTCAAACAATATTTCTATTATTTTTGGCTGTGTTGACATTCCCACCAGCAGAGATCATTATGTGCTTCACAATAACTATTCACAATTAAATTTCTTTATAGCCATTACAAACCATACAAAATAATACATCAGAATGAGAATGGCATCTCTTACCTGAATTTAATTTGATGTTCCAATACTTGAATACAAAAGAACTTTACATGGTCATCGCTGTGGATAAGAGAAACAATTGAAATGATTGGCCTTTATTTCCCCTCTCCTTAGCCTTCCAACACCTGCGGTTCACTGTTGTGATTCTTAATTGCTTCCAACACATCATTATTCTTTTCGCACACAACCTACAAATTACTGACAAAATTGACAGCATGGGAAAAGTCAGTTGCCTACCTGTATATTCCCTGTGCTAAAGCTTCAGCACACACCTGCCACGCATCTTGTGAAACCTTCAACTGTTCAAAGTATGCAAGGGCCTAAAGAATAGATCAAAAATACAATATGTGACGTGTGATCTGGGCCAGGGAGAGATGCTTTGATCCTTCAAGATTCCAGTTTGTTCATTGCCTTTAAAATGCTGACCATTACCTCCTTCATCGGAATAAACAGGCCTTGGAGGGAGGTCAGGGTAGTTCAACAAGAATATTGCATGAACTCCACTGTGAAGTTATGAAGAGTAATTTCACGGAGACACAAGGGGTCGCAAAAAACAATGACCAGTGATATGGGAAAGATTCAATAGGAACCTGAGGGGCAACTTTTTCCACACAGAGGGTGGGTATATGGAATGCGATGCCAGAGGGGGTAGTTGAGGCAGGTACTATAACAACATTTAACAGACATTTGGACAGGTACATGGATTGGAAAGGTTTAGAGGGACAGAGGCACAGGGGTAGAGTTGCTGCCTTACAGTACTAGAGACCCGAGTTCCACACCAACTACGGGTGCTGTCTGTATGGAGTTTGTCCGTTCTCCCTGTGACCTCGTTGGTATATACCAAGTCTGTGCTTCACCAATTATTACCCAAGCAACATATAAATCTAAACACCTTCAGGAAAAACAGCCTGTCCACTTCCTGGTCAATTGAACAGAAGAAGTAATCCTCTGTTCTGATTACAAAATTTAATGCAAATATAACCAGTTTCATTATAAACCAGGAATGTGGCATTTATCCACGCTGTATGACTATTTGCATGTTTTCCAAATTTATTTCATTTAAATTTTAACACTTGGTAGCATACATGGTATATATATTTTACACAATGTTTCCGCTAGTGGGAGAGTCTAGGACAAGAGGTCATTGTCTATAGCCTCAGAATTAAACGACGTTCTTTTAGGAAGGAGACGAGGAGGAATTTCTTTACAGAGGGTGGTGAATCTGTGGAATTCCTTGCCACAGAAGGCTGTGAAGGCCAAGTCACTGGATATATTTAAGGCAGATAGATAGATTATTGATTAGTACATGTGTGAGAGGTTATGAGGAGAAGACAGAAGTATGGGGTAGGAGGGAGAGATAGATCACCCATGATTGAATGGCAGAGTAGACTATGGGCAAAATGGCATAATTCTGCTCCTATCACATGATCTTATGACCAATGAATTTCAACAGCAACATTCTAACATTTACCGTATTTATTTTTAAGCCCTACACGGACACACAAGAGACTGCTGGTGGAACCTTGAGCAAAACACAAAAAGCTGGAGGAACTCAGCGGGTCAGGCAACGTCTGTGGAGGGAATGGATGGACAAACTTTCGGGTCAGGACCCTTCATCGGACTTAATAATAAGTTCATCTGTACAAAACAAAACAGTTTACTGATCATTCGGCAATTCAGATTACTTGACTTACCCGCTGCCTGAAACTGGGATCAGCATTTGGGCTCAACCCTAGAAGAGCTTGTTCATCCATTGTGCCGGTTACTATTCTTGACGGTGGGCTTGCTATCTTCCCATTTACAGCATATACGCATCTGTAAAATGGCAGCAACAAAACACAGAACACATTCACCCACTGCAGCGTTAAATTCACGAGAAACAAATTGAGTGACACTAATCCCTCCGCATTATTGAGCAGTGATGTCCACACACAAGACCAGTTCTGTCACCATCAGCAACCATCTTCAGTGTCTCTGGCTTTACTAGATCAGGATGCTGCTGCTACTGTTTCTGTTTTGGCCGATACAACAACTGGAAATCCTGAGTCAACTATTTCTTTGTTATTTACTCAATTAAACATATAGCAAGAGGGGACAACCGGGAAAAGAAACATCATTCCCCGTCCATTTTCCTTCAGTTTAGAGGAAGTGGGGAGATAACATACATGTTTCGGGCACATACTTGACATGTTTGATACAAGGAACTGCAGATGCAGGTTTACAAAAATAAGACACAAGGTGGTGGAGTAACTCAGTGGGGTAGCAACATCCGTGGACGACACCCCATCCTCATGTACCCCTCCTTTCTCCCCCCCCCCCCAATCTCCAACATAACAAAGGAGGTAGGATGATTGATTGAAGCAAGGGAGTGTTTGCTGGGGGTAGCAGTTGGGTTGATGAAACGGAGGGTGGGTGGGTTTGGTTGTGGAGGGCTGCGAGATAATGGGGTCAAATATGTGAATTAGTGGTAAGATGTTAGCTGGTTGACTGAAGGGAGATGGGGAGTAGCACCCCTGATCGCCCGGGTCAGGGCCAACCAGAGGCGCTCCCTCCCTCCCTTCCTCCCTTCCTCCCTTCCTCTCTCGCCGGGGGTGCTCCCTCCCTCTCTTTCTCTCTCCCTCTCTCTCTCTCCCCCTCCCTCTCTCTCCCCCTCCCTTTTCCCCTCCCTCTCTCCCCTCCCCCTCTCTCTCTCCCCCTCTCTCTCTCCCCCTCTCTCTCTCCCCCTCTCTCTCTCCCCCTCTCCCTCCCCCTCTCTCTCTCCCCCTCCCTCTCTCTCCCTCCATTTTCTCTCCCCTCTCCCCTCTCCCCTCTCCCCTCTCCCCCCCTCTCTCCCTCTCCGGGTCTCTACCTTCCCTCATTCCCGGGCGCCTCGCGTCGCGTGGGGATTCGGCTCCACCGGAAGGTACCGAGAGGCCGGGTCACGACCTCCGGAAATGAATCCCTGCTCCCGTCAGTACAAGAATGATGCGGGGAGACCCTACATTTATTCATATTTATTATATAAGCTTTCATTATTATAACGTACACATCTCATATCCCAGACGTGGAAACAAAACTACGGCGGCGCTTCTTTACAACAATAACCGGCTCCTTCTCTCTCCAGCGGCCCGATGAGAGCTCGCATCCCATTGGCTCAGACCAAGCGTGGCCATGACGTAATCACGCCGCGCAGGTATTCGTCGAAGGAATACACGATTACTGTGCCAATTGGGAAATTTTAAAACCAGTTGATAATAATCATGTTGCTGTTAATCTCCCAAACTCTGCAAATCTCCTTTGTTCTCTTAATGCTGAGGAAGGGTTTGGAGGTCTCAGCCAATGGGCAGGCGTGTGGCATAGGAGCGCCGCTCCGCCCCGCTGGCGTCATTTCCGGCGGAGAGGGTTGTGAGTGGTGTCGGCGGCGCCACAACTTCCTCTTTCGGGCGACAGGCGGCGGAGAAGCGACATGAAGGCGTCGGGCATGGTGGGTGGAATGGCGGCGGCCGGGGTTCGGGAGGGGAGGGGGCCGCGGTCCCGGCATTGGCGCGGTTTAGGACGGAGACAAGGCCCTAACGCGGGCCTTAAGGGCTTTGAGGGAGGGACGGACATGGCGGCCGGCGGAGGCCCCGCTAACATGTGGCCGCCTCGCCTGCAGCCCGGGAGAAGGCCCATCCTCTGGCGACCCTTCCACTCGCCCCCATCCGCCGCAGCTTCAGTCATTCCGTGGATAGAAACATAGAAAATAGGTGTAGGAGGAGGCCATTCGGCCCTTCGAGCCAGCACCGCCATTCATTGTGATCATGGCTGATCGTCCCCTATCAATAACCTGTGCCTGCCTTCTCCCCATATTCCTTGACTTAACTAGCCCCTAGAGCTCTATCTAACTCTCTCTTAAATCCATCCAGTGATTTTGCCTCCAATGCCCTCTGGCAGGAAATTCCACAAATTCACAACTCTCTAGGTGAAAGAGTTTGTTCTCACCTCAGTATTAAATGGCCTCCTCTTTAATCTAAGACTGTGGCCCCTGGTGCTGGACTCGCCCAACATGTTGTAGGCAGACCGCTGTGGTGCACAGCGAGATCCCACGAGGCTGATAGTGCACAGTGCGAGATCCCACGGGGCGCTGACCAGCTCAGTGTTTCTAGAGCCATACACATAAGGCAGGAGAATGGGGTTGAGAGGGAAAGATAAATCAGCCATGATTGAATGGTGGAGTAGACTTGATGGCCGAACTCTGCACCTATGACATGAAATTACAGCACAAAGATGGGCCATTCCGAGCGAGATGCCCCCATCTAATCTTGACCCAAAATGTGACCTATCCATGTTCAGAGATGCCCGACTCGCTGAGTTACTTCTGCACTGTCCTTTTTTTCTATTCTCGTTTGCCTACCTTTGGCCCATATCCCTCAAATCTGTTCCGAGCCAAGTGGAAAAAAGTTGTCCCTCAGGTTCCAATAAAACTAACCCCTCTCACCTTAAACCTATTCCTTCTGGTTCTTCATTTCCTGAAAGAAAATCAAAAACAGCGCAATGTGCTGGGGTAATTCATCAGGTCAGGCAGCATTTCTGGAAAAGGATAAGTGTCGTTTCAGGTCGGGAACAGTTTTGATGTGAAACATTGCCTATCCATCTTCTCCAGCCTGACCTGCTGAGTTACTCTAGCATTTGTGGTTTTTTATGCTAGCATCTACACTTTCTTCTACTCCACAATCCCCCTACTCCAGATAAGTACTTAGCTGTTTTGGCTTAGTGTGTGACACATTGAGGTGTACAGTTCACAGAAAAAAGGGACACATGGCTGTGGAAACAATATACAATATATTGGTAAGTCAGTACAGCAATTAACTGCAGAGTTGAAGCATCTGTCACCCAGAACTAAACTAAAAAACCTGGTTTAATCAAGATGCAATAAACTGCTAATACTGGAATCTTGAGCGAAACAAAGTGCTGGAGGAACATAGAGTCAGATAGCATCTGTGGAGAGAATAACAGGTGACATTTCGGGTCGGGGCCTTTCTTCAGACCAGTGGAGGTGGGATAAATCTGGAAAAGAGCTGGGATGTGACAAAGATGGGCAAGTGATGGGTGTATATAGGCAAGGAGGTTTGAAAATGGGTGGTTAATGGTGAAAAGGGGAGAAAAGTGTCAGGGAGAGAAGAGTGAATTGTTAAGCTGGAGGGATTGGTATTTGGTGGAAGTGGGGGGGGTAAAAGGGAAACAATTCCCAACCTCCTCCGTACCTCATTTCCATTTTATGGATCTTGTTCAGCACACAAACCCAAAGGTCATTATTTTTCCATTTGATGACCTTTACTAGTGTGCAAAAATGAATTGTACCGTGTCGGCCCTTAACTTTTGGTTTCATAAAGTGAATTTTAAGGCACTACATGGTTTGTTTTTGGGATAAGTGGTAAATGTGTGACAATAACGTATCGTGCACTTTAGCTCAAGGAATACAAGGTGATAGGGCGACGCCTGCCCTCACCTAAAGAACCCAACCCTGCTCTCTACCGGATGCGAATCTTTGCTCCAAATCATATTGTTGCCAAGTCTCGATTCTGGTACTTCATTTCACTGATGAAGAAGCTGAAGAAATCTGCTGGTGAAATTGTCTACTGTGGCCAGGTAAATGTGTCCAGATGCGACTTTGAGTCTTGAAAAGCGCTATATAAATAAAAAATTAAATCTATTATTATTATCATACTGCTGCATTGTCTTTTCCCCTTGTAACATAGGATTATTGATTGCTAGAGTAACTCGGTGGGTTACCCCATATCTGTGGACCAAATGGTTAGGCAGCATTTTGGACCAGGTCACTTCTTCGGACTTCAAAAGTCACCTGTCTATTCATTGCAGAGGTGCTGCCTGACCCGCTGTGTTACTCCAGCACTTTGTGCTTTCCTCAAGACTGCAGCATCTGCAGTTCTTTGTCTCCACACCACTGGGTTGTTGCAGCGCCTAGCATCTCTTGCACTGCATCTTTACTGGAGCAAAGTGGCAATGGTTGCAGGAGGGTATGAGAGCCACAAAGTTGTACTGAAGCAGGTAAGCAAATACTTTTACATAAATAGGTACAACAGAGACACAAGGAACTGCAGCTGCTGGGATCCTGAGCAAAACAAAATGCTGGAAGAACGCAGCGGGTCAGACAACATCTGTGGAGGGAATGGATAAATAATGGGTATATCCCAGGAATCAGCTTTCCTGCTAAAGATAATAGCTGATCCCATAAAGTCCATTCCATTTAGGATCTTTGTCTCCCCTGATATCTTTATCAAATCTCTATGTACCGCAGTCACTCATTCACTCAAGGGATAGGCATCGAAACCTCAGATCACTGAGTAATGTTTAGTTATGGTTTTGAACACAAACCCAGAAGTCGTTCCATTTCATAGAAACATAGAAATTAGGTGCAGGGGTAGGCCATTCGGCCCTTCGAGCCTGCACCGCCATTCAATATGATCATGGCTGATCATCCAACTCGGTATCCCGTACCTGCCTTCTCTCCATACCCTCTGATCCCTTTAGCCACAAGGGCCACATCTAACTCCCTCTTAAATATAGCCAATGAACTGGCCTCGACTACCCTCTGTGGCAGAGAGTTCCAGAGATCCACCACTCTCTGTGTGAAAAATGTTCTTCTCATCTCGGTTTTAAAGGATTTCCCCCTTATCCTTAAGCTGTGATCCCTTGTCCTGGACTTCCCCAACATCGGGAGCAATCTTCCTGCATCTAGCCTGTCCAACCCCTTAAGAATTTTGTAAGTTTCTATAAGATCCCCTCTCAATCTCCTAAATTCTAGAGAGTATAAATCAAGTCTATCCAGTCTTTCTTCATAAGACAGTCCTGACATCACAGGAATCAGCCTGGTGAACCTTCTCTGCACTCCCTCTATGGCAATAATGTCCTTCCTCAGATTTGGAGACCAAAACTGTAAGCAATACTCCAGGTGTGGTCTCACCAAGACCCTGTACAACTGCAGTAGAACCTCCCTGCTCCTATACTCAGATCCTTTTGCTATGAAAGCTAACATACCATTTGCTTTCTTCACTGCCTCCTGCACCTGCATGCCTACTTTCAATGACTGGTGTACCATGACACCCAGGTCTCGCTGCATCTCCCCTTTTCCTAGTCGGCCACCATTTAGATAATAGTCTGCTTTCCTGTTTTTGCCACCAAAATGGATAACCTCACATTTATCCACATTATACTGCATCTGCCAAACATTTGCCCACTCACCCAGCCTATCCAAGTCACCTTGCAGTCTCCTAGCATCCTCCTCACAGCTAACACTGCCCCCCAGCTTAGTGTCATCTGCAAACTTGGAGATATTGCCTTCAATTCCCTCATCCCGATCATTAATATATATTGTAAATAGCTGGGGTCCCAGCACTGAGCCTTGCGGTACCCCACTAGTCACTGCCTGCCATTGTGAAAAGGAGCCGTTTACTCCTACTCTTTGCTTCCTGTTTGCCAGCCAGTTCTCTATCCACATCAATACTGAACCCCCAATGCCATGTGCTTTAAGTTTGTATACTAATCTCTTATGTGGGACCTTGTCGAAAGCCTTCTGGAAGTCCAGATACACCACATCCACTGGTTCTCCCCTATCCACGCTACTAGTTACATCCTCAAAAAATTCTATAAGGTTCGTCAGGCATGATTTGCCTTTCGTAAATCCATGCTGACTTTGTCCAATGATTTCACCACTTTCCAAATGTGCTGCTATCCCATCTTTAATAACTGACTCTAGCAGTTTCCCCACTACCGACGTTAGACTAACTGGTCTGTAATTCCCCATTTTCTCTCTCCCTCCCTTCTTAAAAAGTGGGGTTACGTTTGCTACCCGCCAATCCTCAGGAACTACTTCAGAATCTAAAGAGTTTTGAAAGATTATTACTAATGCATCCACTATTTCTGGAGCTACTTCCTTAAGTACTCTGGGATGCAGCCTATCTGGCCCTGGGGATTTATCGGCCTTTAATCCATTCAATTTACCGAACACCACTTCCCGACTAACCTGGATTTCACCCAATTCCTCCAACTCCTTTGACCCGCGGTCCCCTGCTATTTCCAGCAGATTATTTATGTCTTCCTTAGTGAAGACGGAACCAAAGTAGTTATTCAATTGGTCCGCCATATCCTTGTTCCCCATGATCAACTCACCTGTTTCTGACTGCAAGGGACCTACATTTGTTTTAACTAATCTCTTCCTTTTCACATATCTATAAAAACTTTTGCAGTCAGTTTTTATGTTCCCTGCCAGTTTTCTTTCATAATCTATTTTTCCTTTCCTAATTAAGCCCTTTGTCCTCCTCTGCTGGTCTCTGAATTTCTCCCAGTCCTCCGGAATGCTGCTTTTTCTGGCTAATTTGTACGCATCATCCTTCGCTTTGATACCATCCCTGATTTCCCTTGTTATCCACGGATGCACTACCTTCCCTGATTTATTCTTTTGCCAAACTGGGATGAACAATTTTTGTAGTTCATCCATGCAGTCTTTAAATGTCTTCCATTGCATATCCACCGTCAACCCTTTTAGAATTAATTGCCAGTCAATCTTGGCCAATTCACGTCTCATACCCTCAAAGTTACCTTTCTTTAAGTTCAGAACCATTGTTTCTGAATTAACAATGTCACTCTCCAACCTAATGAAGAACTCAACCATATTATGGTCACTCTTGCCCAAGGGGGCACGTACAACAAGACTGCTAACTAACCCTTCCTCATTACTCAATACCCAGTCTAAAATAGCCTGGTCTCTCGTTGGTTCCTCTACATGTTGATTTAGATAACTATCCCGCATACATTCCAAGAAATCCTCTTCCTCAGCACCCCTGCCAATTTGATTCACCCAATCTATATGTAGATTGAAGTCACCCATTATAACTGTTTTTCCTTTGTTGCACGCATTTCTAATTTCCTGTTTGATACCATCTCCAACTTCACTACTACTGTTAGGTGGCCTGTACACAACACCCACCAGCGTTTTCTGCCCCTTAGTGTTTCGCAGCTCTACCCATACCGATTCCACATCCTCCAAGCTAATGTCCTTCCTTTCCATTGCGTTAATCTCCTCTCTAACCAGCAACGCTACCCCACCTCCTTTTCCTTTCTGTCTATCCCTCCTGAATATTGAATATCCCTGGATGTTCAGCTCCCAGCCTTGGTCACCCTGGAGCCATGTCTCCGTGATCCCAACTATATCATAGTCATTAATAGCTATCTGCACATTCAACTCATCCACCTTATTACGAATGCTCCTTGCATAATTTCACCATGTAATTACTTTAGACTTTGTACCTCGTCGCCTTTTTGAGACTTTAGCATGTTACATAATTTCTCAATGCCACATGTTTGGGGGGGGGGGGGGTTGCTGTGGCAGGTGACATTTTGTAATCTAGGGACCCAATCATTAGCCATTTAGAAATGATGTTGCCATTTGGAGGTGTGATTTGAGTTTGAAAACGTAATGCTGGCTCTAATGAATTTTTACTTAATGTTCTCTCGAGTGGAAAGGATGTTGATTTGGGTAATTTCGAAATATCCTACAGCTCAAGCTATGAGCATGCTTTTGCACAGTGTATCCACGTCCAGGTTTTCAGCACTTTGTCATTTGTTCTATACTCTTTATATTTAACATTAATCTTGGCAACAGATTTGAGTGATTTTTTTTAATTTATTTACTAAATGTCTTAATTTCCAAAACTAGTTTTCTCTGTAGATGTTCCATGCCTTGAGAATGGCATCATTGAAAAACATGTGCTTTATTTGTTTTTTTACTTTTTGTTTTCAGTAAGTAAGAGATGGGCTCAAAAACAGCATGTGAAATCACGAGGAGAAACTAGTCCTGAGGATAGTCAAACAGTGTAACCTGCGTTTGGTCCACATCCCTCTAAACCTATCCTATTCATGTACCTCTCTGAATATTCCTTAAACTTTGTGTTTAGTGCAGTCTGAAGAAGGAACCCGGCCCAAATCTTCACCTATCCATGTCCTCCAGAGATGCTGCCTGACTAGCTGAGTTACTCTAGTACTTTGTGTCCTTTTTATGTGAAATCACGATGTCGTATATGCTGCACATTTTCCCCTAACACTGCCTAATGTGCATTTCACAGCTTTTACATATCAGTTTCTCCAATTGACTTCTTCACCTACCAACCTAGTGTCTTCATCCACAAGTGATTACCGTGGCAAGTCTGGCCTTACCTTATCACAGAGGTTCTCTTGGTATCCTCGACTAATTACTGTACAACTTACAATAAACTTATTTTCTCACTTTTCCACTCCAGATAAAAGGTCTTGAACTTGAAATGTTAGCACCATTTATTTTACACAGGTGCTGCCTGATCTGCTGAACGTTTCCAGCCTCTGTTTTTATGTATGATCCTGTTACAGCCCTGTTTCCAGAAAGTATTTTAACTGGCCATATCAGCGTAAAAATATCAACGCTATGGATAAATATTCTAAATTACATAAAATTTCTAACATCTGAAGAATTGTAACTTTTTACTGGTAATTTATTTCTGAGACAAGTAATTAATTTCAGTTGTATTTTGTTAAAACTAATAACTTTGTTTAATTCTTGTAGGTTTTTGAGAAGTCACCAGAAAAGGTGAAGAACTTTGGGATTTGGCTGCGCTATGACTCTCGTAGTGGGACTCATAATATGTACAGGGAGTACAGAGACCTGACCACTGCTGGTGCTGTCACCCTGTGCTGTAAGTAGCCTGGTTTTCAGAACAAATGTTAAAATGTGGGGTGACACAGAGGCACAACTAGTAGTGTTGTTGCCTAAGCGCTCCAACGACCCTGGTTTCATCCCATCTTCTGCTGTCGTTTGCACATCCTCTCTGTGAACATGTGGGTCTTATCTGACATTGCGAAGCTGAGGCTCCATTGACAAATTCAATTAACATGCACGTGTGAGAGTGAGTGGTAAAACGTGGAGGTTATTGATGGAAATGGGGATAATTAAGCAACATTACTGTGGGCACATTTGGAGGGCTGTAGGTCTGTTGTCATCCTTAAAGTAGGAATCCTTAAAGTTTGCCAGCTGAGTATTCACCTGTTAAATCATTTCAATTGGAAGTAACTAAACTAGCAAATAGTATTAAAGGAACTATAAACGGTGCTCTCTATAACAAAATAGAAGATCCTACTTTGTATAGTCACTGGGTTGTTGCCACAAACCTAGTGCAGAGTGGATTACCTTTCAGATCTTCTCTCCATGATAAAACTAAGGGGAGTGAGTGGTCCTCTAGGCGCATTTAAGAGTACAGATCAGAATGGCTTGAGATCCCATGGAAATAATTGTGTGGGTTTTGTGGCTTTTCCCATAGTAGTGTGGGCATTGCTGATTTGGGAGGCTTGGGATGACTTGTCCCTGGTCAAGCCTGGTGCGTGCAAAACCCATAGTACTTTAAAACACCCTTGCCTTCTGGTTTTGCAGAAGAGGGTTATAATTATGTGCTAGGTAAAAGGTTCAATGCTTATTGCTACCTCATAAGCAGTGCCTGTTGAGAAGTGTGGACTCGGTCGTGTTCTGCCTGAGGCTGCAGTACTGTCAGATTCAAATTAATATAAGCATGGCTTGTGCAAAGGACATACAATTTAATAGATGACTTTTGTCATGTCATGCAGCATGGAAACGGGCCCTTCAGCCTAACTCATCCATGCTGACCAAGAAGTTCCATCTGTTAGTCCCATTTGCCTGCGCCTGGCTCATACTCTTAACCGTTCCTAGCTGTGTACCTGTCCTTGTATCTTTTTGTCCATAATACATATCCAGTTATGTTTTTATTCAACTGCTGCACATGTTATTTGGGATGAGTTCCTCAAAGGTGATACCCAGGGGGCCTAACTTTTATGAATTGTTATTCAATCTTTTGAAAATTAAAACAGACATGTGCATTCAACTGATGTAGGAACTGTATATGATCAGCTTCCCTTAAGGTGTCTAAATATTTTGGGTGAATCTAATGCCTTAAATTTATTGATTGGTTTCAAACTTTCTCTGTTGCCATGCGCCTTCTCGATCTCGAGCAAAAGAAGATTTCACAATTTGTGTTTTTTCACAAGTGCAGAAATCTTGCTTCTCAAATGTGGCAGTCTGCACAACTCTGGGGGGGTTTTCTCACGGTTTGAGAATTCAAAATTTAGGGTGACATCTCACACCTCTGAATAGTGTGCCTTCCTTTTTGGGGAAATTGTTGCACATTGGCCCCAGAAACTACATTTGTCATGGAATGATGAAGCGTGGAAATAGGCCCTGTGGTCCCAGCAATCCATAATGTGCGTCAACCTGCCCACTTTACACCAATCCTATGATAATCCCGTTTTTTAAATGCAACCAGCGTTCTCTTCAACGCCCTCCAGTTTCTGCTGCTCGCCTATATACTTGGATCAATTTACAATGGTCCGAAATGTGGGAGCAAAATAGAGCAAGGAGGAAACTTACCCGGTCACAGGGAGAACGTACAAACTCCACACAGACTGTGAATACTTCTAGGTCTTAAGAAATCAGTTGTCCAATTGCTATATTTAAAATTTTGTGAAGTGATTGTCATTGGACAAGCAAATTGAACAGTTTATTGACAAGAATAATGGCTCATTTACGCATCAGTTGCACATTTTCTGTTCTGCCATTGCTTACTGGCTAGCTGTAGGAAATGATCTGCATATGGGGTTCAAAAAAAGTGTTGGATTTTGGATTATCACTGCTTTAGACATTAATCCATTTAGTAAACTTCAATTCAGTTAATGGTGTGCTGCTGAGCTGGTTCAGTCGGGCATCCTTCATAGGTTCTGACTTTCTAGTGATTGAAAGTTGTTGCCTTGATTGCTTGTAATATTTTAGATTTAATCTAAACTCTGAATACTTGCAACGGTTGGTGTGCAGAGAGTTGTTGTTGGTATTGGTTTGTTACTGTCATAGGCAGAGGGAGCAATAAGCTTGATGCACTATGGTAGTCCTTGCTCTGGAGTTGACGTGCGTTTGAAAACCAATAGGGTTGGACAACTGGATTTGATTCTCACGGTTGCGCAGCAGTAGAGTTGCTGCCTCACAGCGCCAGAGACCTGGGTTCGATCCTGACTGCGGGTGCTGTCTGTATGGGGTTTGTACATTCTCCCCATGGGCTGTGTGGGTTTTCTCCAGTTTCTTCCCACACTCCAGACAAACAGATTTGTAGGTTAATTAATGAAATGCTCGTTGTCTCCTGCATATTGTTCTTCATTAATGTTGATCTTTCACATGACACAAAAGGCCATTTCGACCAATTGTGTCCATGTCCATTCACAGGCCAATCCCACTCTGCACTAATATTCCCTGTGGATTCCCATCAAGTCCCCCAGAGGGGCATTTTAGAGTGGCCCATTGACCTGCTATCCGCACATCTGTGCCTGGGTGAGCGTGCAATCTACACCGATGGTGCCTCAGGTCAGGACGATTTGAGGTCATTGATGGAGTGAGGAATCTGCTCTGCTAGCTGTGCCTTGGAGCCCACTTGCCCTTTGTCCTGTTGTTTTGCTTGCACTCTGACGTTTGCTTCTGCCCATTCTCTGCAGACCGTGACATGGGTGCTCGCCACCGCGCTCGCGCTCACTCCATTCAGATCATGAAGGTAGAGGAGATCCCATCCAGCAAGTGTCGCCGCCCTGCTGTGAAGCAGTTCCATGTGAGTACTGGATATCCCACCATCCGTGCCTTGAGGGCAGTCCTTGGCTGCCTATTACTTCTGGTTATGGTACCCATCAGAAACATCTGATTCCATCATTTTGTACATCTAGCTCTGTCACCACTGTGGTCTCTCCATTGAAGTACTGGAGAATCTGCAACCATTGTCTTTGGTAGAAACTAACCGACTCCACTCCTTCAACCAGCCTACAATCGTTGTTATGAACAAAGGAGTGTGAGGGGTGGTATACGACAGCTCTTTCTGCAACTCTTGGTGTCAATAACTATCTATTGAAAACAACTGGTGGCAGGGTTACAACAGAATGTTTTCACCTGGCATGTGTTTGGTGTTTGGAACTCACTGCTTGAAGGAGTAGTGAGGGCAGAAACCTGGCTGTGCCATAACGTACAGCATCAGGGAAGGAGAGCATGGAAGTTGGATTAGTACACAGCTTGGACACAAGTCACAACTCGGCAGGTCAGACAGCATCTCTGGAGAAAATGCCCCTATCTAATGTAACTTGCTATAATTTAATTGTATGAGCTTCAATCCGCACATTCACAGTGTTATAGAGCAGCGAGATCTCCGAGTGCGGTTACTTAGTTCCTCGAAAGTGGTGTCACGTGTAGATAGGGTGGTCTAGAAGCTTTTCAGTACATTGAACCGCATCGGTTGGGATGTTATGTTGCAGTTATACAGGATGTTAGTGGGGCCACATCAGGATTATTGTGTTCAGTTTTCATTATCCTGATAAAGGAATGATGCTGTTAAACTGGAAAGAGAATAGAGAAGATTTACGGGAATGTTGCCAGGACGAAGACCTGAGCTAAAGGGAGAGGCTTTGCAGGCTAGGACGTTATTCATTGGAGGCTGAGGGGCGTTCATAGACCTGTATATAAACATAAGGGAATGGATGGAGCGAATGCCCAGTCTTTTACCTAGAGTATGGAAATTAAGAACCAGAAGACATGGGTTTAAGGTGAGGGGAAAGATTTAATATGAACCTTGGGGGCAATTATTTCCATGGAGGATGGTGGGTATGCTGAATGACCTGCTGGAGGAGGTAGTTGAGACGGGTACTATGACAACATTTAAAAGACATATGGACAGGTACATGGATGGGAACGGTTTAGAGGGATATATGGGCCAAATGCAAGCAGGTGGGAATAGAGTAGATGGGACACGTTGATTGGTGTGGGAAAAGGACATATTTCAGTGCTGTATGATTCTATTTGTAATTACCATGAGTGGAAAGGTTCTACACATCTCACAACCCTCGTCCACTGATCCCCATTTCTGTGCCTCTGTCAGCATACCTTCAACATCCTCGGAGCTGGCCTCCCCACTTTGACCCTGCTACGAATGGAATTTTTCTTCTCTCCACGTCAGTACTTACCATTTACCCATTGCTCCAGCGCCTGCTGAAATGTAATAGTCATACAGCACAAAGCAGACCCTTTGCCCAACTTGTCCATGCTAACCAAAATGCCCATTACTCTAGTCTCCAGCTAGACTCAAATCCCATTGAACCTATTATATGTCTCTATTTGTGTCTTTTAAATGTTATAGCTACTGTCTCTTCCTCTCGCCATTGTGGGCTCCTGACCAAGTGTGCCTCCATTTTTAAATATCCTTGCTTTCAAATTTGCCCCCTTGGCCCTTTCCTGCAAACCTACAACTCTAGCCTTCTCCACCTCGGAGTGCGTTCCTGACTTTAATTGTTCCATTCTTGTCAACTGTGCCTGATAGAAACATAGAAAAATAGGTGCAGGAGTCGGCCATTCGGCCCATTCAATATGATCATGGTGTTCCTGCTTTTTCCCCATATCCCCTGATTCCTTTAGCCCTAAGTCTCTAAACTTCCTCCTCTCATCAACCTGTGATAGCTTTAGTTCAAAAGCTATCTGAAGAAGGGTTTCGGCCCGAAACGTTGCCTATTTCCTTCGCTCCATAGATGCTGCTGCACCCGCTGAGTTTCTCCAGCATTTTTGTGTACCATAGCTTTAGTTCAGATGTCCTATTCAGGATTTTAAAAAAAAATTGTTTTGTTACTATTTTTCTTTTATTTTTGTTTATGTCTATAAACGATTTGATAATTTTACGGGTTCAATGGTACTTTATTGTCGCATGTACCCAGGTACAGGGACATTACTTTTTGCAAATGGTTCTGTAAAAAATCTTATTCTACACGGGCACAATCATACCTAAGTACAGGATTGTACAAAAGGTAAATTGTACAGAGACAGCACACAAAAGTCACTGTGTTTCTGGTGCCATTTTGTGTGGTTTAAGTCCAATGTTGCTAACAATAGAGTCATAAGATAGACACCAAATGTGGGAGTAACTCAGTGTGGTCAGGCAGCACCTCTGGAGAAATTGGATAGGGGACGTTTCAAGTCGGAACTCTGAAGGAAGGGTCCCGACCCAAAACATCGCCGTCATTTTCTCCAGAGGTGCTGCCTGACCCACTGAGTTACTCCAGCATTTTGTGTCTTTCTTTGATATAAGTCAGCATCTACAATTCTTTTTTTTATTGAATGTAGCCTGACGGCAGTACTGGGTCAGAGTTCTCCCCATTAACAGCTACATATAGTGAATTGTGCAGACTTGAGCCATGTTGCTTACTGGTCATTGATTTATTTTCCAGGACTCCAAGATCAAGTTCCCTCTCCCACACAGAATCCTGCGTCGCCAGCACAAGCCACGTTTCACCACCAAGAGACCAAACACTTTCTTCTAAAATGTATTGATAGTCTGTGCCTGATCTGTGAGAAAATACAACAATGGCTGACATTGGCTGTCTTGTGTCTTTTTTTTTTAAATATGGCGGGTCAGGCAGGATCTCTAGAGAAAATGAATAGGTAACATTTTGGGTCGGAACCTTTCTTCAGACTAAAAGTGAGAGATGGCCAGCAACAGGTGACCTCAGGAAGGGTGGAGTCTACAATGGCCCATTGTTGGCTGGGGAAGATGTGCTAATGACAGGGATACAGGATTATGAACAGTGGAACTGGTAGGATGACTAGGGTGGGGAAAAATGCAGGAGTTGCTTGAAATTGGAGAAATCTAGGAAATTAATCTTGAGGTACATGTATAATTCATATAACTACACACATGCACACAAGTTAAAAGCTGCTATAAATACACAAAGTACTGTAGTAACTCAGCAGGTCACTCTCCTGTAGTCAAAAAAGGGTCCCAACCCGAATCGTCACATCCATTTTCTCCCAAGATGCTGCCTGACACTCTGAGTTACTCCAGCATTTTGTGTCTAACTTTGGTTCAAACCAGCTTCTGAAGTTCCTTCTTATTACAAACTTATAATGTTATGGTTGATGCTTCTGTCCATGTTCCATCCTGCAAAAGGGAAGGTTTCAAATCATTTCAAATTTTGGGAAACTTTTCTACTGCATCAGATATAGCTTCACGGAAGTCTAATGGTTAATTAATCCCAAGAAGTATGTAACAGTATCTTAATGGTATCAGTCTTTGATAGTTGCATGAAGAGGTAACACCAGGGCAGAACAAAGACTTGCAGACTTAGCAAGTATCTCTAGGTAGTGATAAAATGCAAATGAAATCATGTTCTATATCAGAATTCCAAAGAGGTTGTGTTCATGGAAAACTAGTTTGCCCATACAGAAAAATTGTTATGTGTAATATTTTTACTTCAAGCTTTTGTAGGATTGGAAACAAAGGGGTCGTGAAGTAAGAACAAAAGATATACGGTGTAAGTGTATAGTTATGGGCAAGACAGCAGTTTCTTGGGGATACTGTCCATTGCTCCCTGAAAGTGGCAACACACCTAGATAGAGGAGCATGTTCCTTTCATTGATTGGAGCAATGAGTATGAGTGGCACAGTGGCTGTTACCTTACAGCGCCAGAGATCCGGGTTTGATCCTGACTCTGGGTGCTGTCTAATGAGTTTGTACGTTCTCACTGTGACCGCACAGCAACATAGAAAATAGGTGCAGGAGTAGGCCATTTGGCCCTTAGAGCCAGCACTGCCATTCAATATGATTATGGCTGATCATCTAAAATCAGTACCCTGTTCCTGCTTTTCCCCCCAATATCCCTTGATTCCAGCCCCAAGAACTAAATCTAACTCTTGAAAACATCCAGTGAATTGGCTTCCACTGCGTTCTGTGGCAGAGAATTCCACAGATTCACAACTCCCTGGGCGAAAAAGTTCCTCCTCATCTCAGTCCCAAATGGCCCACCCTTTATTCTTAAACTGTGATCCCTGGTCTAGACTACCTCAACATCAGGAACATTTGTCCTGCACTATCCTATCCAATTTTATGTGTAAAGAAGGAACTACAGATGTGTAAGAAGGAACTGCAGATGCTGGCAGAACAGGCAGCATCTCTGGAGAGAAGGACTGGATGATGTTTCGGGTTGAGACTAAGAATTTTATATGTCTCTAAGATCCCCTCGCATTCTTCTAAATTCCAGTGAAAACAAGCCCAGTCAACCCATTCCATTATATGTCAGTCCTGCCATCCTGGGAATTAACCTGGTGAACCTACTCCCTCAATAGCAATAATGTTCTTCAAATTAGGAGACCAAAATTGCACACAATACTCCAGGTGCGGTCTCACCAGGGCCCTGTGCAACTGCAGTATGACCTCCTTGCTTCTAAACCCAAATCCTCTCCCAATGATCGCCAACATGCCATTACCTTTCTTCACTGCCTGCTGTACCCGCACGTTTACTTTCAGTGACTGATGAACAAGGACACCCAGGTCTCGTTGCACCACCCCTTTTCCTAATCTGACGCCTTTCAGATGATAATCTGCCTTCCTGTTCTTGCACCAAAATGGATAACCTCACATTTATCCACATCATACTGCATTTGCCCACTCATCCTACCTATCCAAGTCATCCTGCAGCCTCATAGTATCCTCATCGAAGCTCACACTGCCACCCAGCTTTGTGTCATCCGCAAACTTGGAGATGTCACATTTAATTCCCTCATCTAAATCGTTAGTATATAATGTAAATAACTTCTTGCGTGTGGAGTTCACAGCCTAAAGTTGTAGGACAACTTGTTCTATTTGATTGTGCACACCACGTTGATTGCATTTGTCGAAACGGTGGACCACGTAAAGGTTGCAATCTCCCACAGCATGTAAATAACGGGTCCCAGCACTGAGCCTTGCGGCACCCCACAAGTCGCTGCCTGCCATTCTGAAAACAACCTGTTAATTCCTGCTGGTGCCGGCAGTTTCGCCACCTCCAACGTGACCCCACCACTCGCCACATCTTCCCATCTCCCCCCTATGTCTGCCTTCCGCAAAGACCGCTCCCTCCGTAACTCCCTTGTCAATTCTTCCCTTCCCTCCCATACCACCCCCTCCCCTGGTACTTTCCCTTGCAACCGCAAGAGATGCAACACTTGTCCCTTCACTTCCCCCCTCCACTCCATTCCAGGACCCAAGCAGTCGTTCCAGGTGCGACAGAGGTTCACCTGCATCTCCTCCAACCTCATCTATTGCATTCGCTGCTCTAGATGCCAGCTGATCTACATCGGTGAGACCAAGCGGAGGCTTGGCGATCGTTTCGCCGAACACCTCCGGTCGGTCCGCAATAACCAACCTGAACTCCCGGTGGCTCAGCACTTCAACTCCCCCTCCCATTCCGTATCTGACCTCTCTGTCCTGGGTCTCCTCCATGGCCACAGCGAGCAACACCGTAAATTGGAGGAAATGCACCTCATATTCCGCTTGGGCAGTCTACATCCTGGTGGCTTGAACGTTGAATTCTCCCAATTCTGCTAGCCCTGGCTGTCCCCTCCCCTTCATCAGCCATCTGGTTGTCTCCTCCCCTCCCCCAGCCCTCGGGCTCCTCCTCCTCCTTTTCCTTTTTTCCTTTCTTCTCCCCACCCCCTATCAGTCTGAAGAAGGGTTTCGGCCCGAAACGTTACCTATTTCCTTCGCTCCATAGATGCTGCTGCACCCGCTGAGTTTCTCCAGCATTTTTGTGTACCTGTTAATTCCTGCTCTTTGCTTCCTGTCTGCCAACCGGTTCTCTATCCATGTCGATACCCTACCCCCAATACCATGTGCTCTAATTTTGCACACTTATCTATTGTGGGACCTTGTCAAAGGCTTTTTGAAAGTCATGATACACCACATCCACAGGCTCTCCCTTATCCATTCTACTTGTTACATCCTAAGGTTTCAAAGGTCTTTTATTATCACATGTACCAATTAAGGTACAGTGATAGCGAATTACCATATGGAAAAAAACCCCGACACAAATACATAAAAGTTAACATAAACATCCACCACAGCGGATTCCCCACATTCCTCACTGATGGAAGGCAAAAAAGTTCCATCTTCCTCTTTATTTCTTCCAAGGTCGGGGCAGTCGAAACATCCGTCGCGGCGATCAAAGCTCCCGCGTCGGCGCGATCGAAACTCCCGCGACTTGGAGTTCCCGGTGTCGGTCTCTGATCAGAGACCTCGGGCTCCGTGTTGCAAGTCCGCAAGCACCCATGGTTGGAGCTCCGAGCTCGATCCCCGGCAAAGGGATCGCGGGCTCCGAGATATTAAAATCCTGTAGGCACCCGCGGTTGGAGCTCTCAAAAGTCAGTCTCCAGCAAAGGCCTCGATGTTGGGCCGCAGTGCGGACGGAGATGCCATACGGAAACCATCTCCATCGAGGTAAGAGATTAGAAAAAGTTTCCCCCACCCCCCACATAAAACAAGCTAAAGAACACTAAAACATACATTTAACACATAGTATTTAAACACAAAGAAGGAAAGGACAGACCGACTGTTGGTGAGGCAGCCATTGCTGGCGCCACCCGGTGGTATAAAAAAATTCCAGAATGTCTTTTCATTCTCCAAAGATTTGTAGGTTAATTGGTGTCTCTAAATTGTCCCTGGTGTGTAGGATAGTACAGGGTGATCACTGATTGGTATGGGGTTGGTGGGCCGAAGGGTGTTTTCATGTTGTTTCTATAAAGTCTTAAGAGTATATCATGATGCAACATAGGACTTTTGTTTGGCTGCATTTGGAGCATTGTGTGCACTCCTGGTTGCCCCATTACAGGAAGGATGTGGAGGCTTTGGAGAGGGTGCAGACAAGGTTTACCAGAATACTGACTGGATAAGTAGGTGTTAGGTATCATGAGAGGTTGGACAAAAAAATAGATGTCAACCAAACGTGGGGAATGGGACTAGTGTAGATGGGGCATCATTGTTGGCATGGACGGGTTGGGCTGAAGGGCCTGGTTTTGTGCTGTAAAAGACATCTGGATCCAATATCCAGAAAATACAAAGAACCTCCACTGTGGTTCTCCCGGTGTAGGCTGCCACCCTCTGGCAATAAAGTTTCATAGCAAGATCCTGGCAACGTGGACCACATCCAATAACTTAGCAATGAACTCCAGACAAAGGCAAACATTCACCATCACACACAGCCTGCCGTTAGGCTCTGGATGCTTGAAGATCAAGACCTCAAACCCAGCACGAATCTCAACTGTTGATCAAATGTGACCCTTCCTATCTGCTTCTGAGATTAAGATTGGCTTAATATTTAGTTTGGGCTTGTACCATGGAAAAGAGCTTTCAGCTCACTGAGCACCCCACGGTTGGTCACCTGTTCACACTAATTCTATGCTATCCCACGTTCTCATCCACTCCCTACACACCAGGGGAAGTTTACAGAGGCCAATTAACCTACAAACCCGCACATCTTTGGGAGGTGCAAGGACGAATCTCCCCTTTCCCATCAGACAAGAGTACAGAAGTGTAAAAACGCACACCTCCAGATTCAAGGACAGTTTCTTCCCAGGTGTTATCGGGCAACTGAACCATCCTATCAACAACTGGAGAGCGGTCCTGAGCTACTATCTTACCTCATCGGAGACCCTCGGACTATTCTGCCTCAGAGGGCGGCGGAGGCTGGTTCTCTGGATACGTTCAAGAGAGAGCTAGATAGGGCTCTTAAAGATAGCAGAGTCAAGGGATATGGGGAGAAGGCAGGAACGGGGTACTGATTGGGGATGATCGGCCGTGATCACAGTGAATGGCGGTGCTGGCTCGAGGGAGGGAGGTAGTGTATGTGCGAGAGAGAGTCTGCGTGAGGGGGAGAGTAAGTGAGTGAGTGAGGAAGAGTGAGAGGGAGAGAGTAAGTATGTGTGTGAGAGGGACCGAGTGTGTGTGTGAGGGTGTAAGTGAGTGTGTGAGGGGGAGTGTGTTTGTGTGTATGTGAGGGGGGGGGTGTGAGAGGGGAGAAGTAAGTGTGAGGGGGAGAGGAGAGTAAGTGTGTGAGGGGAAGAGTCAGTGTGTTTGTGTGAAAGAGTGAGTAAATTAATGAATGGAGTGACAGCGTGTGGGGGCGTGGCCGTGAGGCCGAGCTTGCCGGCGTCTGGCGCCTGCAGCGATTGTGACGTCAGAGGGAGGGTATCCCTGGCCGCGCTGGGCCACTGGATACAAGTGAGAGTAACAAGCGGGGGAGTCCCTGCCTCAACTCCCCATGACAGCTCGCAGCTGCAAACTGCAGCTACTCTAGTCCAATCTATATTATTTCCCCCCCTCTTCCTCCTGTATATGGCGAGAAACGAGCTGGACATATTCCACTCCAAGCGGCACGACAAGCTCGATTTCTTCTTAAAAAGGCACTTGGACGAGAGCGTCTTCAACAAGATCCGAATGTACGAAGCGTGCATTGTAGTGACGGGGAAAAGGCACAAGAAGACGTTCGACTTCGTCGTCCTCACCGACGAGTGTATCTACTTGACTCAGAACCCACCCAAGACCATCCACGAGGCGTTGCATCTCAGCGATGTTGTTGCAATCGAGCTGGTGAGAAGATTCGTTTTTTTTAAAAACTTTATCAGCAAACGAGACGAAATCAAAGTACTGCATATTTCAGTTTAGTTCGACAACTTTATGGGGGTTTTTAAACTTATTATTTCTTCGCAACAACAACCCCGTGCTTTGATCTCTTTTAAACTTTTAACTTTGTTATCTTTAAGATTGTTCTTCCCCCTATCTTTTATGCATTTGATTTTGCGGGCGCTTTGTTTGCAATTTTCGTTCCAGTGTGACGAGTGCAGGGTTTTATGGTTTGCGTAACGATATTTGGGGTAAATTAATTTCGGGGACCGTCAAACGGCGCTCTTCGGGAGGACTTTATGATCCCGGGGGGGTTGCCATGGAAATTAGCCTCTGTGTGATACCGAGTAAAGATAGGGAGTGAATTAAGTGGAGAAAAAAAAGAATCATAAAACGTGGAACTGTGTTTTAAAATGGAGACCCTTCCAGTCTGAAGAAGGGTCCCGGCCTATCCATTCCCTCCACAGACGACGATGCTTGCTTAGCCCGTTGTGTTACTCCTGCATTTCATGTTTTGAAGTATATTTTAATCCAATGCGATTTCGCTTTATGCGCCGTTGCATCTGAAAACTGTGTCTATATTTGGTATAAACCAGCATCTGCAGTTCTTTGTTTTTATATACGAAAACTTGTTACATTGCGAACGATTAACACACAAGACAGCGAGACAGCCGTGTCTCTGCTTGTTAGGGCAAGAAACCTACTGTAAAATTGTCCTACAGACTAGTGTTACCTTTATCGTGTTTACCTAAACTCCACGTATTTAGAAATTAAAGATGTATGCTGTTGGGTAGGAATTTAATTACCATGCTCTGTGAAACTTTAATGAGTTTGCTGTGGTCCACCACAAATTCGAACGCTGGCTTTATGGGTTCAACTGACTTTTCTGAAATCACATTGCAAGAAGAGGGCGACACCGATGGTCTCACTGATTGAGCTGAAAAACACCCGCTTTCACAAATATTTGTAATTGAAATGTTCAAAATTGACACAAACCATACATAATTATTTAACAGTAATGCATCTGCAAGAGTCTTACAGTGTGGAAACCGGCCCCTCGGCCCAACTTGCCCATGCAGACCAACATGCCCTATTTACACTTGCACCAACTTGCTGTGTTTGACACATATCCCTCTCAACCTTTCCTATCCGTATACCCGTCCACATGTCTTTTAAATGTTGTTATAGTACCTGTCTCAACTACCTCCTCTGGCAGCTGGTTCCAGGTACTTTCCTGCTTACGATCGCACTGAAGTAAACTATTCTGTACTTAGTCCCGAGAACAAGCAAGGCAGTTTGAAATGTCCACAAATACAATCACTCAAGTTTATGTAGGTCAGGTAGTGCTGTACCCACCACCCTGTGTGAGACCCCCCCCCCCCCAACGGGTTCCTATTAATCTATGTCCTCACGCCTTCAACATGTCCTCTGATTCTTGATTCCCATATTCTGCTTAAAACTCAGAAGAAGGGTCTCGACCCAAAACGTCACCGATTCCTTCTCTCCTGAGACGCTGCCTGTCCCGCTGAGTTACTCCAGCATTTTGTGTTTATCTTTTGCTTAAAAGACTCTGTGCAACTACCCTATCTATTTCCCTAATTTTATTAGGGAAATAGTGTATGTATATGTATATGCATATATCATATAAATACACTGTGTATATGTATATATATTTATATTATAATTAATATATATTCTTTATATATTATTTATTCTTGTAAGGATATATATGTATATATATATTCTTATTTATATTAAATTATTTATATTAAAAATGAGGGGAATTATAGGATAGATGCACAGTTTTTTTACACATATATACGTATATATATCACATTGTGTGAACGGAGATGCATTTTATCCTAGTTTCTAATTGTCCTAAAGAGTTAGTGGTGGGGCTTCTATGGCAATTGTTTAACCAGCTGAATAGTTTCCTAGGCCACTAAGCCAATCATGTAGTGTGGGACTGAAGTCTGTTGGTTAAATAACCTGTCAGATAATGGCGAGCAGAGGAATGCTTCTGTCCATTGTGACTGTGCCAGGGAAGGGAAACAAAGAGCCTGCACATCCCCTGCACAGTTGAAGCATCTGTGTCACCCAGAACTAAAAAAAACACTGGTTTATTCAAGACGCAAGAAACTACAGATGCTGCTGGACTCTTGAGCAAAGCACAAAGTGCTGGAGTAACTCAGTGGGTCAGGCAGCATCTGTGGAGGGAATGGACAGGCTGTGTTTCAGGTCAGGACCCTTCTTCAGACAGCAGAAACAAGGAACTGCAGATGCTGGTTTACACAAAAGGACAGAAAGTGCTGGAGTAACTTAATAGGTCAAGCAGCACCTCTGGAAAACATGGATAGGTCACGTTTCGGATCAAGGCCCTTCTTTACACTGAGAAATTCAGTTTGAAGAATGGTCTGGACCCCAAATGTCATCTAGCTATTCCCTTCACAGATGCTGCGTGGCACAGCTGGTAGTGCTGCTGCATCACAGCCCCAGAGACCCGGGTTCGTTCCTGACCTCGGGTGCTGTCTGTGTGGAGTTTGCTCGTTCTACCTGAAGCAGTATGTATAGTTCACAGGGTGTGAACAAAATTGCATTTTGTCACATTTCATCCTTAATCCAACGTTTATCCAAAACGTTTTAGAACATGGAACAGCACAGCACAGGAATGGGCCCTTCGGCCCACAATGTTTGTGCTGAACCAAATTAAACTGATCTCACAGGGCAGCACAGTGGCGCAGCAGTAGAGTTGCTGCCTTACAGCACCAGAGACCCAGATTCAATCCTGACTATGGGTGCTGTCCGCACGGAGTTTGTACGTTCTCCCTGTGACCGCGTGGGTTCTACACACAAGGGACAATACATAGAAGCCAATTAACCTACAAAACTGTACGTCTTAGAAATGTGGGAAACTGGAGCATGGAAATAGGCCCTTCAGCCCACCGAGTCCACGCTGACCATCGATCACCCGTCCAAACTAGTTCTATGTTATCCCACTTTCCCATCTACAGAGGGCAACTAACCTACAAACCCGCACGTCTTGGAGATGTGCGAGAAAACCGGACGGAGCACCTAGAGAAAATCCACGGAGAACATGCAAACTCTACACAGACAGCACCCAAGGTCAGGATCAAACCTGGATCTCTGGTGCTCTACCAGCTGTGCCATTGTGCCGTTCAATAGGGTCATAGAGTCATACAGAGTGGAAACAGGCCCTGCGACACAACTTGCCCACGCCAACCAACCTGACCCATCTAGTCCCACCTGCCGGCATTTGGCCCATATCTCTTTAAACCTATCCTATCCATGTACATGTCTAAATGTTTTTTAAACTGTTATTTCCAGTATTTTCTGTTTTGTTATCGGTTTGCTGTTTTTTTTTTTATAACAAAATTAAATTGATTCACCTATTCAGACAAGTATTTACACACCAAACATCCTCCACCATAAGATCAGACTATCAAATATTACCAACTACTTAATATCAAATACTATATTCCAATCCGGGTCCAGGATACAGTCAATCCCCCGTGGTCCCCTTCCACCTGCTTTCTTTCCTCTCACTTCACAATTTGCACCTCTTTGCTCCTTATACGCCATTTTGTCTTTTGATCTGAAGTCTTTGTCCAACCATATGCCCGCCACACCACCCCCCCTCAACTGTATCCAGCTATCATTCACCAGGCTTTGTCCTGACCTTCCTATCTTCCAAATTTCCCTCCCCCCTTCCCCCCCCATTACAAATAGTCCCAACCCGAAACATCACCTATCCATGCTCTTCCGAGATGCTGCCTAACCCACTTGGTGACTGCAGTAAACCTGCATCTCTATTTCCTTGTATCTGCTGCCAGCCCCGCTAAGTTCCTCCAGCACTTTGTTTTTTTATCTTATAAAGCATTGTTGATATGCGATCCTATTTTTGAATCATTATTTTCTTTCAATAAATGGAGCTAGAAATTTATCGTTTTTCACGTAAAGCAACATAGTCAAATATTTCTGCATTTTATGATCTTTTCTTACCCAGATACTGACATTGTCTATTGTAGATTGAAAGTAATTTATAACATTTAACAAGTGCACACTTTACAGTAACCTTTTGATTTTAAATATGAGATGTTGCAGCAACATCTAAAATTAGACAGCATTAACATGACTGAATAATCTGCTTCTTTGCCAGATAACATCTCACAGATAGATGATGCCAGTTTTTTGAGAGGCAGCATCTGTGTGCTAATGGATGTAAATTCTGCTTGAAATGGATTCAGTGACCTGCTGAAGTCTGTTCTTACAAGATTCAAGGAAGGATGTAGAAGAAAAATGGAGGACATTTCAGGGTGAAATTTTAAGAGTACAGAATCTTTATGTCCCTGTTCGGTTGAAAGGAAATAGTAAAAATTGGAAAGAGCCATGGTTTTCAAGGGAAATTGGACACGGTTCGGAAAAAGAGAGAGATCTACAATATTTATAGGCAGCATGGAGTAAATGAGGTGCTTGAGGAGTATAAAGAATGTAAAAAGAATATTAAGAAAGAAATTAGAAAAGCTAAAAGAAGATATGAGGTTGCTTTGGCAAGTAAGGTGAAAGTAAATCCAAAGGGTTTCTACAGCTATATTAATAGCAAAAGGATAACAAGGAATAAAATTGGTCCATTAGAGAGTCAGAGTGGACAGCTATCTGCAGAGCCAAAAGAGATGGGGGAGATATTGAACAATGTCTTTTCTTCGGTATTCACCAAGGAGAAGGATATGGAATTATGTGAGGTAAGGGAAACAAACAGAGTAGCAATGGAAACTGTGAGATTCAAAGAAGAGGAGGTGCGGACACTTTTGAAAAATATGAAAACGGATAAGTCTCCAGGTCCTGACAGGATATTCCCTAGGACATTGAGGGAAGTTAGTGTAGAAATAGCAGGGGCTATGACAGAAATATTTCAAATGTCATTAGAAACGGGAATAGTGCCGGAGGATTGGCGTACTGCGCATGTTGTTCCGTTGTTTAAAAAGGGTTCGAAGAGTAAACCTAGCAATTATAGACCTGTCAGTTTGACGTCAGTGGTGGGGAAATTAATGGAAAGGATACTTAAAGATAATATATATAAGCATCTGGATAAGCAGGGTCTGTCTGATTAGGAACAGTCAACATGGATTTGTGCCTGGAAGGTCATGCTTGACTAATCTTCTAGAATTTTTCGAAGAGGTTACTAGGGAAATTGATGAGGGTAAAGCAGTGGATGTTGTCTATATGGACTTCAGTAAGGCCTTTGACAAGGTTCCTCATGGAAGGTTGGTTAAGAAGATTCAATTGTTGGGTATTAATGGTGGAGTAGCAAGATGGATTCAACAGTGGCTGAATGGGAGATGCCAGAGAGTAATGGTGGATGGCTGTTTGTCAGGTTGGAGGCCGGTGACTAGTGGGGTGCCTCAGGGTCTGTGTTGGGTCCACTGTTGTTTGTCATGTACATCAATGATCTGGATGATGGTGTGGAAAATTGGATTAGTAAGTATGCAGATGATACTAAGATAGGTGGTGTTGTGGATAATGAAGTAGATTTTCAAAGTCTACAGAGAGATTTAGGCCATTTGGAAGAGTGGGCTGAAAGATGGCAGATGGAGTTTAATGCTGATAAATGTGAGGTGCTACATCTCGGCAGGACAAATCAAAATAGGACGTACATGGTAAATGGTAGCGAATTGAGGAATGCAGTTGAACAGAGGGATCTAGGAATAACTGTGCATAGTTCCCTGAAGGTGGAATCTCATGTAGATAGGGTGGTAAAGAAAGCTTTTGGTGTGCTGGCCTTTATAAATCAGAGCATTGAATATAGAAGTTGGGATGTAATGTTAAAATTGTACAAGGCATTGGTGAGGCTAATTCTGGAGTATGGAGTACAATTTTGGTCGCCTAATTATAGGAAGGATGTCAACAAAATAGAGAGAGTACAGAGGAGGTTTACTAGAATGTTGCCTGGGTTTCAGCAACTAAGTTACAGAGAAAGGTTGAACAAGTTAGGTCTTTATTCTTTGGAGCACAGAAGGTTAAGAGGGGACTTGATAGAGGTCTTTAAAATTATGAGCGGGTTAGACAGAGTGGACGTGGATAAGCTTTTCCCATTGAGAGTAGGGAAGATTCAAACAAGGGGACATGACTGGAGAATTAAGGGTCAGAAGTTTAGGGGGAACATGAGGGGGAACTTCTTTACTCAGAGAGTGGTAGCTGTGTGGAATAAGCTTCCAGTGGAAGTGGTGGAGGCAGGTTCGATGTTATCCTTTAAAAATAGATTGGATGGGTATATGGACGGGAAAGGAATGGAGGGTTATGGTCTGAGTGCAGGTAGACGGGACTAAGGGAAGTATTTATTAAAAAAATAAAAAAATAATTTAAAAAAATGTTCGGCACGGACTTGAAGGGCCGAGATGGCCTGTTTCCGTGCTGTTATGGTTATATGGTTATAGCACCTGAATCCTGTGAATGCCTATTAATATGCATACACCAACGGTTATTTTGCTTGCTAGAAGCACCTTTCTGTACATAAATAGAGAGGCTCTCAGAAACACTTAGCAATAGGTTCACTGTTTAGTTTCCTTTAGTTTCGAGATACAGCATGAAAACAGGCCCTTTGGCCCACCGATTCCATGCCGACCATCGATCACCCGATCACACTAGTTCCAAGTTATGCCGCTTTCTCATCCGCTACACACTAGGGGCAATATACAGGGGGCCAATTAACCTACAAACTCACCCATCTTTGAGATGTGGCAGGAAACTGGGGCACCTGGAGGAAACCCACGCGGTCATAGGAAGAACGTGCAAATTCTACACAGACAGCACCCGAGGTCAGGATCGAATGCGGATCTGTGGCGCTGCAAGGCAGCCACTGTGCCGGAGTATTGTGCGGGTCGGTTCATGATGCTGATGGTTGTAGGAAACTAGCTGTGCCCGAACCCAGTGGCGTGGAGCTCCAGGCTTCCAGCTTCCTGCCCGATTACAGGACACTGAATTTTTTTTTAAATGAGACTGAAAAATATTTTAATGCATGAATTTATGAAGGATAAATGCAAGTACTTTCTTTCATCACGCACTACATCCTGACATAAACATGTGGGAGCGGGACAATTATTCTCATTTCTGTAAAGTGACGACTGAAACACGCCACTGTGAACAGAAACAAACCACTTCACGTTTAGTTTAGAGATGCAGCGTGGTAACAGGCCCTTCAGCCCACAGAGTCTGCGCCAACCAGCGATCACCCCGTACACTAGTTCTATCATACTAGTATCACTATCATAACTATCATGCTAATTTCATCCACACACTAGAGACAATTTACAGAAACCAATTAACCTACAAACCCGCACATCTTTGGGATGTGGGAGGAAACCGGAGCACCCCGAGAAGAACGTACAAACTCCACACAGACAGCATCCGTAGTCAGGATCGAACCCAAGTCTCTGGCGCTGTGAGGCAGCAACTCTACCGCTGTGCCGCCCAGGCTAATTACAAGGTGTTGGCCCACTGATATCTGATCGGTCGGTGGCTTTGTGTCGCTCCAGAGAAAGTGCCCAATTACAGGATCGTTATCACAGGTACACTGAGGCAGAGTGTTTCACACAATGGAAGGGGCGCTGCTGCGCTGGTACAGAGCCAAGTGATTCAAACTGTGCGCAAGGCAAAAGGTTTTCTCTGCCACGGCGGTGGTTGAGGGGATTAGGGTGGCGCAGCGTTCGAGTTGCTGCCTTACAGCGCCAGAGACCCAGGTACAGTCCTGACTACGGGCAATGTCTGTACGGAGTTTGTACGTTCACCCTGTGATCACGTGGGTTTTCTCCGGGTGCTCCAGTTTCTTCCCACACGTACAGGTTTCTTCCAAGACGTACAGGGTTGTAGGTTAATTGGCTTCGGTAAAAAAAACTGTAAATTTTCCCTATTGTGTAGGATAGTGCTATTAGTGCTAGTAGTGTATGGGGTGATCGCTGGTCAGCGCGGTCTCGGTGGGCCGAAGGGCCTGTTTCCATGCCGTATCTAAAATCGAACAAAACCCAGGCGATCACAGG
Organism: Malacoraja senta; assembly: GCA_038087875.1. NCBI lineage: Eukaryota > Metazoa > Chordata > Chondrichthyes > Rajiformes > Rajidae > Malacoraja > Malacoraja senta. The sequence continues at coordinate 67,975,332 of CM075979.1, read as the reverse complement.
GAGAACGTACACATTCCCTACAGACAGCACCCGTAGTCAGGATCGAACCCGGGTCTCCGGCGCCGTGAGGCAGCAACTCTACCACTGTGCCGCCCTGTAGGGATATGAGGGTTCCTTCACACATCACAATAATCGGACCCTGCGAGCACGGATGATCTCCACAAGCTTCATTCAACCCTCAGTGAGATTCCTCCACTGCTCGAGCCTCTTGCTGCAGATTAACGGGCGCCTTATCTCAGGATGATTCCGGCCCCCTCTGCTCACTCCATAGCAACCAGAGGTATATCCTTGGCAACGGGCTGTCTTTGCCTGACAGATAACAGGGATGGAACTTTGTCCTCGATTAGATGATATAATAAATATGCACATCACGTTCTGCTTCAGTGGATATTTTTAAGGCAGGGATAGATAGATTCTTGATTAGTATGGGTGTCAGATGTTATGGGGAGAAGGCAGGAGAATGGGGTTAGAAGGGGAGAGATAGATCAGCCATGTTTGAATGGCGGAGTAGACCTGATGGACCAAATGGCCTAATTTTACTAATCCTTGTGACCTTCTGAAAATCGGTTCTCATTGCTTTTGTTAAACAGATGCCAATATGCAAGCGTATCACATCTAAACCAAGGTCACATTTCCACCCCATTTCTCAGCACATCTCACGATGGTTTTCAGCTTTCAACATCCCCTCCTTTGTGTTAAAAGCTCTCGTTTTTGGTGGCAATTCAACGGATTTTTCCTTCACCGTCCACCTCATTTCCCCACATCTGTTGCCGGCCTTCATTGGCCCTGCCCTTTTCTTGCCTCCAGCTCTTCACCTCCGCACCCCCTACTTTCAGTGTGAAGGAGGGTCCTGAACCGAAACATCACCCATTGTTTTTCTCCAGGGATGCTGCCTGACCCGCTGAGTTACTCCAGCACTTTGCGTCTATTGTAGTTTTCTCACCACTTTTAAAGGCGTTTTTACACGATTGGCATTTCTGTTTGGGCTGTTGACATTTTTATCTGTAGGTTCTGACTAGATTTTGCATTCAGTTCAGTAAAAATCCTATTATACTTCGGCACAATCATACTTAAGGACAAGAGTGTGAGAGTGGTAGATTACATAAGATTTAGAACGGCACGGTGGCGCAGCGGTAGAGTTGCTGCCTTACAGCGCCAGAGACCTGGGTTTGATCCTGACTACTGGTGCTGCCTGAACAGAGTTTGTTCGTTCTCCCCGTGACCGCGTGGGTTTACTCGGGGTGCTCCGGTTTCCTCCCACAATCCAAAAACGTACAGGTTTGTAGGTTAATTGTCTTAGGTAAAGATTATAAATTGTCCCTAGTCTGTCGGATAGTGCTGGTGTATGGGGATCGCTGGTCGGCACGGACTTGGTAGGCCGAAGGGCCTGTTTCCACGCTGAATCTCTAAACTAAACTAAATCTAAACGAAACACTGAAACAGTACCCAAGAGTCGCCATGTTTCCGCTGCCATTTTGTCTGGTTACATCATGTAAACTCTCAGCAACTGTCTTCATTTCCGACTTTATTACGGGAGGGAGGTGATTGAAGAAGCAGCCCAAATGTTTGGGTCCAGGACGTTGCCAAATGCCATCGGGAGGGAGGGGCCTGTTGGCGACTCTGCGCTGGCTCCTCACGTGTACACGTTTTGCGTTTAGGTTGACGACTACCCCGACTTTCTGAGCGGCCACGATCGTGAATCAGCACAACATGTCCGTATCGTTTATGCCTCACGGACACACAAGAAACGACACAAACCACACGCGGGCAGCAATAAATATATTGCCACTCATGACGGGGGCGGGAGGAAATTCGGCACCCTCAGCCGCGAGGAAGGTACGTGGTTCATTTATTCCTTATTTAGCACGGTGGCGCAGCGGCAGGGTTGGTGCCTGACAGCACCAGAGACCCAGGTTCGATCCTGACTACGGGTGCTGTCTGTATGGAGTTTATACGTTCCCCCCATGACCGCGGGGGAACAGGCCCACTGAGTCCGCTGATCTCCTGCTCACACTGGTTCTTCATTATCCCACTTTCACTTCCATTCCCTATACACAGGCCAAATAACCTTCTTCTTAAGCCCGTTGCTCCTCTAGGCCATTGACAAATGTCCGCCACCTCACTCGGATGTTGGCAGTTCTTTCGAGATCTCCCCAGTTGAGCCCACTCTCAGACATTTCTGTCTGGACACCTCTTCTCCAGCAGTTCCTGGGGCGACCGATTTTCCTTTTTTCCTTCGGGGTTCCATTTCAGGATGATGTTTGTGACAGGTTTCCTGAGGGTGTGTCCAATCCAACTCCATTACTCCTTCGAATTTATAAGTCAATAGGCTCCTGGCTTGTTCTTTTCCACAGGTCCACATTGCTTTGTTTCTCCACCAGATGTTAAGTATTCTCCGAAATCATGTCAAGTCAAGTCACTTTTATTTCTACAGCACATTTAAAAAACAACTCTCATTGACCAAAGTGCCTGACATTGGTGGAGGTACTAACGTTATACAACAGTGGTTCATAGATTAAGTACATACATAAATACATACATATAGCCCTCACTCAGAGGACGTCAAGGTGTGCAGGTGTTAATGAATGTTTGCAGCCTGTTTGTAGTGTTGTGTTGTTTCCCATGTCTCTGATCCATACAGCATCACCTGTTTCACATTTGAGTTCAAGATGCGTATATTGGTGTTGATTGAGATGTGTTTTGAGCTCCAGATCTTCCTGAGCATGTTAAACACCACCCTAGCCTCATTGATTCTACTTCTTATGTCTGCCTCTGCCCCTCCGGTGATGTCCACAACACTGCCTAGGTATGTGAATGTTTCTACCTCCTCTACAGCAGTGCTGTGCATAAGGATAGGGTTGCTGGCTTTGGAGTGGATCCTCATCACCTGTGTCTTTGCTGTATTGGGTGTAAGACCAGGTTTTGTTGCAGCTTGTGAGAGTCTGTCCGCCTTCTGTATTTGTATCTGTGTGTGTGAAAGGAGAGCTATGTCGTCTGCAAAGTCAAGATCATCGAGCTGCACCCACATTGTCCACTGAATTCCATTTCTTTACCCTTCAGTTGTTTCCATCATGATGCAGGCAATTGCCAGGAGGAACGGGAATGGTGACAATAGACATCCCTGCTGGACGCCCGTCCTGACACTAAAGCTCTGAGAGAGCTGGCGTGCATGAACAACTTAACCAGTTAACCTACAACCTCGTAAATCTTTGGGATGTGGGAGGAAACCAGAGCACCTGGAGGGAACCCATCTAGAGAAGCTGTACGGTTTAGCTTTGTATTTGTGGGAGTTTCAGAGGAAGCGTATAAAATGATTGAATAGCAGAGTCGACTTGATGGGCCGAATGGCCTGATTCTGCACCTATAACTTACAAGCTTGTCATACTCGACCGCGTGATCGTCGAAGATGATGATGAGGTCTACAGGAGGAGGAAGGGAAAGTGACCCCCCTTGAATCAAATAACATCCGAATGATTTGGGAGTAGATGCGGCTTCATGTAATGGAGGGGGTTGAACTGAGTATATTGGGGAGGGGGGGGGGGTTTCAGTAATTTTTGCAATTTTTTTTATTTTTTATTTTCAGCTAGCACAAACCAGGAAGCCATCAGCAGCCCAGAAACACACAAGCTCATACAGAACAAGCATCCCAGGGAATTCTCTCTCAGGTAGGAATGTTCCCAATGATCAATCTACCCCCCCTGCTCCTCACCCACCCATTCCCTCCCCCTGCACCCGCACAATCCTTTCTTTCCAATCCCCCTCTCAGCCATCACGTAGTTCCTTACTGTTGCACATACGAAGGATGCCGTGGGCCGGAAAGGGTGCAGAGAAGATTGTCGAGGATGTTGCCAGGACTCGAGGGCCTGAGCTGTAGGGAGAGGTTGGGCAGTCTACGACTCTATTCCTTGGAGCGCAGGAGGATGAGGGGTGGTCTCATACTGGTGTACAAAATCATAGAGAGGTCAGAGGGAGAACGTACAAACTCCACACACTCACAGCACCCGTCGTCAGGATCGAATCTGGGTCTCTGGCGCAGTGAGGCAGCAACTCTACCGCTGCGCTACTGTGCTGCCCCTAAAGCGAAAAGCACAATTTTCTGCTCTGGGAAAACCAAACACTGTGTGGAACATCTTTGATCCAACTGCAAGAATGACCGCAGGTTTCTGGTCACTCTTCCCTCTTCATTCTCCATTAACTCCCACGCTGACCTGTCAACCTGCTCCAACAAAGCGTGCGATGACACCAGCTTATCTGTGGACTACTCACAGGACAGTCAGTCTCTCATCCTCAACACCGCGGTCAACTTCACTTCATGATTCCACTTCCAACTTTTAGTTTCCTTTAGAGATACAGCTGGAAAACAGCAGTCCGTTCGGCCCATCGAGTCCGCGCCGACCATTGATTCTCCTCCACTCCCTACACACTAAGGGGACAATTTACAGAAGCCAATTAACCTGCAAACCCGCACGTCTTTGGGAAACGGGAGCACCCGGAGGAAACCCATCGCGGTCACAGGAGAACGTGCAAACACCACACAGACGGCTCCCAAGGTTGGGATCAAACCCGGCTCTCTGGCGCTGTGAGGCAGCAGCTCTATCAGCTGTGCTGCACTTTGCCTGGGCTGTTTTTTCCCCTCGTTTAATGGTGGCACCATAAGTAGAAGATAAGAAGAAAAGTGACAAGTCCAGGATATAATTGTATCAGTACTTCAGTAACCTGAGTCCCTTCCACATCAGGAGACACTGATAAGAAACTCTCTGCCGGGTTCTGTAACATTTGTGTAATTAGGTTTGGGTTAAGGACGGTGAGGGTTTCACGTGGCTTTTATTAGTGTAAATGGAGACAGTTCAGCTTGAGAAATAACCAGGACAAGAGGACTTGGGTTTCTTTTGAGACTGTAATGTGAATCTTTTGCTTTGCCTTTCATTATCATCGCATTGTCGACTTAATTTGGTTTCATGTTACTTGCTTTTATAGATTGCACTTAAATTCAAAATGCTCTTTTGTGAAACCTTGTGTAGCAAACTTTGCCATTTGTGTTTCTTTGCTTTATACTTTAGAGATACAGAGTGGTAACAGTCCTTTCCACCCAGTAATTCCATGCCGACCAACGATCGGTTCTATCCTACACACGAGGGACAGTTTTTACAGAAGACAATTAACCTACAAACCTGCACGTCCTTGGGATATGGGAGGGAGACTGGAGCATCCGGTGGAAACACAGGTGGTCACGGGGAGAACATACAAACTCCATACTGTTAATGCCCGTGATCAGGATGGAACCCGGGTCTCTGGTGCTGTAAGGCAGCAACTCTACCGCTGCGCCACCGTGCCGCTCTAAATCTGTAATCTACTACTCTTATGGGCCTGTCCAACTTAGGCGACTGCACTCGCCACATGGTCGCCACATGTTCGCGGGTAGTTGTCAGGGAGTCGCCTTCATGGTGGTGAGGAGTTCCCGCATCTGGGAACTGGTCGCAGCCTCATTATGGCTAGAAAGAAGATGCCAGGGAGAGTAGCGAGAATTCTCGTGCGTAGATGGGTCGCCAGGAGGTCGAAGGTTCTCGTCGGTTCTCAGTAGGTTGTAGCCGGTGCTGACCAGTGAATTTCATTGTTCATTGGGGAAAAAAAAAGTAAGCAGTAGTTTTCAGAACCAAGGATAACCGACTGGTAATGTTAAATGTCCGCCGAGTTTCACGGCCTGTATCTCTGGCTTCTTAAAAGTTGTCTCCACTCCTTCTCCCCCCTCCTCTCCCCCCCCCCCACCCACTCCACCCCCCCTCTTTTAAAGGACTTACTGTACACTATGCTTTAGCCGTCTTAATTTACAGCGCCAACCTTCCTGTTCATCGCAGTGTGTGTCTGTAGTCAAGTCAAGTCTTCAAGTCAAGTTTATTCTGTCACCTACACATCGAGATGGCAGTGAAATGAAAAGTGGCGATGCTCACGGACTTTGTGCAAAAAAACAAAAAAACAAACTCAAACAGAATGGACGGAATCACATAATCTTTTACATATTAAATTTTGTGGGCGGAAGGAAACTTAAAAAAACAGGAAAAAACCAGCAATTTTTAAAACAGTAGAATGGTCCAGTAAGTTAGTCCCTGGTGAGATAGGAGTTTACAGTCCTAATGGCCTCTGGGAAGAAACTCCTTCCCATCCTCTCTGTTCTCGCAGCTTGGCAACGGAGGCGTTTGCCTGACCGTAGCAGCTGGAACAATCCGTTGCTGGGTGGATGGGGTCTCCCATGATCTTATTGGCTCTGGAGTTACACCTTCTGATGTATAGTTCCTGCAGGGGGCGAGTGTAGTTCACATAGTGCATTCGGTCGAACGCACTACTCTCTGCAGAGCCTTCTTGTCCTGGGCAGAGCAGTTCCCAAACCAAATTGTGATATTTCCTGGACAAGTATGCTTTCCACAGCGCTGAGTAGAAGCACTGGAGGATCCTCAGAGACACTCTGAATTTCCTCAATTGCCTGAGGTGGTAAAGGCGCTGCCTTGCCTTACTCACGAGTGCTGCAGCGTGTGATGTCCATGTCATATCCTCAGAGATGTGGACTCCCAGGTATTTAAACAGCTCACCCTATCCACAGTATCCCCATTTATCTTCAATAGTGTGTACGTCCTTGGATGATGTGCCCTCCTAAAGTCCACAATGAGCTCCTTAGTTTTTTTTATGTTCAAGAGGAGGCTGTTGTCCTGACACCAGAGTGCCAGATCAGCCACCTCTCCCGGTAGGCCTTCTCATCGTTGTCTGAGATCAGGCCCCACCACCACAGTGTCATCAGCAAACTTGATGATCGAGTTGGAGCTGAACCTAGCCACACAGTCATGTGTGTACAGGGAGTACAGTAGGGGGCTGAGGACGCAACCCTGGGGGATCTTGTGCTGAGGGTGAGGGACTTCGATGTATTCCCTCCCATCTTGACTACCTGGGCCTGGCGGTGAGAAAGTCCAGGGTCCAGGCACACAGGGAGGTGTTGAGCCCTAATTCCAGTAGCTTCTCGGCCAGTCTGGTGGGGACTATCGTGTTGAAGGCTGAACTGAAGTCTATGAACAGCATCCTCACGTAGCCCCCCTTCTGGCTGTCAAGATGAGAGAATATCACCTTGGCTTTGCACCATGTGAGTATCACCTTGGCTTTGCACCATGTGAGTATCACCTTGGCTTTGCACCATGTGAGTATCACCTTGGCTTTGCACCATGTGAATTTCACACAGACAGCACTCCCCCACTTGCCCTGTCCCCCGCCTGCATAACGGGCTGGTGAAGGAAGCGATGTGTTTGTGTGTGTGTGTTCCGCTCTGACAGTCTCCGTTCCAGTTGCCGGTTTTTCAGGCGACTGCCGGCAACTTGACGGTCTCCTGAAAAATCGGCTAAGTGGGACAGGCCCATTACACTCTTGTACTTAAGTATGATTGTGCCCGTGTATAATATTGTAACTATTCTTTCAAATTTTAACAGACTAATATGTTTATTACTAATATGTAATACTAATGCATAAAAATATAATTTCATGAAACTATTATTAAAGCGCCAGAGATCCGTTCTCCCTGTGATCTTGTGGGTTTTCTCCGATTTCATCCCACGCTCAAAAGACGTGCAGGTAAATTGACTTCTGTAAATTGTCCCAAGTGTGTGGGATAGAACTAGTGTCACTGGTTGACACGGACTCAATGGGCTGGAAGGCATGTTTCCACGCTGTATCTCTAAAGTCTGAACTAAAGACCGTGTGGATTTTCTCCGGGTGCTCCGGTTTCCTCCCGCACTGCAAAAGACGTAAATGCTTGTAGGTTATTTGGCTTCTGGAAATTTGTAAATTGTTCCTAGTGTGCAGGATAGTGCTAGTGTACATGACACTGGATTTGGTGGGCCGAAGGGCCCGTTTTCATGCTGTATCTCTAAAGTCTAAAGACAAGCTGAGCCAAACAAAGTAGGAATGGTGGACCTGACTCGGGTAGAAAGAAAGAAGGAGTTACCTAAAGTCATGCTGGAGAGAGCATGCACATATAGTCGCTTGTGGTAGAGCACTCAAAG
>CM075979.1:67940849-67967093 GCA_038087875.1 Malacoraja senta | reverse complement strand
GTTCTCTCTATTTTTTATCAAACTTAAGATCTTTAATTATTTTGGCATTTTGCATATTTTAAGTGTTTGTTGACACTGATGGATCTCACCTCAATGAAAAGGCCATCAATATACACTCCCTGTATGATAAATTTAATCATATTTACCCAGAGATAAAGCATACTTCTAAACGGTTTTAGTTAATCATTTACTCGACTGACTCCAGACCAAACTTTGTTTTCCCAATATATCTACATTTGATTGAATAAAATCTCCATGTACACAGTGGAATTAGTGAAGTTATAATAAAGATATTAGTGAAGGAAGGAACTGCAGATGCTGGTATACACCAAAGATAGACACAAAATGCTGGAGCAGCTCTGGAGGAAAGTAAGAGATGACGTTTTGGGTTAAGAAGCTTCTTCCGACTAAGAGTCAGGGGAGAGGGTAACGAGAGATGTAAAAGGTTCTGAATCAGCCGGCAAATCTTTGGGATGTGGAAGGAAATCGGAGTATCCAGAGGAAACCCACGCGTTCACAGGAGGAAGGTGTAAACTTCATACAGGCAGCGTTGAACTTGGATCATTGGAGCTGATAGAAGACCTCTCAACAGTGTGGTGCTCTACAAGAGCATTAGCTTAAAATTTCCAAGCTCAAGTCTCTGGTCATAGTCATAGAGTGTGGAAACAGGCCCTTTGGCCCAACTCGCCCACACCGGCCAACATGTCCCAGCTACACTAGTCCCTGCACTTACCTGCACTTGGTCCATATCCCTCCAAACCTGTCCTATCCATGTACCTGTCTAACTGTTTCTGAAACGATGGGATAGTCCCAGCCTCAACTACCTCATCTGGCAGCTTGTTCCATACACCCACCACCCTTTGTGTGAAAAGGTTACACCTCAGATTCCTATTACATTTTTTCCCCTTCACATTGAACCTATGTCGTCTGGTCCTCGATTCCCCTACTCTGGGCAGGAGACACTTTGCATATACCTGATTTATTCATCTCATGATTTTGCATACCTCTATAAGATCACCCCTCATCCTCCTGCGCTCCATGGAATAGAGACCCAGCCTACTCAACCTCTCCCTATAGCTCACATCCTCTAGTCCTGGCAACATCCTCATAAATCTTTTCTGAACCCTTTCAAGCTTGACAATACATTTCCATTAACATGGTGCCCAGAACTGAACATAATATTCTAAATGCGGTCTCACCAACGTCTTATACAACTGCAACATGACCTCCCAACTTCTATACTCAATACCCTGACTGATGAAGGCCAAAGTGCTAAAAGCCTTTTTGACCACCTTATCTACCTGCGACTCAACCTTCAGGGAACCATGCATCTGTACTACTAGATCCCTCTGCTGTACAACACTACCCAGAGAGAGGCCTACTATTTACTGTGTAGGTCCTGTCCTTGTTCGAGGTCCCAAACTGCAACACCTCACACTTCTCACTATTAAATTCCATCAACCATTCTTCCGCCCACATGGCCAATCGATCCAGATCCTGCTGCAATCGTTCACAACCATCTTCACTATCTGCAAAACCACTAACTTTTGTATCATCAGCAAACTTGCTAATCTTGCCCAAAATGTTCTCATCCAAATCATTGATGTAGATGACAAACAGTAACGGGCCCAGCACCGAACCCTGAGGCACACCACTAGTCACAGGCCTCCAGTCTGAGAAACAACCTTCCACCATTACCCTCTTGCTTCCATCCATGGAGCCAATTTGCTATCCATTCAGCTCTCTCTCCCTGGATCCCATGTGATCTAACCGAGCAGCCTACCATGCGGAACCTTGTCAAATGCCTTACTGAAGTCCATGTACACAACATCTACAGCTCTACCTTCATCAACCTTTTTGGTCACATCTTCAAAAAAATCTATCAGATTTGTGAGACACGACCTCCCACATACAAAACCACGCTGACTATCCCTAATCAGCCCTTACCCATCCAAATGCCTGTATATCCTATCCCTCAGAATTCTCTCCAATAACGTACCAACTACAAATGTTAAGCTCACCGGCCTATAGTTCCCAGCATTTTCCCTGTAGCCCTTCTTGAAAAGAGGCACAACATTTGCCACTTTCCAGTCTTCCGGCACTTCTCCTGTATTTAAGTACAGCTCGTAAATTTCAACCAGGGCTTCTGCAATTTCCTCTCTAGTTTCCCACAATGTCCTCGGATATATCTGATCAGGCCCTGGAGATTTGTCTACCTTCAACCACGACAGTGCCTTCAGTACTTCTTCGACAGTAACCCTGACTGCTCTCAAGACACTTCCAGTGACTGCTCCAATTTCCTCTGTCCTACTGTCTTTCTCCTCGGTAAATACAGAGGAGAAATACTCATTTAGGACCTTGCCCCTCTCCTGTGGCTCCACACAGAGGTGACCGCTTCGATTCCTGAGAGGTCCCACTCTCTCTCTAGTTACCCTTTTTCCCCCTTATGTATTTATAAAATCTTTTGGGATTGTCCTTAATGCTACCCGCCACAGCTATCTCCTGTCCCCTTTTTGCCCTTCTGACTTCCTTTTTTAGTTTACTCCTTAGCTCTCAAAACTCCTCCAGGGATGCACTTGATCCCAGCTGCCTATACCTGTCCCAGGCATCCTTCTTGTTTTTTACTAACGTCTCAATTTTCCTCGTCAGCCAAGCTTCCTTACGTTTGCCTGCGTTGCCCTTCACTCTAACGGGGACGTACACATCATGAGCTTTCTTCAGTACACTTTTAAAAACATCCCACTTGGCCGATGTTCCTTTCCCATCCAATAACCTGCTCCAGTCAACTTGAGCGAGACCTTCTCCCATACCCTCAAAGTTGAGCATTTTAACGCGTGGACCCTCTCCGTCCCTATCCATAACTCTCTTAAACCTAATCGAACTGTGGTCACTGGTCACAAAAGGCTCCTCCACACACACGTCATTAACTTGCCCTTCCCAATTTCCCAATACTAGATCCAGCGTTGCCCTCTCACATGTGGGGGCCTCCACTTACTCTCAACCCCATGATCCATAGTTGATATGACTACACTAACAGGGCACTTTGGTGATCGTTTAGATGCACTCCCAATAAATTCAGAGCTGGCAGAATGTTCAGGCATGTGTTTTATAAACAAGCTCATAGTTAATTATATTGTGATTGCTGACACTGGGATTGGGGGGAGAATTTGTAAGAAGGTGTAAATGAGATTCTGGTGAAGTCGGGAGTTGAAAATTCACACGTTGTCACAGCGTTGAGGAGTCAATGCCTGAACTGCAACTTTTCCTCACCTTTATATGTTCTCAGCTATGCAGTGTTCTTGGAGGAGAACCACACACCATGATTTTCTTAAGAGAAACTGCGCAGAAACAGGCCCTTCAGCCCACCGAGTCCAAGCTGACCAGCGATCACCCCGTACGCTAGTTCTATCCTACACACAAGGAGCAATTTACAGAAGCCAATTAACTACAAACCTGCACATCTTTGGAGTGTGGGAGGAAACCGAAGCACCCGGAGAAAACCCACATGTTCACGGGGAGAAACTCCGTAAGACAGCACCCGTGGTCAGGATCGAACCCATGTCTCTGGCGCTGTGAGGCAGCAACTACTGCTGCACCACTGTGCCACCGATCATCAAAGGGAAGTGCTTTGTGTTCTTAACAATGGTAAATATAATACATTGTACATTGCATAGGGCCCTGGTGGGACCACACCTGGAGTATTATGTGCAATTTTGGTCTCCTAATTTGAGGAAGGACATTCTTGCGATTGAGGGAGTGTGGCGTGGGTTCACAAGGTTAATTCCCGGGATGGCGGGACTGTCATATGATGAAAGACTGGGCTTGTATTCACTGGAATTTAGAAGGATGAGAGGATATCTTACAGAAACAAATAAAATTGTTAAGGGAATGGATACGCAAGATGCTGGAAACATGTTCCCGATGTTGGGGGAGTCCAGAACCAGGGGCCACTGTTTAAGAATAAAGGGTATGCCATTTAGAACTGAGATGAGGAAAAACTTTTTCACACAGAGAGTTGTGAATTTGTGGAATTCTCTGCCTCAGAAGGCAGCGGAGGCTGATTCACTGGATGCATTCAAAAGAGAGTTAGATAGAGCTCTTAGGGCTAGTGTAATCAAGGGGTATGGGGAGAAGGCAGGAACGGGGTACTGATTGTGGAAGATCAGCATGATCATATTGAATGGCGGTGCTGGCTCGAAGGGCCAAATGGCCTACTCCTGCACCTATTGTCTATATATCTATGTATTGCCTATAATAATATTTAAAAGACATTTGGACAGGTACATGGATAGGAAAGATTTAGAGGGATCTGGGCCAAACCCAAACTGACTGGATTAGAGGGTTTCAGCAACAGGGAGAGGTTGGATAGACTTGGATTGTCTTCTCTGGAAGGTCGGAGGTTTGACAGAAGTATATAAAATTATGAGAGGCCTAGATAAGGTAGACAGTCAGAACCTTTTTTCAAGTGTGAAAATCTCCAACAATAGAGGGTACAGCTATAAGGTGAGAGGGGGGAAATTTAATAGAGATGTGAGGGGCAAGCTTTTTAACACAGAGGGTGGTGAGTGCTTTGAACGGATTGCCAGAGGTGGTGGTAAATGCAGATAGCGGCAACTAGAGGCTTTTGGATAGGCACGTGGAAGTGCAGGGAATAGAGGGATATGGATCATGTGCAGGCAGATGAGAACAGTTCAACTAGACATCGTGCTCAGCACAAACAATGTGGGCTGCAGGGCCAGTTCCTGTGCTGAATTGTAGTGTTCTGTGTTGTAGGTAAGTGGAGATGATGCATCTTGGTCGGCATGGGCAAGTTGGACTGAAGGGCCTGTTTTCGTGCTATTTGACTCTATGACTCCAGGGTCCTATTTGCATTTTTAATGAAAACTGATTAAAATCCACTCCCTGCATTCCAGGAGGAATTGTACAGAAGCCAATTAACGCACAGATCGCACGTCTTTGGAATGTGGGAGGAAACCGGAGCACCCGGAGGAAACCCAGGTGGTCACAGGGAGAATGTGCAAACCTCCACACACAGGCTGCAGCCGTAGTCAGGATTGAACCCGGGTCTCTGGCCCTGTAAGGCAGCAGCTATGCTGCTGAGCCGCTGTGCCTCCCTGTAGCAACTGCAAACTCAAGCACTCAGCCTTCCACGGATTTTCCATAGACGTAGAGGATACCGAATCCAGTCCAACAGCGACGGGCTTAACCGTCAAATCCCAATGATTCATTGCAGGATGCAGTTTTCCCCCTAGAGAGGGAAATGATGAAAAGCCTTCCTGTGTAGATCACTTTATCTCCGGAAAACAACACAGTGTGCATTAAATCAGGATTACTGCAACCCAAAGATTCCAGTAGCCAGCATCTGTAAAAGACACTCATCTGAAACCTGATCTCACATGTGAATGGTTAGGTCAGGAATAACATAACACACCAGCAGTACATGTCCAGCACACCACAACATCAGTCCTAACAATTTCCTGTTCATATAAAGCTTCACCATTCCACTCGGCAAATAGTTTTTTCCGATCAAGGCGAGGTTTTCACAGGAGCTACAGGGCGGCACAGTGACGCAGCGGTAGAGTTGCTGCCTTAAGGTGCTAGAGACCCGGGTTTGATCCTGACTACGGGTGCCGTCCGTACGGAGTTTGTACGTTCTTCCTGTGATCATGTGGGTTTTGTCCAGGTGCTCCGGTCTCCTCCCACATTCCAATGACGTACAGGTTTGTAGGTTAATTGGCATTGGGAAAATATTGTAAATTGTCCCTAGTGAGTAGGATAATGCTAGTATACGGGGATCGCTGGTTGGCGCAGACTTGGTGGTCCGATGGGCCTGTTTCCATGCTGCATCTCTAACGTCTAAACTCCAAAGGAGGTATTTTTGCTTCTTACATAGACTGTCCGACAGATGGCTGCCTTAGAGCAGGGCAAAATTTCTGTCTTGGCATAATCGACTTTTAAAGTACGTTCCAATGCGATTAGTCCTGGTTAGTGTACATTCTCCATGCTGCACAAAGACAGTGCCACTATGTAAAGAACAAAGGGTTACGGAAAACAAGCAGCCATTGCTTTTGATCATGAACATGCGAGTCAATCATTTTTCGCCCCCACATACATTGCTAAGAGTCCTCAGAATGTCATACCTCAGTTTCATCAAGAGAGCTTCATTGTGCTTCGAGAGTTAATGAATGCAAAGAATGTACCAAACACAACTCGATACACCGGCCAAGTTGTGGGGTAAAGACAGATGAATGGAAGGCATCTGGCTGCTTTCCTTCCCCGACTGATGTTTGAGGCAGGCACAGTGGCGCAGCAGGTAGAGCTGCTGCCACACAGCGGCACTGCCTGTACAGTGTTAGCACGTGCTCCCTGTGGCCACGTGGGTTTTCTCCGGGTGCTCCGGTTTCCTCCCTCACTCCAAAGATGTGCAGGTTTATAGGTTAATTGGTTTCTGCAAATGTGTAGGGAGTGGATGCGAAAATGGGATAAAGTAGAACCAGTGCGAACGTGTGTGATCGAGGGTGGGCATGGACTCGGTGGGCCGAAAGGCTTGTTTCCCTGCTGTATCTCCAGTAAAAAATAAAATTAAAAATGGCTAAGGATTGTGAAGAAGTGTAGAAACAAGGAACTGCAGATGCTGGTTTATACAAAAGATAGACACAAAGTGCTGGAGTAACTCAGCAGGTCAGGTAGCCTCTCTGAAGAAAAAAAAAGTGACGTTTCGGGTTGAGACCCTTCTTCAGGATTGCGAAGGCTTGTAGTTTAAGGGCCTGACCCACTGTACGAGGTAATTCAAGAGCTCTCCTGAGTTTAAAAAAAAAATCGAACTCGTGGTAAGTACGTAGAATGTACATAGCAGGTACGTCGGAGCGCGGGACGTCTCTTAGCGGCTCGCAACGCTAACGGCAGGTACTCGGGAAACGCGGTAAGCTTGTGAAGATTTTTCAACATGTTGAAAAATATCCACGAGAGCCCCGAGTACCTACGAGCGGCTATTACCGTAATTCTCCGAGTTCGAATCAGGGGAAACTCGGGAGAACTCTTGAATTACCTCGTACAGTGGGACAGGCCCTTTAGCCATCTCAAAATACACGAGGACAGTGGAATGTAAACTGCTGCTCTTCACAAGCTGATTACACAAGCGGGGTATGTGTGTGGGGGGGTGGGGTTGGGGGTGGGGGTGGGGGTGGGGGGGGGGAAACTTTAAAATCTTTCCCCTGCACGGGAGACCCGACCTTTTCTTTGTCGGGTCTCTGTTGTCGTTGGGGCTGGGCAACGTGGAGCGGCCTCCAGCAGGAACGACCTGGGGCTCCAGTTGTGGAGCTGCGGACTATTCACCGTCACGGGGCTGGCCGAGTCCGGAGCGGGCGGAGCTGTGGTGGAGCGCTGCTGCGACCCGACACCCGGAGATTCGGAGGCTACAACCGCGGGTCTGGCGGACGGCAACACCGAAAGCCCGCGGGTACCCTGGTGGGAGACCGCTCTTCGGGGCTTCCGCAGCGGCGACTTCTCCCGCCCGAGTTGCGGGGTTGAAGAGCACCTGGAGCGGGGCTTTATCCCCCCGCGCGGCTTGGAATGGCCGCCGGACTTTGCGAGCGCACGCCGGGGCTCTAACACCAAGACCCGGTGCGCGACCTTGCATCACCCGGCGTGGCTTTAATGGCCGCGGGATAATCACCATCGCCCGCCGGGGGCTTTGACTTTGACTCTGACATCGGGGGGGGGGGGGGGGGGGGGGAGTGCAGTGGAAAGATACGGTTTTTTTGCCGTCCATCACAGCGCTGTGATGGATGTATGTGTAAATTGTGTTGTGTCTCGGGTCTTTTTTCGTTTTGTAATGTATGGCTGCAGAAACGACATTTTGTTTGGACCTCAAGGGGTCCAAATGACAAATTTGTCCAAAAGACAAAGACAAATAAATTGTATTGTATTGTATTGTACCCAAGGTAGTATTGTTGACCCTTCTCTCTCTAAACCGACCTAGCCCTGTATGCCAGCGTTTTTTCCAATAACCCTCTGAACATTTCCTATCCAAGTACCAGTCCAAATATCATCTCAACATTGTAATTGTACCTGCCTGAACCACTTCTGGCAGCTCGTTCCATACACCCATTCCTCCCCAATACTACAATCTTCCGTCCCAAGATTATCTAGCTTTCCTCGATTGATTAATACTTTATTGTCACATGTTTGCATACAATACACAATTATTATGCAAAGAGTTGCCACATATAGGGTTCCGTCAGTTACAAAAGTATTCAACATAGTCCCAAAGGTCCCTCTTCCTTCTCGATCCTGCACTCTCCTGCCAGGTCTCTTTGTTCTCTGCAATTCCACCCCCCCCCCCCCCCCCACACCGGTTCCCTCTTTGTCCTCGGTATCTCAAATAAAAAGAGTTGACCAATCCAGAAATGGTTGTATTAAAAAACTGAGCACATGGCATGATAAATGTAGCTTTAAATTATGACACGTCATGTAATTAAAGGGTTAAATCATGACACAAGTTTGCAGGAGTATGCTCACTCATTCTTGACATTTATTTTAAATGATGGCTTGCAGTCCCAAATAAAACCGGGACATCTTGGATTTGGGATTACCAAACTGCAATGGAATTAAAAGGACATTTATAGGCAAAAAGATTGCAGCTTTAGTCATATATAATCTGCTGGGTTGTTTCTGCAATAGATATTTATTTTGGCTTTGTATTTTAGGCTGAGTTTGGTTTAGTTTACTGATACAGCATAGAAATAGGCCCTTCAGCCCACTGAGTCCATGCCAAACATTGATCATCATTCACACTAGTTTTATGTTATCTCACATTCTCATCCACTCCCTACACACTTGAAGTAAGTTACAGAGGCCAATTAACCAACAAACCTGTACGTCTTTGGGACGTGGGAGGATATCGGACGGAGCACCTGGAGGAATCCCTCATGGCCACAGGGAGAATGTGCAAACTCCACACAGACAGCATCCAAGGTCAGGATCGAACCCGGGTCTCTACCAGCTCCACCATGCAATGGATGATTAACAGATAAGGTTGCAATCCAACCAGACTTTAGTCCATATACCTGTCTTGTACCTGAATATCTTGACCCACAACACTAATTTATTTTGTGGGGGGAGGAAAAAAAAATCAAATGTCCATCCATTCACCGAGTTGCAGTAAGACAAGTCACATCTCCTGGGCACAGTTACCAATATTATTGAATCTAACATGGAGACCACTTCAGCACTGAGCAACCATGTAACACCACTATGGATAATAACAAATTACTATGTCTGTGTTCTGAAACACAGCCATGACTCTGCCATGGAAAGTCACTGTGATTTGAAAATACTGACATTTTTTCATTATCTTGGAAATTGCTGTGTGAGATCATTCGGCCCACTAAGTCTATGCTAGCACTCAGAGTAATTTTATTCCCGTCTTTATTTAGTTGTCTATGCTTTTCCCTCCACTGGTTCAATGGTATGTTATTGTCATATTACATAAGTACAGTGAAATTCCATGTATGCATACATTTCATAAAAAACTTATTATATATAGGCCCAATTGTACTCAAGTCCAAGAGTGTAGGAATAGTAGATTACACAGGCGGTGCAGCGGTAGATTTGCTGCACTAGAGTCCCGGGTTCGATCCCGTCTATGGGTGCTGTCTGTAGGGTGTTTGTACGTTTTCCCCGTGATCTGTGTGGGCTTTCTCCGGGTGCTCCAGTTCCTTCCCACACTCCAAAGATGTACAGGTTTGAGGGCTAACTGGCTTGGTAAAATTGTAAATTGTTCCTCGTGTGTGTCGGATAGTGTTAGTGTGCAGAGATCGCTGGTCGGCGCAGACTCAGTGGGCAGAAGGGCCTGTTTCCTCGCTGTATCTCCAAACTCAACAAAAGAGTCACCACATTTCCAGCGCCATCTTATATTCTTCAAGTCCAAAGTCATTAAAAGTCTCAACTTGTTAAAAGGGGCGGTTTGTTTGTTGGTTAGGTCCCTAATATATAAACATATGTATACTTATAAATAAACGAATAAACCAATTTATAGAATTTAGCTGTGCTTTCAGAGATGGACAGAAAAAACGAACTATTTTGTGTTAAAGGAGAATAGCATCAATTCTAAACTGGTGTGGATTTGGAGGAGCTTCAAGAAGTGCAAAATCAGAAGTAAACCAGAGGATATAGGTTTAAGGTGAGGGGGGGGGGGAGGATTTAATAGGAGCCTGAGGGGGGCTTTTTTTTTTTTTTTACACAAAGGGTGGCATATGGAACAAGCTGCTGGAGGAGGCAGGTGCTATCACAACATTTAAGAAACAATCAGTCTGAAGAAGGGTCTCAACCCGAAACGTCACCCATTCCTTCTCTCCAGAGATGTTGCCTGTCCCACTGAGTTACTCCGGCATTTTGTGCCTACCTTCGATTTAAACCAGCATCTGCAGTTCTTTCTTACATATAAGAAACATTTAGACAGGTATATGGATAGGATAGGTTTAGAGGGATATGGGCCAAACGCAGGCAGATGCTAATGTGTAGGCGGGGACGAATGTGTAGATGGGGCATGTTGGTCGGTGTGGGCAAGTTGAGCCATAGGGAGTATTTCCACACTGCATGACTCTATCACTCATACCAACATGACAAATATTCTGGTATTAGACACTACACAGGCCTACAAATTACTATTCCACAAATACATCGCAAAACAGTTAGTAACACAGAAATCTGGTCCTCAATGGCTTTTACATTCCACTTCAACCTCATCATCAAACGATCAAAGCCTTCCATTCTCCCTCACATGATCACCTTCTTTTGTCAATCTTTGTAGCAGCAAGTCCCTCATTTTACCACATGTTTTATAAAGGAGAATCCTTGTAAATTATTTTAGACTTTTTGGTGACTATTCTTCATTGACAGCTCACAGCTTTCATCTTCTCCGAATATACTCGGTGTATAATCTATCAAAACCTTTCAGAGTTACACAGGCCTTTGTCTGGGCAGATCTGAAAACAGAGACTCAGACCATTTTATCCTTACTTGATCGAATCAACATTTTGTGTACCCTTCTCCATTGCCAATGTTACTTATGCAGAGACCAGAACAGCTCATAGCGCTGCAGGTTTAGTTTCGTTCAGCTTAGTGTCACGTATACCGAGGTACATTGAACAGCTGTGCAGGAAGGAACTGCTGTTGCTGGTTTATACCGAAGATAGACAAAATGCTGGAGTAACTCAGCGGGTCAGGTAACATCTCTGGAGAAAAGCAATAGATGACGTTTCGGGTCGGAACCCTTCTTCAGACTGGACGTTTTGGGTCAGAATCAGTCTTCAGAAGGGTTCCAACCCAAAATGTCACCCTTTCTTTTTCTCCAGAGATGCTGCCCAACCTGCTGAGTTACTCCAGTGCAGTGGAAAGCTTTATTGTTTCGTGCTATCCAGTCCATGGCAAGGCTACAACCGAGCCGTCCACATTGTACAGGTACAGGATAAAGGGCATAATGTTTAGTGCAAGACAAAGTCCAGTATAGTTCGATTAAAGATAGTCCAAAGCTCTCCAATAAGGCAGGTGGTCGGTCAGGACCGCTCTCTAGTTGTTGGTAGGACGGTCCAGTTGGCTGATAACAGCTGGGAAGAAACTATCCCCGAATCTGGAGGTGTGCGTTTGCACACTTCTCGACCTCTTGCCTGACGGGAGAGGGGAGGAGGGAGTGACCGGGGTGAGACTGGTCCTTGATTATGCTGGAGGCCTTGCCAAGGCAGCGTAGATGAAGTCAATGGAAGGGAGGTTGGTTTGTGTGATGGTCTGGATGTGTCCACACTCTCTGCAAGTGTGGTTCAACTAGGGATCAATAATGGGTTAATATATTTTTAAACTCCAAAAATAAATCCCACTGCTTGACTTGCATTTATTATTTTTAAAAAAGTGTACCTAATTAATGACAAAAAAAATCCCAGTTTATGTAAAGAGGAGAATGTGCAGACACATTTGCATACTCCTCAAGCATTTATGTCACTGAAACGGAGTGCATGAAAATTCTGCAAGAGTGGGTTATAAATCATTGAATAAATTCCCGTTTTAGACAGCAATGATAATGTTAGCCCAGTGTAACTGTCATATTCTGCATTAATCATCCTTTATTTCATCCTGAACTTTGACCTGCAAAAAGACAGCCCCAGTCATATCACAGAGAGCCCCATGCAGAGAGAGTGAACAGAGTGGAGACAAGAGCAGATGGTGACCAGAGAGATGAGATGCCAGCTTGTCAAATATGGAGCCCATGGGGCTCGTTGTTCATTTGAGAAAAAGTAAATAAATAGCTGAGGGAATAGAGGTAACTTTCTACAGAAGGGCCATCAGATCATATAATCAATGGTTCTATGGTGCTTTATTGTCACATGTGCACCACACTGTGAAATTATTTTTGCATAGATCACACATGCACAAGTCGGCATATTTACAAAATCCACGCGCTCGATGTACGGGAGCAGTTTCCGATCCAGGTAAATCCCAGGCTGCGGCAGCGCCTCCTCCATCACCCTCAACTGGCTCGGCCCGTGAACCTACGTCCCTCTCCTCGCCTGACTGTGCCCACCCTCAGCTGTATCCACCAATCATTCGCCAGGCTTTGTCCTGCCTTTCTTCTCTACCAGCTTTCTTCCCGCCCCCACCTCCTCACCCCAATCAGTGTGAAGAAGGGTCCCAACCCGAAACATCTCCTGTCCATGTTCTCCAGAGTTGCTGCCTGACAAGTGTAAGTTACTCCTGCACTTTGTGCCTTTTTGTTTGCCAATCTAGCCAGTTGATCAGTAAATGCATTCAGAGTTGACATATTGAAAAGCTCAAATATTCTAGGGATAATGCCCCTTGCATTGTACTGTATATTCACACTTCTCACTGCACCTGGACATAACAAATGTTGAAGGGGGGCCCCGACACGATCGTCATCTATTCATGTTCTCCAGGGATGCTGCCTGACCTGCTGAGTCCAGCACTTTGTGTCATTCCATGGGTAAGATGGGCTGAAGGGCCTGTTTCCAGGGGCTGTTTAGACTCTACGACAACACATGATGGTGAATTTACAACACACCATCGCTCCGTTGAGAATTCCCACTGATGGACAGATTCCAAAACGCATTTCCAAGTTTGCAGAGACTTTAAACATCCCCACTGGTCAGGAAATCCTGTGTAAGTTGAGATATTGCACAGATGCCACCAAACCTGAATGCAGTCCCATAGGTCACAACTTGTGCCCTAAACAGGAAATTTTCCCCTGCTTACAGGATAAAGCACGTTTGCACACAAGGTCGGAGAACCTCCAGAGTTGCTCTCTTATCAAGGCCAGTCAGCTGTTCAGTGGAAGCTGTTGGAAGAGATTTTCTTTCCCTTTTTTGAATGAAGATTAGGAGGCATTTGCCGAAGCATCATTGCTTCAAGGCAAGGTGCCAAATAAATCTAAAATTATTCTTCGGGTAGCAGTCCTTTCCCGACATCACGGCGGGTTGCACTGCGGAGGGGGTGGCACGGTGGTGCAGCTGGTAGCCGCCAGAGACATGGAGACACAAGAGACTGCTGATAGTTTTAGTTTTAGAGCTACAGCATGGAAACAGGCCCATAAGCTCACCGCGTCCACACCGACCAGCGATCACCCTGTACATTAGTTCTATCCTACACACTAGGGACAATTTACAGAGGCCAATTAACCTACAAACCCGCACGTCTTTGGAGTGTGGGAAGAAACCGGAGCACCTGGAGAAATACCATGCGGTCACGAGGAGAACGTACAAACTCTGTACAGACAGCACCTGTAGTCAGGATTGAACCTGGGACCCTGGCGCTGCGAGACAGAAACTCTACTGCTGCGTCACCGCGCTGATGGTGGAATCTGGTAAGAAAAAGCAAACTGTTGGAGGAACTCGGTGGGTCAAGCAGCATCCGTGGAGACAGAGGGATTGGGCGACATTGCTGATAATGCTCCTGCGGCTGGACTGAGAGACTAGAGGAAGGTAGGAATTGTAAATAGGAGAGAGCGAGGTGGGGCCTGTTAGGTGATGGAAACAAGAAACTGAAGATGCTGTTTTACAAAAGAAAAACAAAGTGCTGGAGTAACTTAGTGGGTCAGGCAGCCTCTCTGGATAACATGGATAGGTGATGTCTCAGGTCATAAATTCATAAGTAATAGGAGCAGAATTAGGCCATTCAGCCCATTTGGCTAAAGGGATCAGGGGGTATGGAGAGAAGGCAGGTACAGGATTGTGTAAAAAGGTCGCCCCTCGGGTTCCTATTATGACTTTCCGCCCTCACTGTGTGTCAGGACCCTTCTTCAAATAGGTGATAGGTGGGACCAGGTGAGGGGATGGGAATAATGGAGCTTACTGAGGGATTGGGGTGGAGGTGGGGCATTGAGTGTGGGGGATGTGTAAAGGCAGAGGTTGGTGATGACAGGTGGAAACAGAGAAGAGAGGGAAGATTGAGGGAGAGGCTGGAAGGTGATAAGTTGAACCAGATGGCAGAGGGGACAGGAAAGATGGAAGGAATGGGGGGCTTTGGGGGGGAAGAGAAGGAATGCTGGTGGTTCGGTGTGTGGGTGATGAGCAAATGGAAATGAGAATGGTAGACAGAGGAGAGAGGGCCACGGGAAATCAGCAGTGAGTGGGAAAGAAACAGGGTTATCTAAAAGGGGATCATTGATTGAACTTTACCAAATGCACGTCGCTGGCCCAGATTTAGCTCTTAGTGCTAAAGGAAACAAGGGATATGGGGGGAAAAGCAGGAACGGGGTACTGATTTTAAATGATCAGCCATGATCATATTGAATGGCGGTGCTGACTCGAAGGGCCGAATGGCCTACTCCTGCACCTATTTTTCTATGTTTCTAAGTGTGAGGCTCTGCCAATGTCACAAGGCATCATGATTAAAGTACAGATCACCCAACATTCATGCACCAATACTTGCGACTTCTCGCCGTAGAAAGCATGTTATCGCAGCATGGTTTTGGAACAGCTGCATCCAAGACTGCAAGAAATTGCAGAGAATTGTGGACGCAGCCCAGACCATCACATAAACCAACCTCCCTTTCATCTATACTCGGCAAGGCCACCAGCATAATCAAGGACCAGTCTCACCCTCATGTCTCCTCTACCATCAGGAAAGAGGTACAGAAGTGTGAAAACGCACACCTGCAGATTCAGGGTCAGGCATCTGAACCATCCTTTCAACAAGTAGAGAGCGGTCCTGAGCTACTATCAACCTCATGGAAGACCCTTTAATCAAACTTTACTGGACTTTATCTTGCACTAAATGTGATTCCCTTTATCATGTATCTGTACACTGTGAATGGTTCAACTGTAATCATATATTGTCTTTATGCTGACTGGTTAGTACGTAACAAAAGCTTTTCATTGTACCTCAGTACACGTGACAATAAACTAAACCCATGGGCCACTGCCAAAGGATACTCCAACATACTTGGCCCAAGACTACACCATTGTTCTGAAGCATACTGCCAAGGCCGGACATCTTTCACTAGGGAGTGGTGGTTGAATCTTCAGTATGCACAGTCTTTGTATAATGTGACTGTCGGATGATAGCACAAGATGCCTCAATGTGTTGATTACACAGGTGATGCACTTAATTGCTGCGGTTCCCTCGCATGTCGACAGCCATGAATTCCAATGCAGTTAACGTGTACACACTTGAAATATCAGAGAAATTTCCAAAAGGAATTTATTAGGAACCAGATGGGTAACTTTTTGTTTCCACACAAAGGGTGCTGGGTGTATGGAACGAGGTGTTGGAGGAGGCAGTTGAGGCAGGTACTATCACAACCTTTAAGAAACATTTAGACGGGTACATGGATAGGACAGGTTTATAAGGATATGGGCCAAACGCAGGCAGGTGAGACTAGTGTCGATGGGACATGTTGGCCGGTGTGGGCTAGTTGGGCTGAAGGGCCTTTTTGCACACGGTACAACTCTATGACTAGGGGGATTGAGTATAGAAGTTGCGACATTATGTTTCAGTTGTTCTAGACATTGGTGAGGCTGCATTTGGAGTAGTGTGCTCCGTTCTGGTCACCCTGCTATAGGAAGGATGTCATTAAGCTGGAAAGATGGCAGAAAAGATTTACGAGGATGTTGTCAGGACTTGAAGGGCTGAGCTATAGGGAGAGGTTGTGCAGGATAAAACTTTATTCCATGGAGCACAGGAAGCTGTGGAGTGGTCTTATAGAGGTGTATAATATTATGAGGAGAATGGATAGGGTAAATGACCAGAGTCTCTACCCAGGGTAAGGTAATCAAAAACAAGAAGACATAGGTTTAAAGGTTGCAAGACCTTTAATAAAAAGGTTTTATTAATCTTTTAGATTAAGATTTAATAAAAATCCGAGGGGCAACTTTTTCACTCCGAGGGTGGTGGGTATGTAGAGCGAGCTGCAAGAGGAGATGGTTGAGGCAGGTACTATAGTAGTATTTAAAAGACACTTGGACAGGTGTTTAAGAAGGAACTGCAGATGCTGGAAAATCGAAGGTAGACAAAAATGCTGGAGAAACTCAGCAGGTGAGGCAGCATCTTTGGAGCGAAGGAAATAGGCAACATTTCGGGTCGAAACCTTTCTTCAAACCATTCTTGGACAGGTACAAGGATTGGAAAGGTTTAGAGCGATATGGGCCAAATGCAGACAGGTCTAGCTTAGATGAGGCATCTTGGTTGGCATAGATAAGTTGGGCCAAAGCGGCTGTTTCGGTACTGTATGTCTCCATGTACTCTGTACAAGTCAGGCAAGATAACCTTTCTTGCAATTACTCTACATGGCGAATGAAGGTCTCCTTTTTCCCCCATAAAGAGTAGACTTGACAACCACCAACCTTGACAACAATAATAGTCCAAGTTACACGTCACACAGAGAAATTATTCAAAAATATGCAGATTGAGCAAAAAAAGTTGCTGCGATGCAACATTTCCAAAGGTACTTTAAAAAACAACACACATAAATCACCGTTTGAAAAGATAAAAACAATCTATAGGAGGATGTTCTGCTCTCCTAGAAGTTAAGGAGCAATTTGTTTCCCAAAGTTGTCATCACAACTCTTCTCCCAGACAGCAAGAGCTTTCACTGCTGTTCATGGAGCTCGTCGTGAATTTAATGCCCAATATGTAGTGTCCTTTGCTTAGAAGGCAAGGCGGGCAACAGCTAATGTTGACCCAAAATGCTGGAGTATCTCAGCAGGTCAGGCAGCATCCCTGGAAACATGGATAGGTTTCACCCCGAAATATCACATAGCCAGGGATGCCACCTCACCCATAGTTACTCCAGCAATTTGTGTCTATATTTCATAAACCGGCATTTGCAGTTCTCTGTTACTAGTTAATGCTGACCCACCATTCAAGCAACCTCAGTGCCTTTACGTCACTGGAAAGGCGATTTTCAAAGCCTTTGGATTTTCTTCAACTTGTACAATGACGGGCGCATGATCACGTGGCTTTCATTTGGGCGCTTGTTTCCTCTCGGATCCCAAACAAACACACACAGGTTGACCGGATAATTGGTCACTGTAAATTGCCCAGTTATTGGGTAGTTGACTCTGGTGGGAGTTGATCAGACAGCAGGCCGAACAAAACAAAGGGGATTAGTGTAAATGGTGGGTTGACAGCCAGCAGGGACTCGATGGGTTGAAGGGCCTGTTTCCAAGCAGCATCTCTCCATTAATCTGAAGCGATTGGGTGAAGGAACTCGGTCCAGAGCTGGATCCTGAGCTTGGTGTTTCTTTTCACATGGTTCTGACCATCGTTGGCACCAGGCAGTGGGCACATCCAGCGGGCAAGGCAGACAAGACAGGGAGCTACAAATGTTTGGAGTGACAGTGCAGAGCCCATGTACTTAGTGGCTCACCCCTACCTCTCAGTCACACTGCACGGAAACAGGACCTTTGGCCCACTGAGTCCCTTCATTCACTCATTCATCATCGTTGAAAACATTAGCGACACAGTGGTGCTGGTTTCCAACGGGAACGTTGACGGATCATCTTTCCTTACAATGCTGTGTATGACAATGATCGCAACTTCTACTGAAGTGTGGATGGCCGTTGGCTCGCTAGAAGCTCATCCGCCCTTTAACAGGTCTTGATTTTGGTCCTGCTGGGGGTCCGCAGCCCCCTCCTCACCTGGCAAATCAGGTGGGGGAGACGGTTTAGTCGCTGACTATCCGGCCATGGAGCAGGTAGCACGGGATTACATGGTACCCGTGGCGGAGGGAACTTCCCCCGACCTGACCTAACCATCCCTGCTAACTAGTCCCTGCTAACCATCAACCAACCATTTACACAAATCCCATTTTTGTTCTCCCCGCAGCCGACCAAGGTCCCATCTAAACGAGTCCCATTTCATAACTTCATAGGTTCTAGGAGCAGAATAATGCCATTCGGCCCATCAAGTCTACTCCACCGTTCAATCATGGCTGATCCACCTTTCCCTCAAAAAACCAATTCTCCTGCCTTCATCCCATAACTCCGGACACCCGTTTGTCTCATATTCCTTGAAACCTTTCCTATCCATGTACTTGTCCAAGTGTCTTTTAACTGTTTTTCCTCTCCTTCTCACCTTGAACCTCAGCCCTCTGGTATTGATCCCCCACCTTGGGAGAATACACAGAAGGGTAAATTAACCAGGAAATCTCATGTTGTAATATTCGCACACAACCTGAAGTCAGCCCGGAGTTCATACGTTCTCCCTGTGACGGCGTGGGTATTCTCCGGGTGCTCCAGTTTCCTCCACATTCCAAAGATACACAGGTTTGTAGGTTAATTGGCTTCTGTTAATTGTCCCTCTTGTGTAGGATAGTGCTGGTGTAAGGGGTGATTGTTGGTCGGCTTGGATTTGGTGGGTCAAAAGGCCTGTTCCAACGCGGTGTCTCTAAACTATGCCACACTGAACTCTGCTACACTAATCTATGTTAAACTACACTACAATGTAATAAAGACACCAAGCTTTTTTTCCCAAAATGTTGACAAGTAATTCTTCACCTTGAGCTGAGAGAAAGGTAGTAGGACAGTCGTGCTTGGTGTCACCAACATAATGGGACAATTGTCAAGAACACGGACTACCTCGACAGATGACAATGTATTCCAAACATCTGGCTGAACGTGACATCTGCTGCCCTTTGTGCCACGTGATGGATGTGCTGGAGGGGAACAGCTGGATGTGCCTAAAATGCTGCAGGAGGCTTGGCTTCCAGCGATCTACAGGAGTCGCAGCCTCATAAAGTGGTGAACACTGCCCAGTCCACCATGGGTACTGACCACCCCACCATCGCAGGGATCTACAGGAGTCGCAGCCTCAAAAAGGCAGCCACCATCATCAGAGACCAACACCACCCTGGCCACACACTCATTTCACTCCTGCCATTGGAAAACAAGTCTTGGAGTCCGAAAAAAGTAACATCCAGGTTCAGGAGCAGCTTGTTCCCTACAACCATCAGGTATTTAACACTACAACCTCCAAACTACATAGACATGGGGACATTGTTTTTGTCTTTGCACTTTTATTGTTTGTTTGCTTATATGTGATTTTTTTTTTTGATGACTGGGGACAAATCACACTGTCCCTCGCCAACAATCGACCTATCAGGGAATCACCCTGACCGGGGTTATCTGTGGCTGTCATTGATTTTCCCTGGTCTTTTCTTGCTTCCAATCCCCCCCCCCCCCACCCACACACACACACATACACAGTCTGAAGAAGGGCCCCAACCTGAAACGTCTCCTATCCATTTTCTCCAGAGATGCTGCCTGACCCACTGAGCTATTCCATTCAGAATCTGCAGTTCCTTTTTTATTACATTTTATTGGATTTGATGTACCTCAGTTACTGCGCAGGCCAGAAATTCCCCAGTCTCACTCCACAGCTGAATCTCAATTAGATCATTACCTATCTTGCCAAGAAATGCTCAATCTACTTGGTGCAAACTCCCCTGATCTACAAGGCTGGGAGTCAGCATTTACACCACACCTTTTATTTAGCAAATCCAATTTGTTAAATGATATACACAGAAGCATTATCTTTAAGGAAGCATATTTGAGGGGGGAGCTTTATCTGCAAATGAGCACAGTGCCAGAGACCCGGGTTCGATCCTGACTATGGGTGCTGTCAGTACGGAGTTTGTACGTTCTCCCTGTGACTGTTTCTCAGGATGCTACCGGTTTCCTCCCACCTTCCAAAGACGTGCAGGTTCGTAGATTAATTGGATTCTGTAAATGGTCCTAAGAGTGTAGGATTGAACTAGTGTACGGCTGAAAGGCCTGTTTCCATGCTGTATCTCTAGGTTAATTGGCTTCTGCAAAGGTGTAGTGGGTGTGTGAAAGTGGGATAACTTTGAATGTGTATGGGTGATTGCTGGTCGCCACAGACTCGGTGGGCCGAAGGGCCTGTTTCCACATTGTATCTCTAAACTAAACTGAACTAAATGAGAGAGAAGGGGATTTTTGGGGAGGACAAAATGATGTGAAATGGGAGGATGCTGAAACCAAACAAAGGCACAGACGTTAAGCCTAACGGATTCTACAATGCTGTGAAATTCTGCGCGAGAGAAGAACAGAAACCATGCCAAAAACCCAGCAAGCAGCAAGATGAAACAGTTGGCAGCATTCTGCACTTGGATAAAGGCGGCTCTGTAGAAGAAATGCAAGCAAAGCAATGCGGAGAGCTGACAATTCTGTCCTTGCATCAGGAATACATTCATCTGCACATTCTGTGAGGGTTACACAGAGGGACAGTTTCCAGCAGTCAATTAGCCTGGTGTTGCCAGTGCACGGTCTGGTAACATATTCAAACAGCGACTCAGCCCCGACAATGCACACACGCACACAGACGGCAGGAAAGGACACCGGCTTAAAAAGGTCAAGAGAATTTAAGTAATTGTTGGTTAACACTCTCGTTAGGAATTGAGCCCAGATTTGATTATTACGTAAAATATTCAACAAGCATTCCTCATTTTAGACAACAATTAGTTTAGTTTTTTCTGAAGAATCCCATTTCTAGGGGGGGGTTGACTGAATTAAAAGTTGTATAAAACGTCCACATTTAATCCAATTTAACATCC
Source organism: Malacoraja senta (assembly GCA_038087875.1). Lineage (NCBI taxonomy): Eukaryota > Metazoa > Chordata > Chondrichthyes > Rajiformes > Rajidae > Malacoraja > Malacoraja senta. Next base: position 67,946,014 of record CM075979.1, on the reverse strand, counting down.
CTCTACTACACCCTTCCCCACCCACCCACCCCAAAACCTTCCCTGTCCCTCCACACCCTTGCCCACCCCTTCCACCCTGTCCAAAAGTATTTTAAAAGTTGTAAGTGTATCCTCTTCTATAGTTTCCTCTGGCAGCTCACTCCAAGTATGGACTACCCTCTAGGCAAAAAAGTTAAGGCTCTTAAATCTCTCCCCCCCCCCCTTCCACGCTGTATTTCTAATGTCTAAGGAGAATTTTGTGCTAAAATCTCCGCGTGAATCTCCAAAGCACAACCTTCTGACTCAGAGGAATCAATGCTCTAAGGTTAACCTCCACCAACAATATGACTAACCCATACCCCACAATGGGGAGAAAGACTGAGCATTAACTTTCATCCATGCCCCTGATGATATTGTACCTCTTAAGATCTGTACAGCTTATAGAATTCCTCTTAACCCCCCCCCCCTCTCAACCCACCAGGAAGGGGGAAACAGGAACTATACATTGATTCATTATTCTACTCCACAACAGGTAAAAAAGTGAAATAAAAGTGCTTTGGTATTTGTGGGAATTACATCCTATAGTCTGGAAAATAGGACAACAAACTCTAAGATGCCAGATTATCAGAGTTTTACCGTATCTAGTTTTAGGTTCTTATATGCCATCACTTAAATCAAAAGACCTTGGTTCAATCCTGACCCACGGGTGCTGACTTTATGGAGTTTGTACGTTCTCGGACCTCGTGTACCTGGAACCGCATGGGTTTTCTCCGGCTGCTCCGGTTTCCTCCCACATCCCAAAGACGTGCAGGGTTGTAGGTTGATTGGCTTCAGTAAATTGTCCCTAATGTGTAGGATAGAAGTAATGTGTGAGGATCACTGGGTCCGCGTGGTCTCGGTTGGCCAAGGGGACTGTTTCCCTGCTGCATCTCCAAACTGAACTAGAAGTCTGAGACTTTGGGAACAGATTGCACAGCACGGAGGCCTTTCTGAACAATGCATGCTCTTCAACGGTAGACAAAAATGCTGGAGAAACTCAGCGGGTGAGGCAGCATCTATGGAGCAAAGGAAATAGGCAACGTCTCGGGTCGAATTTTCTTTGCCTATTTTCTTCGCTCCATAGATGCTGCCTCGCCCGCTGAGTTTCTCCAGTATTTTTGTCTACCTTTGATTTTCCAGCATCTGCAGTTCCTTCTTAAACATGCTCTTCAAGACTAGTTTAGTTTGAATTTTATTTTACAAAAACAATGTGGAAACTGGCCCTTTGGCCCACCGAGTCGGCACCGATCAGTGACCACCTCGTACACTAGCACTATCCTACACACTAGGGACAATTTACAATTTTTACCAAATCCAATTAACCTACTAACCTGCATGTCTTGGGAATGTGGGAGGAAATTGGAGCACAGGAAACTAGAAACTGCGGCACAGCGGTAAAGTTGCTGCCTTGCAGTTCCTCCTACACTCCAAAAACTTACAGGTCGGCGCGGACTCGGTGGGCCGAAGGGCCTATTTCCATGCTGTATTTCTAATGTCTAAGGAGAATCTCCGTGCAAGTCTCCAACGCACAACCTTCGGACTCAGAGGTATCAATGGTCTACGGTTAACCTCTACCTCTATGAACATGCTCGCACATATCACACTGGGAAAAATTGAAATCTTATGGTTAATACCTTCCAAATGCACCGGGAGCCAATGTAATTTTGTTCCTCTTATTTAAGCACGGTCCAGCCTTGGGTATCTGCATGTTATTGTGAGAATAAACCAGGAACCTAAACTTAATACTTAACTCATGGTGAACAGAATTAGTCAAAAATATCACAAACCAGGAACTAATCAACAAATCCAGAACAACATGCTCTCAGCTGCTCATTACACAAAGCAAGCAAGTTCCAAACAGTACAACAGAATCTCAAGAGAGAGGTTGTTTGGCCCTTTCGGCCTCTTTAGAAAGAACTCTTCAATAAGGGCGGCACTGTGATGCAGCTGGTGGAGCCTCTGCCTCCCAGCGCCAGGGACCCAGGTTCAATCCTGACCTTGGGTGCTGACTGCGTGTGGAGTTTTGCACATTCTCTATGACTGCGTGGGTTTCCGCCGGGTACTCCGGTTTCCTCCCACATCCCAGAGTCGTGCGGGTTTGCAGGTTAATTGGCACTCTGTAAATTGCCCCTGGAATGCAGGGAGTGGAAACGAAAGTGGGATAACATAGAACGAGGCCAGAGTGGACTCAGTGAACAGGCCACAGTGGACTCAGTGGGTTGAAGAGCACGTTTCCATGCTTAGTTTAGTTTAGAGATACAGCGTGGAAACATGCCCTTTGGCCCTCCGAGCCCATGCCAACCATCTATCACCCGTGCACTAGTTCTATCCTACACACTAGGGACAATTCACAGAAGCCAATTAACCTACAAACCTGCACATGTTTAGAATGTGGGAAGCACCCTGAGAAAACCCAAGCGGTCACAGGGAGAACGTACAAACTCCATACAGACAGCATACATAGTTAGTTTCTATGCCGCTGTGCCACTGTGCTGCATCTTTAAACCCTCGCTCCCCCCTAGCCCCCCCCCCCCACCCCTTGCTTCCTCCTCTCAACACTGGCAAATCTCTCCTTCACATACTTTTGAAGATTGAGCTCCAGAAAATGAAAGGTTAGTACCAATCAGCAGGCAGTGTGCAGTCAGCAAGAAACTCTGAACATTGATTGCCGCAATGGAGCTTCAGTAATAGCCACTGGACTTGCACACCAGGTCTGAAGGAATGGCTGCAACATCAAAGGATCGACAGCAGTCATGGACAGCTTCCAACGGTGCCAAATTAAAATACTTAAAACCTGCTGTTAACTCTTGTGGGATCTGCAGTGCGATCATTAAATGTACCTGCAGAGTGGACCTGAACCCAGTTATGCTTCACAAGCTTGCTATGCACAAACTTGGCTGCTCTACTCCTTTTCATTTAAATAATTACTCTTCCGTCTGAAAATTACTTCATTGGATGTAAAGCACTTTGGCCTGGTGCCAGGAAAATAAGCCAAAACTGCTTTTATTTTGGAATCCGTCACAGTCTGAAGAAGGGTCCGACCTGAAACATCACCCATCCATTTTCTCCAGACGTGCTGCCTGACCCGCTGTGTTACTCCAGCACTTGGTGTCTATCTTCGACATTCATCCATTGGGCGGCAGAGTAGCGCAGTGGGTAGAACTGCTGCCTCACAGCGCCAGAGACCTGGGTTCAATCCTGACCTTGGGTGCTGTTTGTGTGGAGTTTGTACGTTCTCCCTGTGACCTCGTTGGTTTCCTCTGGTGCTGCAGTTTCCTCACACGTCTCAAAGAGGGATTGGTAAATTGTAGGTCAATTGGCCCTCTGCAAACTGCCCCTAGTGTGCAGGGACGTTACTTTAGACATACAGAATGGAAACAGGCCTGTCCGCCCACCGAGTCCATGCTGACCGGCGATCCCCATACACTAAGCGCTATCCTTACACATTGTAGCCCATCGTATGTGCTGTATCTCTAAACTCCAAAAGCAAGTCAGGCATATCTCTGGAGAACATGGATAGGTGGCATTTCTTATTTGTGTTCTCTAGAGATGTTGCCAGACCCGCTGAGTTACACCAGTATCCGAAACTGGATAAATTTTGCCTTATGTAATCTCCACCCACGTTCACTTTACATACTTGGTTTCGCAATGCCTTCAGAACTGTAAGAACGCCCAGGCTCAAAGGATCTGACAAACATTCCACTATAATCTGTCAGTACAGTCTGCATTGAGCCCCTCAATAGGACCCTGACTGACCTTCTAACTCAGCGCCACTTTCTTGCAACAATCCTTCAAAATATAGACACAAAAAGCTAGAGTAACTGAGCGAGTCTGGTAGCATCTCAGGAGAAAAGGAATGGGTGACGTTTCAGGTTGACACCTTTCTTCAGACCGAGAGTCAAGGGGGAGGGAAACTAGAGGTAGGAAAAGGTTCAGAACAATTAAGCTGCCCAAGCGAAATAGGTGGTGTTGTTCCTCCAATTTGCATGGGGCCTCACTCGCCCAGGACAGAAAGGTCAGGGTGGGAATGGGAGTTCCTAAATTCCCTTAATATCAAAACATCCATCAAGGGTGCCACCACAGTGCTATAAGAAAGCCTGGGGCATTCACTTCCTACTTTACACTCTCATTTGACTCATTTACAGATGTCAATGGTGCAGTAAGGAGAAAGATCAACAGTCAACACCAGATGAATCAAAATGGCTTTGTTCCTGATTGTGGCGTTTAGAATTGAGTCAACAGGAAACCTCCTGGCAACATCCTGGAGTGAAGTGAAACTGCCGTGAGGAAAAAATGTTAAGCCATTGGAGCGATTGGCAGAGAGACTGAACGACACAGCTCATGAATATTCAATATAAATCCAGCATTTACACGTCATGTTTTTCCAATGTGTTTGCACAGTTGCCACAAATGCAAAGTTTCCCGACCAAACATTCAAAACCTGTCCTCTATTGAGATCTGCATTGCAAAATGTGCATTACTGGCTAGATGATGGATATGATTTTTATGTTCTTAGGGTATGGACAGTTTTAAGAACAAGTGCTGTTTTGTCGAACTTGTATGTAATGTTATGGAACATTATAGGTTATGGAGCATATTAAATCCAGTCCACCAAGCAACCTTGGCCCACTGCAGTTTAGTTTAGTTTAGAGATAGAGCACGGAAACAGGCCCTTCGGCCCACCGATCATCGTACACTTGCACCATTCTACACACTAGGGACGATTTACAATGTTTGCCTACAAACCTGTACGTCATTGGTGTGTGGGAAGAAACCAGTGCACCCACGCAGTCAAGGGGAGAACATATAAACTCCATACAGACAGCAACCATAGTCAGGATTGAACCCGGGTCTCTGGCCCAACGTAAGGGAGTACAGCTCGATCTGCCGAACCTCCCTCGTGGCAGCGACCTGCATGCTAAACCGTTGAACCATTGCTGCACTCTCTCTGTCATAAATATATCCTTAGGTTCAGAGACTAGAACTGTAAACAATATTTCCAGATGCAGCCTCACCAGGGCTGTGTGTAATTGGAGTAAGATGTACTCACAAATGTAGGAAACTATTCGTGCCTGCACTGGATCTTGGAAATAGCTATCCCATTACATTCAACTCCGTGATATTTTTCCTGCAAGTATTATTTCCTC
>CM075979.1:67897346-67940649 GCA_038087875.1 Malacoraja senta | reverse complement strand
TGAAGGAAGGGTTGTCAGACACGAGAACGTCACCTATTCCATTTCTCAGAGACGCTGCCTGACCGGCAGAGTTTCTGCAGCATTTTGTGACCATCTACTCCTATTTGACCCGAGTGTGGTCCTTTGAGAGAGTAGTTAACCACGTGGCTGCAAATGTGAAGGTGCATACAGACTGAACCAGATAAAGACAACAGTTCCAAGAAGCCAAAAAAGCAAGACGCTGAACATTTGAAAAAGGAACAGAATGTGGCAAGACCTTCGGGTGGCACAGTGGCCAGTGTTAGAGCTGTCTTACAGCGCCAGAGACCCAGGTTCTATCCTGACTATGGGTGCTGTCTGTGTGGAGTTTGTATGTTCTCACTGTGACTGCATGGGTTTTCTCCGGGTGCTTCGGTTTCCTCCCACACTCCAAAGGCGTGCAGGTTTGTAGGTTAATTGGCTTCGGTAAAAATTGTAAATTGTCCCCAGTTTGTAGTGCTAGTGTACAGTGATCACTGGTTGATACCGACTCGGTGGGCCGAAGAGCCAGTTTCCATGCTGTATCTCTAAAGTTGTAAAATCATACCTATTCCTATTTGGCCCTAGTGTGGTCATTTGACAGTGTAGTTAGCCACATGGTTGTAAATCTTAAGTTAGATGTAGAGTAGACCAGATAAGGCAACACCTTCAAGAAGCCAAAACAAATGCTGGAAATCTGAATCAAGAGCAGAAAATGCCAAAGAAACAGTCGAGGTCAGGCAGCATCTGCGGAAAGGGAAGCAGATTTCCTTCCTTGCCGTACATCAGGGGAGCTATTGTGGTTTTAAACCCATTGCACTGGTTTCATAGAAAAGTTTTAAATTCAAGATTCACTTAATTGCATGTTGGGATTCCTTGGTTGCATGGTGGGATCTGAACTCAGTGTCCAGAGAATTAGTCCTTAGCGGCTGATCACACACAAAAACTGGGTGTACGCAGGGGTTTTTCCTCTTCATCCCAAGGTGCTGGAGGCCGATGCGATCGTGGCATTTAAGAGGCTTTTAGATAGGCACATGGATATGCAAGGAATGGAGGGATATGGATCACGTGCAGGCAGAAGACATTTGTTTTTCTTGGCATCAAGTTCGGCACGGACATGTGCTGGAATAACTCAGGCAGCATCTCTGGAGGAAAAGGATGGGTGACGGCTTGAGTCGGAACCCTTCCTCAGACTGAAGTGGTGGTGGGAGGGGGGGGGGGGGGGCGAAGGGAAACTTGAAAAGGCCAGAACAAATCAAGGCCAGCAACAGATGACCAAGGAAGGGTGGAGTAATGGCCCATTGCTGGCTGAGGAACGAGAGGGATTCAGGGATATGAACAGTGAAACTGGTAGGACGACTAGGGTGGGGGAGGAGGGGGAAGAGAGGGAATGCAAGGGTTACTTGAAATGAGAGAAATCAATGTTCATACCACTGCTGCCCAAGTGAAATATGAGGTGCTGTTCTTCCGATATGTGTGTGGCCACACTTTGACAGTGGAGGAGGCCCAGAACAGTAAGGTCAGTCTGGGAATGGGAAGGGAGTTAAATGTTTGACAACCGGAAGATCGCGTAGGCCAAGGCGGGCCGAGCGTAAGTGTTCAGCGAAACAATCGCTCAGCAGTATGAATGTTGATTTCTCTAATTTCAATTAATTCCTGCATTTACTCTCTCTGCCCCTCCCTCACCCTAGTCATCCTGCTAATTCCACTGTTTGTATCCCAGTATCCCTCTCGAAACCCGATGATCCTAGCTTGCACCCCATTCACCCATTACCCCGGCCCCTGCATTAGCAGCACCATCAAATTGAAAGTTCTATTCAATATGAAAAAAACATTTGGACAAACACACGAATAGGAACTGTTTAGAGGGAAATGGGTCAAACGTGGGCAGGTGGGACCAGCATCAATGGGTCACCTTGGTCAGCATGGGCAAGTTGGGCTGAAGGGCCCGTTTCTGTGCTGTGTGAATATTATTTTCAGTGGCTTCTGCTGACATCTTCTGAGCATCTCACAAACTCTAACTCAGGGGATACGGGGAGAAGGCAGGAACGGGGTACTGATTGTGGATGATCAGCCATGATCACATTGAATGGCGGTGCTGGCTCGAAGGGCAGAATGGCCTACTCCTGCACCTATTGTCTAACCCTCAACCCCCCGCCACAATCTTCCCACCACACTTCCCTGTCCATCCATCTTCAAGGCACATTCATCTGGTGATGTCTTGTGCAGGAAGGAACTGCAGATACGGTTTACACCGAAAACAGACAAAATGCTGTGGTAACTCAGTGGGTCAGGCAGCATCTCCAGAGAAAAGGAATAGGGAACCTATCGGGTCGAGACCCTTCTTCCGACTGATAGTCAGGGGAGGAGGGAAACTAGAGGTATGAAAAGGTACACCGAACAAAAGAATCAAAGGTCTAAAAGAAATCAAAGCCAGCACCATGACTAATGAAAGGTGGAGCCCACAATGGTCCATTGTTGGCTATAGAAAGGGTGATAACGAGGGATATGAACAGTTAAACTAAGCAGGACAAAAGTGAAACTAGTAGGATGACTAGGGTGGGGGTAGGACGGAGAGAGAGGGGATGCAGGGGAATGTTTTGTACAGGTTGGTATCAAGCTTAATGCATCAAAACTGCCATGAAGTGTCCGTAGACATTGTACAATGTAAAAATGAAGCAAGCAGTACTTGTTTGGTTTAATCTAGTTTAAAGATACAGTGCGGAAACACCAAGGCCACGGCGCTCAGCGATCCTTGCACACTAGTACTATCCTACACACACTAGGGGCAATTTATTATTTTTACCAAGCTAATTAACCTACAAACCTGTACATCTTTGGTGTCATAAGGTCATAAGTGATAGGAGTATAACTCGGTCCATCAAGTCTATTCCACCATTCAATCATGGCTGATCTATCTCTTCCTCGTAACCCCATTCTCCTGCCTTCTCCCCATAACCCCTGACACCGGTACTAATCAAGAATCTATCTATCTCTGCCTTAAAAATATCCACTGACGGCCTCCGCAGCCTTCTGTGGCAAAGAATTCCACAGATTTACTAACCTCTGACTAAAGAAATTTCTCCTCATCTCCTTCCTAAAACAACGTCCTTTAATTCTGAGGCTATGACTCTCCCACTAGTGGAAACATCCTCTCTATATCCGCTCTATCCAAGCCTTTCACTATTCACTATAATAGCCTGAACTATTATGTTTCAATGAGGTCCCCTCTTATTCTTCTAACTCCAGCGAGTACAGGCCCAGTGCCTACAAACGCTCATCATTGGTTAACCCATTCATTCCTGGGATCCTTCTTGTAAACCTCCTCTGGACCCTCTCCAGAGCCCCGCACATCCTTCCTCAGATATGGTGCCGAAAATTGCTCACAATAGTGTAGGTGGACACCGGAGCACCCGGAGAAAGCCCATGCGGTCACAGGGAGAATGCACAAGCTCCGTAGTCAGGATCAAACCCGGGTTTCTGGCGCCGTAAGGCAGCAACTCTATCGCTGCGCCACCGTGCTGACCGTGTTATCATTTCTGATTATTGGTCCCTGTCAGTGGAAACATTCTCTCCCAATCTGCTGTCAAAAACATCTCATTCTGACCACTTCTATTAAATTCCTCCAACTTTCGCTGCTCCAGAATACATTCAGATTCTCTGCGCCTCCACTGAACTGAAGTCCCTTCACCCAGGTGTTTTCCTGTTGAAATGTCCGCCCCAGCTTGTCCCTGACCTTCGTATCCTCCTCATACTGTGGTGTCTGGAGTTAAAAAAACAATACCCCAGCAGGCGAACAAGGAAAGGTTCAGCTGAAGTTCCTTTCCCACACTCAGCCGGATTTGGAAATTACAGGCGCACACAATAAGTTAATAAAGGAGTAGAATTCAGCCCATCAAGTCTACTTGTATTTTTTTTTTGAGATTCTATGCATTGTAAGGTGTCCTTGGGTTTTAGAAAGGCGCCAGTAAATAAAATGATTATTATTATTATTATTATTACTCTGACATTCAATCGTGGCTGATTTATCTTTCCCTCTCAACCCCATTCTCCTGCCTTCTCCACAGATTGACCACCCTCTGACTAAACGACATTGCTCCTCATCTCCTTTCTAAAGATACATCCTTTTATTCTCAGGCTCTGCCCTCTGGTCCGAGGCTCCAGGCAAACATCGTCTCCGCATCCACTCCACCCAGGCCTTTCGTTATTTGCTACGTTTCAATGAGGTCACCCCTTATCCTTCTAAACTCCAGCGAGTACAGGCCCAGTGCCGTCAAATGCTCATCATATGTAACCCAATCATCCCTGGAATCATTCCCAAATATTTGGCAATATTTCCACACAGCAGAAAATTAATCATTTGGTAGACTTTAGAGATACAGCGCAGAAAAGGGACCTTCAGCCCACTGAGTCCAGGGCCGACTAGCGATCACCCTGTACTCTACACACTAGAGACTATTTACAATTTTTAGTGAAGCCAATTAACCTACAACCCTGTACGTCTTTGGAGTGCGAAAGAAAACTGGAGCACCCGGAGAAAATCCACCCGGTCAAAATGAGAACGTATAAACTTCATACAGACAGCACCCGAAGTCAGGATTGAACCTAGTGTCTGGCACTGTGAGGCAGCAGATCTACCCGCTGCGTCACCGTGCGATCCTCTTGGTGTGATGGCTGAGAGCTTCCATTAAAAAAATTAAAAAAAAACAGAATTAGCAAGACACAAGAAATAAATATCTTTGCAGCTGCCTCACATTTATAAAGAGCTATAATACGCAGCTCTAACTGTGTTTTTATTTTCTTTTAAAAGAAGCCCTCGGGAAATAGGAGCCATCAGTCACCGAGTCAAAGGCAAGCTGGTGGGGCTCCACATCTGTTGTGCAGCTACAAAGATTCTCCAGTTACAGCCTCATTGTTCGCCTGCGAGCTCAAACGGACCAGAGTTGCAATCCCCTTTTCACCACTGCAATGACCCCATCGTTCAACATCCGCCTCTCACCCACAACCCCCCCCACCTCCCTCCCCCAACTTTAAAGGCGTTTGAAAGCTGGGACTAGATGCACTGGCACCCTGCTTTTCACTGTGCATGTTGGAAAGAAGTGCAGATGCTGGTTCATAGTGCAGATAGACACAAAATGCGTGGGTAACTCAGTGGGTCAGGCAGCCTCTCTGGAGAAAAGGAAAAGTGCGATTCCGGGCGGAACCAGTCTTCAGACTGACGTTTTAGCTCAGTACCCTTTTTCAGACTATTCTCCAAAGTCTAAGCTTTTCACTGTACCTTGGTACACGTGATAATAATAAAATAATAATAATAAACCAAACTAACTAAACTAGCTATCCAGAAAGGACAAAAAAATAGTAGGGGTTTGTGACCCAGTTTAGTTTATTAATTGGTCAACCACTGAACTGTGGCGCAGGTGGTGGAGCCACTGCCTCACAGTGCCAGGATTGGATCCTGACTTTAGATTTCAGAGATACAGTGTGAAAAAAGGCCCTTCAGCCCACCGAGTCCTTGCCAACCAACGATCATCACCCTGTACACCAGGGGTCGGCAACCTAGTTCTGCATAGGGGCCGGACGCCTGTCTGTGAGCGGATGGCGGGCCACATCTCTCACATGTACACATGGGTCCTGCCCCCATCCCGCCCCGGATGGCAGGCATCAAATCACGTGTTCACAGAAGGTAGTGCTGGAGAATTTGAGCGGGTGGGGCAGCCTCATGCAATCTATGCATGTCTCACCCGCTGAGTTTCTCCAGCATTTTTGTCCACATTCGATTTTTCCAGCATCAGCAGTTCTTTCTTAAACGTGTTCACAGAAGGTGCGCGACCGTGCCGGTGGTTTTGCGCAGGATGCCATACAGCCAGAGCTCGACCGCGATAACGGCGGGCTCTCGGGACAGGCCGGACGATTACGGGGGGAAAAAAAATCAGCCTGCGGGCCGGATGATTTTGGGTTACGGGCCGCATTCGGCCCGGGGGCCTTAGGTTGCCGACCCCTGCTGTACACTAACAACATCATACACACCAGGTACAATTAACCATTTTACCAAAGCCAATTAACCTACAAACCTGTACATCTTTGGAGTGTGGGAGGAAACTGGAGCACCCGGAGAAAACCCACCTGGTCATCAACTTCATGACTAATTTCCATCCTGCACTCAATTCACCTGGACCACCTCCGACATCTCCCAACCGTTTCTGGATCTCACCATCTCCATCACAAGAGACAGACTATCGACTGACATCTGCTACAAATCTACTGATTCCCATAGCTATCTAGACTACACTTCTCCCCACCCTGTTTCCTGTAAAGATTCTATCCCCTACTCCGTTTGTCTATGCCACATCTGCGCCCATGATGAGGTTTTCCATACTAGATCATCGGAGATGTCCTCATTCTTTAGGAAACGGGGGTTCCCCTCTTCCATTATAGATGAGGCTCTCACTAGGGTCTCCTCGATATCCCGCAGATCCGCTCTTGCTCCTCCTCCCCCCATTCGTAACAAGGACGGTCCCCCTTGTTCTCGCCTTTCACCCCAGCCGTCGAATACAGCATATAATCCTCCAACACTTTCGCCACCTCCAATGGGATCCCACTACTGGCCACATCTCCCCATCTCCACCCCTTCTACTTTCCGCACAGACCATTCCCTCCGCAACTCCCTGGTCAACTTGTCCCTTCCCACCCAAACCACCCCCTCCCCAGGTACTTTCCCCAGCAACCACAGTAGATGCAACACCTGTCCCTTTACCTCCCCTCTCGACTCCATCCAAGGACCCCGACAGTCTTTTCAGGTGAGGCAGAGGTTCATTTGCACCTCCTCCAACCTCATCTATTGTATCCGCTGTTCCAGGTGTCAACTTCTGTACATCGGTGACACCAAGTGCAGGCTCGGTGATCATTTCGCTGAACACCTCCGTTCAGTCCGTCTTAACCTACCCGATCTCCCGGTTGCTCAGCACTTTAACTTCCCCTCCCATTCCCAATCTGACCTTTCTGTCCTGGGCTTCCTCCATTGCCAGAGTGAGGCCCAGCACAAATTGGAGGAACAGTACCTCATATTTTGCTTGGGTAGCTTACACCCCAGCGGTATGAACATTGACTTCTCTAAGTTCAAGTAGCCCTTGCTTTCCCTCTCTCTCTCCATCCCCTCCCCAGTTCTCCCACCAGTCTTACTGTCTCTGACTACATTCCATCTCTGTCCCGCCCACTCCCCTGACATCAGACTGAAGAAGGGTCTCGACCCGAGACGGCACCCATTCCTTCTCTCCAGAGCAGATGCCAGTCCCGCCAAGTTATCCAGCATTTTGTGTCTACACACGCTAGTTCTTTCCTACATACTAGGGACAATTTACAGAAGTCAATTCACCTATAAACCCACACATCTTTAGGATGTGGGAGGAAACATGAGCACCCAGAGGAAACCCACGCGGTCACAGGGAGAACGTACAAACTCCATACAGACAGCACCTGTAGTCAGGATCGAACCCGAGTCTCTGGCGTTGTGGGGCAGCAACTCCACCAGCTGCCCTTGCAAAATCTTATTAGAGCATCACCTAAATAAATACAATGCTGCAGAAGCAGGCAATCTTAACCATGGCTGTAATGGAAGGCATGAGCTAGCCACAAGCAAACAGAGGAAGGTTCAACTCAGGAGAAAAACAGTTTTCTCGCCAGCTGCAAGGCATCAAATGTGCAGGAAAAAACTGCAGATGCCGGTTTAAATTGAAGGTTGACACAAACTGCTGGAGTAACTCAGCGGGACAGGCAGCATCTCTGGAGAGAAGGAATGGGTGACATTTCGGGTCGAGACCCTTCTTCAGACTCAAATGCTCTTGGTGTAAGGAATGGACTGAGTGGCGGGCTCCAATACCTTCAGCAAGTTGTCTTTCTCACCCCTGGGATACAGGAATTCAACCCCCACTGGCAGCAAAAACATCTCTCTGACAGAACGCTCTGGCCAACTCCCGCAGGGCGTGGGACAGAAGCACAAACACAATATCACTGGATAACTGGCATCAAAATGGCAGAGCTGCCGGCTGTCTGGAATTGTGAAATGTGCGGTTGGTTCCAGTCCCGTAACCGAGCCTTGTTGATAGATGCAATTAAAGTTAGCAATAATAAAAATAATCAGGAGGAATATACAAACACACTATCCTTAAAACTGCACAGTTGAATAAAGTAGTACAGATCTCAACCACATTTATAATTTTATCACAAAAAAGGTAAACTACCGGAAGAACTCCACAGCGTGGCACAATCGTGCAGCAGTAGAGTTACTGCCTTACAGCGCCAGAGATCTAGGTTCTATCCCGACTACGGGTGCTTTCTGTACAGTTTGTACATTCTCCCCGTGACCTGCGTGTGTTTAGTTTAGATATAGAGCGGAAACAGACTCTTCGACCCACCACTACACACTAGGACAATTTACAATTTTTACCAAAGCCAATTAACCTACAAACTTTTGGGATGTCGGAGGGGAGAACGTACAAACAAACTCCGTACAGACAGCACTCATAGTCAGGATTGAACCTGGGTCTCTGGCGCTGGGAGGCAGCAACGCTACTGCTGCACAACCGTTGCCACCCACTGGTGCTCCGGTTTCCGCCCACACTCCAAAGATTTATTGGTTAATTGGCTTCAGTAAAGATTATAAATTGCCCCAAGTGTGCAGGATAGCGCTAATGTACGGGGTGATCGCTGGTCGGCATGGATTCGTTGGGCCGAAGGGATTTTTCTGCGGTGTATCTTTAAATTAAACTAAACTCTAAGCTACGCTGTTTGTCTCGTCAATGTTAGGCTTCATGGGAGCAGCGCAGGAGGCAGAGGCCAGAGAGGGAACTGAACTGACGAAGGCATGCAGCTGAGGGCAGGATCGCTCCCTTTGTAGCTTGCCATGATACCTTTCAGGTCACGCACAATCTGGTCAGCTTTTCTTTGTCTTCCTGTCATTCTGCCCTGTGGATCAATTATCTACTACCAAGTAAAGTGGGCTAGTGAGAAGCCATGGGGTTCTACAAACAGCACGGGGATGATGCACCAGGGTAACTCATCTACAGAGTGTGTCTATCACTGCAATTCCCGGCATTTACTGCCCATTCGACTGAGCAACTTCCAGGGGTGTTCCAATAAGTAGGAAAGCTTTAGAGGGACATGGTAAATGGGACCAGCTTGGAAGGAGCATCTTGAGCACAGACATGTTGGGCCGAAGGGCCTGTTTCCTCTTGTAGGACTGTACGACTCAAAGAATCCACGGCGGCACAGTGGTAGAGTTGCTGCCTTACAGTGCCAGAGACCCTGGTACAGAGTTTGTACGTTCTTCCCGTGACCACGTGGATTTTGTCCAGGAGCTCCGGTTTCCTCCCACACTCCAAGACGTGCAAGTTCATAGGTTAATTGGCTTCTGTACATTGTAAATTGCCCCAAGTGTGTGGGATAGTGCTAGTATACAGGGTAATCGCTGGTCGGCACGGACTCGATAGGCCAAAGGGCCTGTTTCTGCACTGTGTCTTTAAAGTCTAAAGTCTAGATCAGCCCTTTGCATTACTTTTTCAGTACGGTGATCACGTATGCTCCTGTTATCCATGTAGTGAGAATTTGGGGGAAAGGGGTGGTGCTTCCATTTTGGTAAGAGCAACTGGGTCAGTCCTTTTCAAAAAATGGAGATAGAGTTCTGAAGAAACTAGGGTACATTTACAGGAGCATTAATGTGGAATATTTCAAGCCATCTGTTATTCACTGTACATCATTTCCAAGTATCAGTAAAGAAAAAGCACAGGTTAGTTTTCAACTGGAAGCACAACAATCACAACTTCAAACAGAGTTGATTTCAGAACCAACAATTCAATCATCTATTCATCCACACCAGTGAAAACTCTGGAGAACACATTTTTATTTATTTTTCTCTTCAAACAATTATATACAAAAGTGACTCTCGATGTTGCAGGACAAGATAATTAGTTATTTTAAAAATCCGTCATCTTCAGGGTACATGCAGATAATAAAACATGAAAGGCAGCTTTTGTTTCCACCAGAGTCTAGGACCAGAGGGCACAGCCTCAGAATAAAAGGACGTACATTTACAATGGTGATGATGAGGAATTTCTTTAGCCAGCGGGGGGGGGGGGGTGGCGAATCTGTGGAATTCATTGCCACAGATGGTGGTGGAGGGCAAGTCATTGAGTATATTTAAAGCAGAGATTGATAGGTTCTTGATTAGTAAGGGCATCAAAGGTTACAGGGAGAAGGCAGGAGAATGGGGTTGAGAGGGAAAAATAGATCAGCCATGAACGAATGGTCGAGCAGCCTCGGTGGTCCGAATGGAATAATAGTGCTCTTATGTCTCATGATCTGTGTCTATCTTTAATACAAATAATCTATTTGAGGTCATTATGGTAATGCGGAGAGATTGGACAGTATACGGTTTGTTTCTCGAGACAGAAGTCAGATCATCCCTCAACTACATACAAGATCATGCGAGGTATAGATAGGGTAATTGGTCAAAATTGTTGATGGTGTCAACAACAAGTGACTTTAGGTTTAAGGAAAGAGGAAGGAGTTTTTCTTTACTTGCAAAGTGTGATTGGTGTCAGGAACTCACTGCCAGAGGAGATGGTGGAGTCAGATACAAACACTACATTTCAGAGACATTTAGACAGGCACTTAAATAGTCAAGATGTAAAGGATATGGTCCTAAGGTGGGCAAATGTAATTAGCGTGGAAAGGGGCAAAAGTAATGGTCAGCATAGACATGGTGGGCTAAAGGGCCTGTTTCTGTACCGTATAACTCTACAACAGAAATCGTTCTCAGAGGGCTGGAGTAACTCAGCACATCAGGCAACACCCCTGGAGAGTAGGGATAGGTGACGTTTTGTGTCGGGAACTCAATGTTCTCCAGAGATGCGACCTGGCCCATCAAGTCTACTCCGCCATTCAATCATGGCTGATCTATCTTTCCCTCTGAACCCCATTCTCCTGCCTTCTCCCCATAACCCAGACATCTGTATTAATCTAGTATCTGTCAACCCCCACCTTAAAAATACCCAATGACTTGGCCTCCACAGCCATCTGTGGCAATGTTGCTCCAGCACTTTGTGTCTTTTTTTGAAACCAAGTTTGAAAACTGGATATTTCCTGGATTTAAAAAATGCATCACAAACTACTGCACTTACAAGAAATGTAATCAACAACTATTGTGAAATCTGCATAGACCTTGAATATTTTAAGGCAACACAATAACTTCTCTGGTGCGTGATTCCGTCAGCCCATGCCAGTTTTACAATAGAACATCCTTTCTATGTAATAACCAAGAACTGCAGATGCCGTACCCGCTGAGTTACTCCAGCAATTTGCATCATCCTTTCTATAAATAAAAGCAACAGTGGCACCAACCAAGACATTTACTGGCATGGCACTGGGTGGCTCTCAACTATTCCCATGTAAAAAATTTACTTTGACATCAAGTCTTATTTTAGTTTTAGTTTTAAAGATACAGCGTGGAAAAAGGCCATTTAGCCCACGGAGTCCATCGATCATCTGTACACTCGTTCCACGTCATCCCATTTTCCTGTCCAGCCAATCAATGTACAAACCTGCACGTCTTTGCAGTGTGTGGGGAAACCGGAGCACCAGGAGAAGACCCACACGATCACAGGGAGAACGTACAAACGGCGCACAGACAGCACCCGTAGTCAGGATCGAACCAGAGTCTCTGGCTCTGTGAGGCACCAGCTCTGCTGCTTATTTTGAGGTTAAAACCTTAAAGACTAACCAATCGGTGGGTCAAAAGGCTTCTCTCAATCAATTGTAAAACTATTTGGGTTGACACTTCAGTGGAGGGAGTGCCACACAGCCCATTTGAAACCTGCTCCTTGGTTGGGTGCAAGTTAACCATGATATTATTTCAAAGGTGTGAGCTATATCCTCAATTTCTCAGAGAGTATTTATCCCTCATGCGATATTTATAAAAACAATCTAACATTATCACTTCACAGGAAGGTGCAATACACACAGTGCGTTGCTTTTCCTACAACAGTAACTACACCGCAAAAGTACACCAACAGCTGTAAAAAATACTTTTGAAATTCTGACAGGTGCCATGCAAGTGCAATCTCTCTTTCCTTCAGATCGGAGAACCTGTGTAGATGCCATTACTGTGCAGTGCGTGTGTGGTGGAAATTGAGTAATTGTGTAAAGGCCTGCTTACATCTGCCAATTTAGTTGTCCGGAGACTGATTAAAAAGCTCTCTTTTCTTCAAAGCTAAAATAGCCTGTAGTAAATGCCATTACCGTGCAGAGCGTGTGCGGGGTAGAGATCAGCTAATTGGTTAAAGGAGCGTACATTTGCCATTTTCGCTGCCCATAGATGTTATCAGATAGAATTCTAAATGCTCTGGAGGAACAATTTGTATTTAACGGAACAATTTCTCCATTAAATTTGCATCCAAATCAATTCAAGTTTGTCTCTTCCTAAAATGCCGTGTAACCAGACACAATGTCCAACTTTGTATGGACATTATTCAGCCACTTTGAAAAACAGCAATTTCTGAGAACAAAAAGATCATTGTCTCTAAGAATGGTTAATGTCACTGTGCGGTAGAAAATAAAGCAATCCGGTCAAGGCTCCAATGTTAATGCAGGGTATAATGGAGCCGACGGCAAGGCCTATTATGAATAAAAGACTGCGATTTACGGCTTGTCGCTGACTGGATAGCACACAATAAAAGCTTTTCACTGTACCTCGGTACATGTGATAATAAACTAAACTCAACTTGCAGTGGGATCCAACTGCAGCCCAAGGTCCACATAGTTTAGTTTACTTTTGATATACAGCGTGGAAACAGGCCGTTCGGCCCACCGAGTCCATGACAACCAGCGATCACCCGTACTCCAGCTGTACAGAATGGAGAGATATGGATCATATGTGGACAGAGTGAATTAGTTTCACTTGGCATCATATTCTGCACGGACATTATGGGCCAAAGAGCCTGTTCCTGTGCTGTACTGTTCTATGTTCTTAGATGCGGCATGGAAACAGGCCCGTCGGACCACAGAGTCCGCGCTGACCAGTGGTCACCCCATATCCTACACACCAGGGATAATCACTGACGCCAATTAACCCACAAGCCTGCACGTCTTTGGAATGTGGGAGTACCCACATGTGGGATGTGAATGTACAAACTCCATACAAACAGCACCTGTAGTCAGGATCAAACCCGGGTCTCTGGCGCTGTACAGCACCAGCTCTACTGCTGCGCCACTGCACTGCCCCGCATGAGAAAGCTGCACAAATTAGCACTCAAATAATGCATCACAATTGAATCCCACAAACTCACTCAAAAATTCAGCTCTTGGGCATCATGGAGGTATTTAGATTGATAGAGATGCGTTCACTCATAGACGGGTGGGGTGAGTGGGAAGAGTCACACTAGACATTCTTTCCTTCCACAATCTAGCTGGAATGTGGCAGTCCCGGCCACAAGCATCAGTGTATGCGAACAGCACTCGATACAGTGGATAAGCACAGGAGGGAGAGAGAGCTTTATTGTCATATGTCCCGAAACGGAACAACAAAATTCTTACTTGCAGCAGCATAACAGATAGGTAAAGATAGTACTCTGCAGATAACATAATAAACAACAAAAGGTTCAACAAATCAAAAAATATAGTGTTAAAGTAAAAAACAAAGCATCAATTCCCTAGTGCAATAAAGCATGTTTGTAGTTTGGGGTACAGTTGGAGTTTGTGGTGTTCAATAGCCTGATGGTTGTAGGGAAGAAGCCGTTCCTGAACCTGGACGTTAGTTTTCAGGCTCCTGTACCTCCTTCCCGATGGCAGGAGTGAAATGAGTGTGTGGCCAGGGTGGTGTGGGTCTCTGATGATGCTGGCAACATTTTTAAGGCAGCGACTCCTGTAGATCCCTTTGAGGGCAAATGGAGGATGAAGGAAGTGAAATTAGTCCAACACTTTCTTCGCATTATATGCTCTTTAATTCTATGTAATACCTATCAAACCTGATCCAGCATCAATAAACTCAATGTTGGGGGAGGCCACTGTTGATATCTACACCATAGCACGGTGGGTAGAGCCCAGGCATGTGCCGTCAGGGTAGGCACTGCCTACCCTGACTAAAATTATAAAATGGTAATTATTAAATATAAATAGTAAAGGCATGGGAGAATAAAGCCTACCTAAGATATCGATCTCTTAGGTAGGCATAATTCTCCATGCCTTTCATCCACAGTGCATGTAACATGCGAAGGTCTGTGCAGCCCACGTGCCGTCGACGATGCTTCAAGCCCTCAATTTCCAGGGTACTGAAGGCAGCTGAAATTCTGCCTTTGCAGTACTGTGCGTGCGCGGCAGCATACTGCGCGTGCGCGGCGCACGTTTCTTGGCGGGTTTTTCAAACATGGATTGCCATTATCTTAAGAGTATCTAAAGAAACAAAGAGAGAAGAATGGAGTTCGTGTACAAATGATGTGGTGAGTAGATTTCTTGGTGCTATATGTTTTTAAAACACGTATTTCCCGGCAATGAAAATGCTATTTTTTACCTAAAAATAAGGCACGAAAATTTACATGTGTCTTGGAAGCCGAAGTTGGAAGGTTGTTAGCCAAGAATGATAGACTTGGCTATCCCTCATTACAGCAACATCAAGAACGATGTTGTTGTACTGAGGAATAGCCAAGTCTATCCCTCATTGCTGGCAGCTGATGGGAAGCGGCTTTAAAGGACAGCGCCACTGGGGAGGGGAGAGTTCCTTTCACAGCGTGTGAGGAGTCTGGCCCGGGATAAAGTTGCGGGGAGGGCAGGAGTGTTGAGAAGGAGGGGTCGGGGATCATGCCAGCAATTCACTTGCCGCGACGCTCCGGACGGGACCAATCGCATTGTGGCCGGGGGGAGAAGTAGCTCGGGTGGCTGCGAGCAGCCGCTACCTCAGTTCCTTCTGCCAGCCCCCGCTCAGCTCTGGCAGTGCTCTCCGTCTGAAAACCTCTCTCCTGCTGCTCGCCGGCCTCACTCATGTCAGCCGCTTCCCACAAATCCTTAATTTCCGACAGCGCAATTAAGTGACCTATTGAGGATACTCGGCTGTCGGAATTTAAGGATTTGCAGGAAGCGGCTGACATGAGCGAAGCCAGCAAGAAGCAGGTGAGAGATGTTCAGACAAAGAGCACTGCCAGAGGTGAGCGGGCCGGCAGAAGGCGCAGAGGTGGCGTCCACTGTCCGGTCCTGGCGGCCGCTCGCAGCCACCCGAGCTACTTCCCTCCCCGGCCACAATGCGGTGGCTCTGCGCCCGGAGCGCCGCGGCAGCGGTGAGTGAGTGAGTTACTGGCATGATCCCCGACCCACTCCTTCTCAATGCTCCTGCCCTACCTGCAACTTTACCCCTGGCACAGACTCCCCACACGCTGTGAAAGGAACTCTCCCCCCAATTGGTCCCTTGAACAAGTATTGTCATTCAATAAGATCACAACTGATTCAACTTGTCCTGGTGTACTCCCGTTTTTCCCACCATCTCTCCACCTGCTGTCACCCTCCACCCCCCATCCATTCAGTAATTCAGAACGAAGGAGATTTGGAAGCCTTGAGAAAATTGTTTTCTTTATTTTTATTTTTTGAGCGTGAGAAATTCTATGTCCCACCAGCGTTCTTTCAAAATTTAGCGACTCAGATTGGGGGTGCGTTTTCATTGCCTAGAAAGACAGTACTTTATTAAGAGATTTGGCTTTTGAAGACTTTATAAAAAGTCGACTGACAACTTACGGAGAGAACAATCTGCGCATGCGCGGTTTCAGATTTTTTTTAAAGCCGACTGACTGCCAACCCCGAGTAATTACTCACGGCACGTGCCTGGTAGAGCCGCTGCCTCACAGCGCCAGAGACCCGGTTTCGACCCTGACCTCAGGTGCTATCTGTGTGGAGTTTGCACGTTCTCCCTGTGAGCGCGTTGGTTTCCTCCGGGTGCTCCGGCTTCCTCCTACATTCCCAAGATGTGCGGGTTTGTAGGTTAATTGGCCCTCTGTTATAAGTGCTCCGTGTGTGTGGGGAATGGATGAGAAAGTGGGATAACATAGAACTAGCGTGAACGGGTGATTGATGGTGGGCGTGGACCCGGTGGGCTGTTGGGCCAGTTTCTATGCTGTGTCTTTAAAAATAAATTGGAAGGTGAAGGAAGACACCTACTTATGCATCGCAAGCTCTGCAACTCTATACAATACCGGCAACATTTGATTTAATATTTTAAAAATAGACGTTTTGAGTGAACATTGTTACCCCAAATATAAAGATCAGAATCAATTCAAGTTGACACATTTCACCTAGGGGCTGTAAGTATTCATCAGTCATCAGTAAATCTGCACTCCACCTCTCCCATTCACAGAAAGCCCCACAGTAAGCTCCCAGTATATTGTTCTAGACTGGAAGAAATAAAATAAATTCCTCATGTGTGCAAGCAATGTTTGGAAATTAAAATCAATTCAAGTTGCATTAATTGGTGCGGTAAGGTATATACGTACGATGACATTTTTGTTTGCAGCAGCATCACAGGTACGTCTAGAACACACGCCATCTTGAATAAAACCAACTTGAACGATACAAGATGGCGCTGGAAACATGGTGATGCTTGTGTACTGCCTCAGTCTAATCTATTACTCCTACACTCTTGTTCTCAAGTACGGTTAAGCTTATGTGTATAATAAGATTGTTATTGAACTGTATGTAAACACAAAATGTCACTTTTCCTCGGTACATGTGACAATGATGTACTATTGATTAAACTTGGACACAAGCAACACACAAAAACAAATTGTACATTAATTCTGCTGGATAGTAAAAAAACTGTGCTAAAAATAAGACATTGATGCAAAACACAATCAGAAAACAAGTTCATGGTGATGTAAGAATAGTCTGTATTGTTCCTGTGCCAAGGTAGGGTTAGGGTTATGCAGGTCGGTTCAAGAATCTGATGGCGGTTACATAGGTAGAGCAGATTTAGGTTTAAGATTATTATTGTCATGTATACCGAGGTACAGTGAAAAGCTTTGCCTTGCAAAGCTCTCCAAACAGATCAGATATACTATACATAGATACAATCAGTTCAAGCTCAAGTGGAATAAATGGAACAAAGGGGGAGATCCAGAGTGCATAGTACAGTTCTCAGCATTGTAGTGTTTTCTTGACTTTAGGATACAGCGCGGAAACAGGCCCTTTGGCCCATCAGGTCCACGCCAACCAATCTGCTTGTCAATCAGTCTGCCTGAAAAAGCGTCCCGACCCGAAATGTCACCTATCCATGTTCTCCAGAGAAGTTGCCTGGCCCGCTGAGTTACTCCAGCACTTTGTGTTCTCTGCTGTGTGTCAGCTGCTTTGTCCAACATTACTCTCCTCGTTACTCTGGGGCAGGCTCAATAACAACTTGCACCACAGGCCTGTTAATAACTCTCCACTTCCACTGACAGGAGCCTGAGAGTTTCATCTATTCACTTTCTCTTTCCGGCCTCTACCTCCCACAGAGTGAAGGGCAGCAGTGTGAATGCCTAAAGGCCGTGTCTTACCTGTTTGCGGTCATCGGCGGTGAAGCGCGGTGCAGACGGTAGCTAGGACCGCGCGGCAACGGCGAGAGCGTCGAGGCTATCCAACGGAGCGCCGCACGGATGTTGCGCGGGGGCCGAGTTAATTCAAACACGGCGGGTCCCACGTGCTTGCGGTAAGTAAAAAAAGGGCGGGCCGACTGCGATGACGTCGGCCCCCCGCACGTGACTCACCAGCGGCGGCTGTGGCGGCGGCCATCCTGATCGCGGCGCTGTAGCGATGGCTGTGCCTGCGGCCGCGCAGCACACGTGTCTCACTGGCGGCGGCACGTGCGTCACTGGCGGAGGCTGTGGCAGAGGAGGTTTGACGCACGGCGCTCGAGCCATACTGGCGGCGGCCCGTGCGAGCGGCCGTGCGCACTCGTGCATCACTGGTGGAGGTTGTGCGGTGAGTATTTGGTTTTCGACATTGTCGATTTTATTTTTGCACCGCGCGGTGTTGGGAACACCGTCGCACGGCCCGGGAATTGTTCTTTCTCACGAGTGCGCGGTCTATGGCGGCAGATTCTTCCCGTTTCGCCGCCAATGACCGCAGATTCGTGAGACAGACCTTAAACTCATTTTAGGGGACTTAATGCAGGCGGAATCTGCGGTATGCAGTCTGTCCAACCCGCCGCTCATTCAGCTCATCGAGTGGCCGGTGGGTGGTTACTGGGCAAGCAGTTTCATTAGTTTGCACAATTATACCTTGATAATATTGTCACAGTGAGAGAGACATTGATTATCCGGCAACTGTTGGACCAGCACCACCTTTAATCCGGACAAAATTACGAGAGCGCACTTGAAATCTCCCCTGGAAGTCCCCACGAAATTGTGCAGCCTATGCCAGGTGAGGCGGCCGATTTCTACCTCATGCGGACTTCCTCGCCAATCGGTGGGTCAAATTATCCCCCCCTGTGGCCGGGGCTCTGGAAGTCCAACCCGGACGGAGCAGGCAGATCCACTCCCATAGCCGACTTCTGGGGACGACTTTGTGGGTCGGTATCTCGGCCCCCCGGCGGCCTCCACAGACCAGTAGTGTTGGACTCCTCTCAGAGGCCGTGACCTCTGATGGTGCAGTTAAACGGATAACCCATAAAGGATCCCTAAACCAAGTGTGCCGGCAGACCTGTACTCAGTCTGAGTGGAGAAACTACATCCTTGGAGATGGGAACTGCCTGAGTGGCAAGACATGGATCTACAGAGGGGTAAAGTCTCCAATGTTAGGTAACCACCAACAGCCCTCCCTCCTCCTCACACACCCCTTTCTTCCCTCCTCCTCCCCCCTCCCCAGACTTGTACCTATTTCTACCTCCCTCTACATGCTTTCCTCTGGCTTCACAATTCACAACTCTTTAATGTCTTTTATCTCACACCTTTTCTTTTCTTATTTCTGGCCTTTGTCCAACCATCTGCTCATCATCATTGGTTGTGTCCACCTATTACCTGCTATGCTTAGTCCTACGCCTCATCTCTCCCTCTAGCCTTCTTTCCTCCCCTCTCCCCCTACAATCAGTCTGAAGAAGGGTCCCGACCCAAAACGTCACCTATCCATGTGCGGGAAGGAACTTCAGTTGCTGGTTTATACCGAAGATAGCCACAAAATGCTGGAATAACTCAGCAGGTCAGGCAGCATCTCTACAGAAAAGGAATAGGTGACATTTCTGGTCGGGACCCTTCCTCAGATGGAGAGTCAGCGGAAAGGGAAACTAGAGACATGAAGAGGTGCAAGGAACAAATGAATGAAAGGTATGCAAAAGGACAAATCAAAGATAGCAATGATGATCAAGGACAGATGGAACCCACAATGGTCCTATCCATGTTACCCGGGATGCTGCCTGACCCGCTGAGTTACTCCAGCACTGTGTGTCTTTTTATTTGGTAAACCAGCATCTGCAGTTCCTTGCTTCCACAAGGGGGTTAACAGTTCCACCGTGAAGGAACATTTCTCAGAGTTAATACAACTCTTCCTTTTCATGAATCACACACATGGTAATGCACAAAGTGTCAGTCTTACTGACAGCACCTTCTCAGGATATGAATCACAATTACGATTTAAAAAGCCTGCAGGACACATCTCTGCTGAAACTATTTCCCAGATGTCCAATTTCACAATGCAATCATCATCGTTTCCTGGAAGTTTACACCCTGGAAACAGTTATCATGTTTACACTGGCTCCATAATTTCATATGCAGCTTGCAAACAAAATCCCAACCATCTGTGATGCCGTATACAAGCCTGTATTTTAAAAAAAAAAGTATTTTAACACCCTTTTCTCGGGATGACTTGAATGGTGGGATCCAGTGGCTGAGAAGATTCATGGGGTATTTTCCTTTTTAGGTTGAGACATAGATGATTTCAGCGGGAGGTTAGGCTGAGGCAGTATTAAACACCGGTGACGCGTTTCACAAGAAGGCATCAGCCATATCAAAGAGAGTTCAGATATCTACAGCCTACCAGCTTCAGGCCCACCCCTCCCCCTTATCTCTTTCAAGTCGTCAAGAGAGTTTATTGTCATGTCCCAGATAGGACAATGAAATTCTTGCTTTGCATCAGCACAACGGAATATACTAGGCACGAATACAGAACATATCATATCAGTGTGTCCATACACCATTATATAAATATATACACATATCAATAAATAAGCAGATAAAGTACAAATAAAGTAGATAATGGTCTATTAGTGTTCAGAGATTTGTTTCACTTGAGTTGAGTTGAGCTGTGGGGAAGTAGCTATTTCTGAACAATATCTCCAAGTTTGCGGATGACACTAAGCTGGGGGGCAGTGTTAGCTGTGAGGAGGATGCTAGGAGACTGCAAGGTGACTTGGATAGGCTGGGTGAGTGGGCAAATGTTTGGCAGATGCAGTATAATGTGGATAAATGTGAGGTTATCCATTTTGGTGGCAAAAACAGGAAAGCAGACTATTATCTAAATGGTGGCCGACTAGGAAAAGGGGAGATGCAGCGAGACCTGGGTGTCATGGTACACCAGTCATTGAAAGTAGGCATGCAGGTGCAGCAGGCAGTGAAGAAAGCGAATGGTATGTTAGCTTTCATAGCAAAAGGATTTGAGTATAGGAGCAGGGAGGTTCTGCTGCAGTTGTACAGGGTCTTGGTGAGACCACACCTGGAGTATTGCGTACAGTTTTGGTCTCCAAATCTGAGGAAGGACATTATTGCCATAGAGGGAGTGCAGAGAAGGTTCACCAGACTGATTCCTGGGATGCCAGGACTGTCTTATGAAGAAAGACTGGATAGACTTGGTTTATACTCTCTAGAATTTAGGAGATTGAGAGGGGATCTTATAGAAACTTACAAAATTCTTAAGGGGTTGGACAGGCTAGATGCAGGAAGATTGCTCCCGATGTTGGGGAAGTCCAGGACAAGGGGTCACAGCTTAAGGATAAGGGGGAAATCCTTTAAAACCGAGATGAGAAGAACTTTTTTCACACAGAGAGTGGTGAATCTCTGGAACTCTCTGCCACAGAGGGTAGTCGAGGCCAGTTCATTGGCTATATTTAAGAGGGAGTTAGATGTGGCCCTTGTGGCTAAAGGGATCAGAGGGTATGGAGAGAAGGCAGGTACGGGATACTGAGTTGGATGATCAGCCATGATCATATTGAATGGCGGTGCAGGCTCGAAGGGCCGAATGGCCTACTCCTGCACCTAATTTCTATGTTTCTATGAACCTGGACGTTGCAGTCTTCAGGCTCCTGTACCTTCTACCTGAAGGTAGCAGGGAGATGAGTGTGTGGCCAGGATGGTGTGGGTCCTTGATGATGCTGCCAGCCTTTTTGAGGCAGCGACTACGATAGATCCCCTCGATGGTAGGGAGGTCAGAGCCGATGATGGACTGGGCAGTGTTTACTACTTTTTGTAGTCTTTTCCGCTCCTGGGCGCTCAAGTTGCCGAGCCACGATGCAACTGGTCAGCTTTGCACTGACTATCGCCCCTCCACACTCCACTCAACAGGCAGACCAGACCATCACGCAAACCAGCGTCCCTTGCATTGACTCCATCTACACCTCACGCTGCCACGGCAAGGCCAGCAGCATAATCAAAGGACCAGTCTCACCCCTGGTCACTCCCTCTTCTCCCCTCTCCCATCAGGCAAGAGATACAGAAGTTTGAAAATGCACCTCCAGATTCAGGGACAGTTTCTTCCCAGCTGTCAACAGCCAACTGAACCATCCTATCACCCATTGGAGTATGGTCCTGACCTTCCATCTACCTCACTGGAGACCTTTGAAATAGGTGCAGGAGGCAATTCGGCCCTTCGAGCCAGCACCACCATTCAATATGATCATGGCTGATCATCTAAAATCAGTACCCCGTTCCAGCTTTTTCCCCATATCCCTTGATTCCTTTAGCCCTAAGAGCTAAATCTAACTCTCTTGAAAACATCCAGTGAATTGGCCTCCACTGCCTTCTGGGGCAGGGAATTCTTTCATCATATGTCGGTCCCGCCATCCTGGGAATTAACCTGGTGAACCTACACCTTTAGTGCACTAAATGCTGTACCCTTTATCTTTACTCTGCGGACAGCTTGATTGTAATAGTGTATAGTCTTTTCTTTGACTGGATAGTATGCAACAAAAAAAGCTTTCCACTGTATATCGGTACATGTGACAATAATAAACTAAACTAAAGGGTAGAGAGAGAGAGTGCAAAATATAGTTATCAGCATTGTTGCGTTGTAATACACGTGACAATAATAAACTAAGTCTTAATTCTGAGGCAGGGTCCCAACCCGAAACATCGACCACATCTTTGCCTCCGCAGATGCTGCCTGACCTGCTGGGTTTGTCGGGCAGCTTGATTTGTACTTGAGTTTTAGCCGACATTGAGAAATTCAATGAGGAGGAAAGATGAGCACTGCTTCCTGGACAAATTTAACCAAAGTCTGTAAACGTACAGGAGAACCTAGGGTGTAAACTGAGCTCCAACTTAACTGAGTAAAGATGGCAATAGCTCGACGGTACCAGCAGTTTAGAACAATGTTTCACCCCAACAGCAGAACTTTCTGCCTGATCAAAGCTACTGAAGTCAGAAACTCCAAATATTTAAACAGTAGATAGACACAAAGTGCTGGAGTGATGCAACGGGTCAGGCTGCATCTCTTGGGGAACATGGATTAGCGAGGTCTACTGATCAGCTCTTGCAGAGGGAGAAACAGTTAATGTTTCAGGCCAGTGGCCATTCATTGGGTTTATAGTTTTTAGTTTTAGAGATGCAGCTCGGAAACAGGCCCTTCGGTCCACCTCCCACACTAAGCAGGTCGGAATGACCCAAGTGTTGAAGCCCTGTGGAACACTGAACGACAGACAGGTTTATACTAACGCTCAAGTATAATGAAGTCACCTGTCCTACTTCTTAAGTGATCTCATTCTAACCTTGATTGGAGTATATATTTATTAAGTTAATTCCAAAATGCAACGCGATACAACGCCGGAAAGCAAAATGCAAACGAGAAGACTTCAGCTCCAACGAGCAGCTCATCAATTCCATTCTTGGCTGCAAAACGCGTTGTAAAATGATTTGCAACTTGGATGCTATTTAAAGCCTAATTCGCCACCAATTCAACATTGCACTGCAATACTCGGTTAGCTCGCCTGGCGAAGTTCTGTAATTGAACCGTTCGAGGTCGCCAGCAAACACGGATCCATCCCCTCCACTCATTCCTCTAGGTCGATGTGAAGAAAATGGAAATCGCAACATTAACTAATTCTTAGGTGTCGCAAGTCAATCATTGCAACTGGCCACATTTATATTAGATTTTTTTTTCAGTTTTAGAGACACAGCATGAAAACAGGCCCATTGATCACCCGGTCACTACTAATTCTATGTTAGACCATTTCCACTCCCTACACACTAGGACAATTTTACAATTAACCTGCACATGGGAGGAAACCTGAGTACCAAGAGATAACCCGTGCAGTCATAGGGAGAATGTGCAAACTCCACACAAACAGCATCGGGGGTCAGGATCGAACCCGGGTTTCTGGCGCTGCGAGGTCGCAACTCTACCGCTGCGCAGGTCTGCTGCCCAAGGCCTCGCCCGTAGTGCTATTTGAAGATAGACACAAAATGCTGGAGTAACTCAGCGGGTCAGGCAGAATCACTGGAGAAAAAGAATATGTGACGTTTCGGGTCGAGACCCTTCTTCAGACTGAGCAATTCGGTAGTACTATTTGGGGATGTATATTACATGCATTTAGGGAGTTACTGCTGTAATTGATTCAAGGGACTTGAGTTATATTGTCTGATGAGTTTCCACGCTCCCCGTGTCATTTCCCCCTGATGGGACGAGTAGGGGTGGGAAGGGCAGGGCTTCAACTCCGGCTCCCGCCTCCCAACTTTGACCGTGGACCATCGCCAAACTTTTCCGCGGCCGCTTTTGGGATCATTTTCTGCCGCATGCTGAATCTGAAGATAGATGTGACGGATAAAATTGACTTTTGACTTTGAGATAAGCCAGCATCTGCTGACCCTTCCAATGCAAATAATCTGAGCAGCGTGGAAAGAAAAAAATATCTCCCGGGAGTTTCTCTCCAAGTGTCCCCCTCCCTCATCTCATCGTGCACTTGTTCACACATCCCGCTGGGGAGGGGTGATTGATTTTGAAGTTTAATAATTGTTAGCATTCAGTGGCGCAGCTGGTGGTGTTGCTGCCTCACAGCGCCAGAGACCCGGGTTCGATCCTGGCCTCGGGTGCTGTCTGTTTGCGTGGAGTTTGCGCGTCCTTCCTGTCACCGAATGGCTTTGCTCGGATTTCCTCCCACATCCCAAAAGACGTGCGGGTCTGTAGGTTAATTGGCCCTCTGTAAATTGCCCCTAGTGTGTAGAGAGTGGGTGAGAACGTGGGGTAACAGGGGTGATCGATGGTCAGCGTGGACTCGGTGGGCCGAAGGGCCTGTTTCCATGCTGTATCTCTCAACCAAACCCGGGTAACAGGGCCGGTCCTCACAACTCGAACCAATGCCACACGTCACATGAAATCGATTCTCCCGTTTGAAATGCAAACCCTCACCACAAGCCGACCTCCAATTTCACCAACCATTCCTTTAAACGCCTGTCTACATTTTAATAGTATTTTTCGTGCAAAAACAATTGAAAAAATGAGCCATCCACTTTCACACCCGTAACCCTTTACTGGGCAAAAAAATGAAGCGTAAATAAAGGTGACACCCTTACCTTTCACTTGTGTTTCATATTCGGTTACAATCTCTTTATCCTTCTTGTACCTGGTGGGGGTTGACATTTTTTCCCCTAGTCTTTTCTTTAATCCCTTTTTAAACCCCCCCTTTTGCTCCGCCGTCCTTTTTATTAGCGTCCAGGAGATGTTGGCATGCAGTTTTCTGGTTGAAACCGATTCGGATCCGTCACCCAAGGGGGAGAGAAGACAGGTAGGTAGGTAGGCAACACCCGGCGATCAACACCAATCCATCCCCAGGTTGCAAGAACACTGGAGAAGTTTGCACAGCATTGTTCGGATTTTGGCAGAAAAATCAGCAAGGTTTCGTTTCCATCGGCTGGAAACTCTGCAATGTAGCCGCTGGTGACAATGTATCCGCGGTGACAGACCAGTATCTCTCTCTCTCAGCCCTTTAAACCTCGCTTCACATGATCCTGCAGCGCTTACTTTTTTTTACTATTTGATTTGTTTCTCAAGGGGGTGAAGTCTGCGCAAAATAAACCTTCCCAATTAATCGGGGCTTTTGCAAATATTGAAATGCAAACGATTTATTGCAGCGGCGCAGTTGCTCTGCGTTGCATTTAGCAGCCCAAAAGTTTGTCGCTACCGAGTTCGCGACTCTCGCCAGCTCCAAAGGCAGGCAACTGACTCACCCCAACGCGATGGCGGAAGTCTGCATCCTGCTCCCGCCCCGCCCCCGCCCCTCCGGGCGTGATTGACGTCCGCGGCGGCCAACCACGCGTTCCATTGCCCGGGCAACGTTCGAAAATAGAATGCCGGAGGGCGACGTCGGGGAGGAGGTGGGCGGGGCCTCGGTGCAGCCAGCTCGGGCTCGCCAGGGGCAGAAAATAGAGGCGAGCTTCAATAAAATGAGACAAAAGGAGAGCGAAATGCAACAGGATCTGAGGCTCCAACAACTTTTTATTCTCCTGGGGATTGCTGAAACATCTGCAATGTGTGTGTCTGGCTAATGCAGATGCATTTTGCAACCACTTACTTTAAGTGCAACTTTAAAACATGTAGAAAATGCCAAAGTAAAATGGACAAGTTGACATTTAGTGTGCACATTAAGCAGTTTTAGTGAATCGTTGATTATTATTCGGTGGTGTTTGCATTGTTTGGATTTCTCATGTTCATTGACGAGTTTTTTTTCCTTTCGCCTTTTTTTCCACCAGTTAGTTTCTTTGTCCAGAGATGTTTCAGGCAAGGAGTTAAGGACATCTAATTGGGGGGTATGTTTTTAAAAGCATCCGTTTTCTGGCTTCAGCCGCGACAGCTTTGACCTGAGCCGCGGTTACAACCCCCCACAAGCATTAGGTTTCAGTTATATTCTTGCCACGGTTTTTCTACGCCCTTGCTGTCTTGCATTCCCAAATGAAATTAATTGTTTCCAAGGGTTGTGGGAGGCGTTTGGAACATTGTTTCGGCCAAGGCGCTTTGTTTGCGGAAATGCCATAGAAACAAGCTTACGATGTGGTGCGCACAGAGGAAATAAATACCACGCTATTGTATTTAAAAAATCCCTTCCAGCTGCATGTTTTCTTTGAACAGGCGAGCGAGTTCACACGTAAAACCTGAATGTTTGTATCTTTTTTCTCCCCAGTATCTGCACTATTGTTGCATCTCCCACGTTATTGTTGCAGTGTTGAAATTTTGAAGAGCAAGAAAAAGAATTAAATGTCAATTTTTAGGGGCAAAACGTTACAGCTGCGGTGGTCCTTTATACAGTTACGTGGCTGTCTCAATTTGTGGAAACTTGTCGGAACTGCAAGGGAGAGGGAGGGATGGGATGGGGGATGGGGGGGGGGGGGGGGATACGCCGAGCCACATGGAGCTCTGGTCTCGGGTTGCAGTGGCCATTATGGGCTTGCTATAGACATGGAGCGACTCAATGTGCAGCAAACATCACCCAACAACGCTGAATCATTGTGCATTATTAAACCCAGCTCATCATCACATTTATATCAATTAAGGATTACAATCATATTTTTCCCTTTTGATCTTGCATCTCAAAGATAACATTTTTTTCCTGGAACAGTCCAAATTTAATTTGTGCCAAGGTCATATTGTCCAGAGTATAACAGACATATAGAGTCCGAAGAAGGGTTCCAACCCAAATCGTCACCCATCCTTTTTCTCCAGAGATGCTGCCTGGCCGGCACTTTGTGCCTCTCTTTGGTATAAACCAGCATCTGCAGTTCCTTATTTCTACAGATTCAGAGAGTGTTTTATTGTCATAAGTGGCGCACGGTAGGCACAGTGGTGGAGTTGCTGCCTTACAGTGCCAGAGACCCAGGTTCAATCCTGACTACAGTTCTGTCTGTACAGAGTTTGTACGGGCTCCTTGTGACCGCGTGGGTTTTCTCCGGGTGCTCCGGTTTCCTCCCACACACCAAAGACATGCAGGTTTGGAGGTTAATTGGCTTCGGTAAAAATTGTAAATTGTCCCCAGTGCGTAGGATAGTGCTGGGGATCACTGGTCGGCGCAGACTCGGGCCGAAGGGCCTGTTTCCGCACTGTATCTTTAAACTAAACTAAACTTAAATAAACTAAATGTACCCAAATGGAACAATGAAATTGTTACTTGCAGCAGCACAACATGATTGTAAGCGCTGTACTCGATAGATAATATAACAAACTGACTTTAATCAAAGAGTTCCATAAATAAAAAAAACAATTTGTGCAAATTAAAATAAAACAAAGCCCTAAGTCCCTGGTACAATCAAGGCAGTTGGTAGTTCGAAGTGTTCAAAAGAGAGTTACAGTACGGCACGGAAACAGGCATTTCAACCTACCAAGTCCATACTAACCATCAACTCACCACTTACACAAACAACGCATCAATCTCTCGACAATAGACAATGGGTGCAGGAGTAGGCCATTCGGCCCCTTGAGCCAGCACCGCCATTCAATGTGATCATGGCTGATCATCCATAATCAGTACCCCGTTCCTGCCTTCCCCCCATATCCCTTGACTCCACTATCTTTAAGAGCCCTATCTAGCTCTCTCTTGAAAGCATCCAGCGAACCAGCCTCCACCGCCCTCTGAGGCAGAGAATTCCACAGACTCACAACTCTCTGTGTAAAAAAAAGGGTTTTCCTCATCTCCGTTCTAAATGGCTCACCACTTATTCTTAAATTGTGGACCTTGGTTCTGGACTCCCCCAACATCGGGAACATGTTTCCTGCAAATCCATTTAATTTTAAATGTCTTCATATTTCCATCACTGTCTCCACTCACCTCATTAGGGTACATTAACAGCAGCCAGTTAACCTCCCAACCTTCAGGATGTGGCAGTAAACTGGAGAAACCCAGGCAGAATGTGCAAACTCCATGCAGGCAGCACCTGAGGTCAGGATCAAAACCGGGTCTCTGGATCTGTGAGGCAGCAGCTGAAATTTAATCATTTTCTTAAGTCAGTTTCCTCATTAGGGAAGTACAATTGCTGTTCACAGTCACACATTTAGGTTTTGGAATCATTAACGCTTCCCTGCAGAAAACCCAGAATGTATAAAATCCAAGTTGATAACATTTCGAGTACAATGTGGCTTAGTAATTTCAGTTCAAACATTGGCACTGAACAGCCACCAGCGTACAGGTCTTTGCTTTTTTTCCTAATATAATTAAGTTTTTCTGTTTTTAAAAAAGACACAACGTGCTGGAGTAACTCAGCGGGTTAGGCACAACCCTGGAGAACTTGGATAGGTGGCGTTTCAGGTTGGAACCCTTCTTCAGAATTAGATGCCCCATCTAAGCTCGTCCCATTTGCCCGCAATTGCCTCATATCCCACTATACCGTTCCTATCCGTGTACCTGTCCAAGTGTCTTTTAGATGTTGTTATTGTGCCTGCCTCAACTGCCTCTTCAGGTAGCTCGTTCCATATACTCACCCTGAGTGAAAAAGTTGCCCAACGAGTTCCTCTGATACCTTTCCCCTATCACCTTAAACGTATGTCCGCTGGTTCTTAATTCCCCTACCTTGGGTAAAAGACTGTGCATTAACCCTATCAATTCCCCTCCTGATTTTATACACTTCTGTAAGATCACCCGTCATCCTCCTGTGCTCCAAGGAATAAAGTCCTAGCCTGGTTAACCTCTCCCTAGAGCTTGGGCTCCTACCCTATGTCTTTTCCCTCCACAGATGCTGCCTGACCCACCAAGTCTTCTCTTTTGCTCAAGATTCCAGCCTCTGTTGTCTACCAAACAAAACTGAAGATGGAACGCGAAAAGCCGGACTAACTCAGCGGGTCAGGCAGCATCTCTGGAGAAAACGAACAGGTGACCAAGGACTCAAGTTGACTTTTAGCGTTCACTTCACGAGAGAGAGGTAGAGTGGTTCAAGACTGGAATTGTTTGGGAAGGCAGATGATGGAATGATCACCCAGAGGAGGATGAAAGATATGGAAGAGGTTGGAGAACGAAGAATCCAGAGTTCTCAAAGAGTAGGGAAATATTTTTTTGATATTTTGGCCTGTATCTATCTCCAGATATAATTTTGAAATTCTATAATCTGATTTCCTCAATTTGTATTTTAATAATTAAATGTTTGCAAAGATCCGATTTCCTTCCTTTGTAGTCTCTCTTGAGCTTGGTGCAATGGAGACCAAATAGTGTGACTATTAGAACATTTGATTTTTTGTGCTGCAAAAAATAGGGCTAACATTTAACAATAGGGTTAATTTTCACTTATGTTTTCAGAGAAATAAACAGTCGACTAAATATTATTCTTGCAGAGCAACAACAGCAATTAGTAGGGAGAACATTACAATGTTCTACCATTGAAATGACCCTAATTCCACAACAGAACTATACCAAGCAGTTGAAATTAATTGAAAATAGAAAGTTGAAATTGAAACAGAAGAAATAAGGAAAAAGTGGTTGAGTTGCTGCCTTACAGCGGCAGAGACCGGGTTCGATCCTGACTACTGGTGCTGCCTGCACAGAGTTTGTACGTTCTCCCTGTGACCGAGTGAGTTTTCTCCGGCTGCTCCGGTTTCCTCCCACATCCCAAAGACGGCAGGTTTGTGGGTTAATTGGCTTCTGTAAATTGCCCCTTGTGTGTAGGACGCAAAACTGGGAAACATAAAACTAGTGTATGCGTGGACTCGGTGGGCTGAAGGGTCTGTTCCCAACTGTATCTCTAAACTAAAAAAATATAAAAACTTTGCTTTTACTTCCAGCACCTGCAGTTTCTTGCATACAAAATGCCACAAACCTGTGGGATTTGAAACTTACGTCCATCATTGAGAATTATGTATTATTGTGTACTAGGTTTATAGGATCATTGTGCTGCTGCAAGTAAGAAATTTATTGTTCCGTTTCGATACATATGACAATTAACCGCACTTGACTCTTCAACATCTCTACTGAGTGAAATAATACGGTCACAGTTGTGTCAGCTAGGCTCAGTTTGCATTTCTCCCACACAACTTGGCAAAGTAATCTAAGTCGACATATTGGTGTAGGACTTCAAACATAATGATCAGAGACACTCTGAGTCACGCTCCTGTAATCAAGTGAACACAAAAATAATAAACCAGTGGATTCTCCAGGTGCTTTGGCCAATATTCAGCCCACAGCAACGTGGATTCAATTAATAGTCTGAAGAAGGGTCGCGACCTGAAACGTCACCTATCCATTTTCTCCATGATGCTGCCTGACCTGCTGAGTTACTCCAGCACTTTTGTGTTTTGCTCAAGATTCCAGCATCTGCAATTCCTTCTGTGCCTCTCTCTTAAATTAACTGTAGCCTAGTTTACTTTATTGCATTGTCACGTGTACCGAGGTACAGTGAAAAGCTTTTGTTGCGTGCTAACCAGTCAATGGAAAGACAATACATGATTACAATCGAGCCATCCACAGTGTACAGATATGCGATAAAGAGAATAACGTTTAGTGCAAGATATGGTCCAATAAAGTCTGATGAAAGAGTCCGAGACTCTTCAATACATTAGATACTAGCTCTGGACCGCTCTCTGGTTGTTGGTAAGATGGTTCATCAGCTGATAACAGCTGGGAAGACACTATCTCTGAATATGGAGGTGTGCGTATTCACACTTCTGTACTTCTTGCCTGATGGGAGCAGAGAGAAGAGGGAGTGACCAGGGTGAGACTGGTTCTTGATTATGCTGGTGGCCTTGACGAGGAAGCATGAAGTGTAGATGGAGTCAATGGAAGGGAGGTTGGTTTCTGTGATGGTCTGGTCTGCGACCACAACTCTCTGCTATTTGCTATAGTAATCTATATAATTAAAAGTCTCATCTTGACCACTTCCTGTCTGCGCTGTATATTGATATTAGAAAAAATGATACCCTGTATCGCTGTGATTTTTGGCCATCTTACTCACAGTCCTCCTTCGCTGAGCCAGCCCCGAGGATTTTTCCCATCGATGAAAAATAAAAAAGTTATGTGTTTAAAAAACCCTTGAGATCAGCTGATTGGTCCTCTCGCCTGTCAATCACCGCGATGAAGGTAACGCTCCTTCTGGGGGGGGGGGGGGGCAGGACTATAAAACTCTGGATGCCTGGACGTGTCAGTCACTCTGCAAGATTGCGAGGGAGAGGCCACGACAGTCATTCTAAGCTGTGAATCAACTGAACTGTGAGTCTGCAATGTACTTGCAATAAATGATTTGTTAGCCCTTAATGACAATGCCATGAATTGTTTGGCCTGCTGCCCTGCCTGTGCTTGAAAGTGCAATACTTAGTTGGAAATGAAATGACAATGCCATTAGTTGTTTGGCCTGCTGCCCTGCCTGTGCTTGAAACTGCAATGCTTTATTAGGTCCGACTGTGTTTGGAAGGAATAAATGCTTTATTAGGTCCGACTGTGTTTGGAAGGTATAAATGCTTTATTAGGTCCGACTGTTTGGAAGGAATAAATGCTTTATTAAGTCCGACTGTGTTTGGAAGGAATAAATGCTTTATTAGGTCCGACTGTGTTTGGAAGGAATAAATGCTTTATTAGGTCCGACTGTGTTTAGTCCAAAAGACCCGCTCATTTCGTGACTTCCGCTTAGTGGACAGGTCGCGCTGATTGCGTGATTTCCGGTGAGTGCAGAGGTCGCGCTGATCGCGGAATTTCCAGTAAGTGCAGTGGTCACGCTGATTGCGGAAGTGCCGCTGACTGCGGAAGCCCCACAGTGAAGAGGCCGCGCTCAGCCGTGTGTGTAGATTCAAGAAAGATTACTGTCATATATATGGTGTGTGAGTCAGTGTATGTGTGTGTGTGTATGAGTGTGAGTGTATGTGTGTGTGTGAGTGTGAGTCTGTGTGTGTGTGTGAGTGTATGTGTGAGTGAGTATGTGTGGGTGAGTGTATGTGTGTGTGAGGTGGAGGGTGTGTGTGTGAGTCTGTGTGTGTGTGTGTGTGTGTATATTGGAATTGGTGGAGAGGTGGAATATTGCGTTGGGGGACCAGCCCTCCCGTGTGAAGCTGGGACCCAACGTGTCCCACTTAGTCTAGTATATAATAATATTGTAATCGTATTTTTGCTATTGATGAGATCTTGCAGAAATTGGCAACAATAAAATATCTGTACTGCACATGAAAAATAATATTCGTTTAATGTATAATTTGGTGTAATTTTAAATAATGATGCAGAATTATGGTGCTGAAATATAAATGGTAAGACACAGGAGCAGAATTAGACCATTCACTCCATTGAATCTGATTCGCCATTTGATCATGGCTGTCGTTTCTGTTTTTGAAGACAATATTGTAGTCAATATTTTAGACAAATAGTGGTTCAGCGCTTCAGATTCAGCTTCAGGGCCTTTGCGGGAAAGCCTCTTTATAGTCTACTACAAACATAAATCAGCAGCATTACAAATGATCCTCCACTGCTGCAGTGTAGCAATTTCACTCCTCTCTCGTACCTCCACAGCCATCCTTTGTATGGGATGGAAATTGCAATGGCATGGGTTTGCAGTAGCTGCCATTTAATCTCGTCAAGTATCATTCACAAATTCCTTGCAGCCAAAGGACAAAAGGGAATTTTTACTTCACGATTCCACTTTGGATTAAAATCCAAGCCCAGCAATGAAAGATCAGTGAACAACCCATGATCCTAGAAAACTGGTAAATTATGCCTGCCACCGGGAAAAAGATATAGGAGCCTGAAAACTGTACGTGCAGCTACAGGAGCAGCTTCTTCCCTACAACTATCAGGTTATCGAACAATACAACCTCCAAATAAGCTCAGAAACAACATACAGTAGACTTGAATTTGGTTTTGTATTTTTGCACTATTATCTTTTTTTTTATTGAATGGGTGTGTGTGTATGTCTACACACACATATGTATATATATATGTGTGTGTGTGTGTCTAT
Organism: Malacoraja senta; assembly: GCA_038087875.1. Classification (NCBI taxonomy): domain Eukaryota; kingdom Metazoa; phylum Chordata; class Chondrichthyes; order Rajiformes; family Rajidae; genus Malacoraja; species Malacoraja senta. Next base: position 67,907,548 of record CM075979.1, on the reverse strand, counting down.
CTATAGACACATTAATGGACATATATTCCAGATATTTCACATGTATAGACACACACACAAAAAAGGTTCTATATGTATGTGTGTGTATGTGTTTATATATGTGTATATAGATATATTTGTGTGTGTATATATATATATGTGTGTGTGTGTGTGTGCATATACACACACACACATAACCTTTTTTTCCCAGTTTATTATATTGTTCACAGAGTACTTTGCTGACATGTTCTGTTGTGCTGCTGCAAGTCAGAATTTTATTGTTCTGTTTGGGACACACGATAATAAAACACTCTTGACCTGTATCTTGCATTATGCAGGAGCTGAATGCAGGGAGGTTTATGGGCGTTCTGGAGTGTGGGAATACACAGTCAGGAACGTACCTAAAGGAGCAATACCAAAACAATTTGTACTTTACCTCGTGCCTTAAACAAGACAAAATGCCGCAGGGCACTTCACGGTCACGAAAACACACAAAAATACCCACAAATCTGTAGACATTAGGGAAGTTTGATGAAGGAGGCTAGTTTTAAATGATACCATAACGGAGAGATTGCAGATCTTAGGCACAAGACCTGCAGGTTGTGTCGAAAAAGAACTGCAGATGCTGGTATATACTGAAGATAGACACAAAGTGGTGGAGTAACTCAGTGGGACAGGCAGCTCCCCTGGAGAAAAAGTATGGATGACATTTTGGGTCGTGATTTAGACTCTCCGTCTGACGATCAGACCTGCAGGTTGCACAGATCAGAGATACAGCATGGAAACAGGCCCTTCAGCCCACCGGGCCCATGCCGATCATCGATCACCTGTTCAAACTAGTTCTATGTTATCCCATTTTCCCACCACTCCCTACGCACAAGGGGTCAATTTTACAGAAGCCAACCAACCCACAAACCTGCACGTCCTTGGAATACGGGAGGAAACCGGAGCACCCGGAGGAAACCCATGTGGTCGCACGGAGAACGTACAAACTCCACTCGCAGACACCACTCGATGTCAGGACCGAACCCAGGTTTCTGGCGCTGTAAGGCAGCAGTTCTACCAGCTGCACCACTGTGCTGCCGATGGTTTGTTTAAAAGCAGCGTTGTCATTTATCCTGTGAGGAAAGGAATGGAGTTTATATTTCAAGGTGATGACTTTTCTGATGATTATTGACCTGAATCATTACCTGTGTTTTGGTTTACGTCTCTGCAGAAGTTGCCTGGTCAGGGGAGTATTCCCTGCATTTACTGATTAGTTCAGGTTTCCAGCATCATTTGTTTTGTTTTTTTGTGTATTATTTGTAACAATTTATAACAATCACAGAAAGAAAGGGGTTTTGAATAATGGTGATCAAACCAAAATGCTAACTCTTATTTTCTTCTCTCAGCACAGATATTGTTTGACCTGCTGAAAACACACAGCAGGTTTTCTATTTTTCAAAGGAAGCTTTTTTTTCCTCCTTTAGATCAGACCATAATGTAACAGTAACATGCAAACCGAAAACTGCCTGGTGATGTCTGATCGGGACAAAATATTGGTTAACCACATTTAATATATACACCACAGAACTCTATCTTGGGAACATAGACACAAAATGCTGGAGTAACTCAGCGGGACAGGCAGCATCTTTGCATAGAAGGAATGGGAACAATGCACAGTAGAAAACCACAATAGTAACATTAGTAATGAAAGGTTAAAGCTGGAAATTATGGAAAATTTAGCATTTTAGCTTAGTTTATTTTTTTATTTTTGTTTATTATTGTCACGTGTTGCGAGGTACATTGAAAAGCTTTTCTGTTGCATGTTATCCTCCAGTCAAAGGAAAGACTATACATAATTACAATCAACCCATCCACAGTGTACAGATACAGGATAAATTGTATATTATTTATCTCAAGATAAGGTCTGGTTAAAGATAGTTCAAAGGGTCTTCAATGAGGTAAATGGAAGGTCAGGACCGCTCTACAGCTGGTGAGAAGATGGTTCAGTTGCCTGATAACAGCTTGGAAGAAATTGTTCCTAAATCTAGATTTTGCACTGGAATAGAGATTTATTTTTCTGAGTAATAAAAGAGAAAAATTATTGTCATTAATTGGGGAGGAGGAAGATGTTATGATGTAGAAATTGAGTCAGAAATATCTCAAGTCTTGGGTGGAAAAAGTCTGACAAAATGTTTTTCGTAAAGAGGATATTTTTTTGACTGGAAGTGTTTTACCACAAGTGAGAAACATTTCCCCAGGAAGAGGTCATGTAGTCTCATGTCTGGAGCTCATTTGGCTTATGTTTAGGTTTATTATTGTCATGTGTACCGAGGTGCAGTGAAAAGCTTTTTGTTTGCCTGCTACACAATCAAATCAGATAATGGGGGTGGCACGGTGACGCAGAGGTTGAGTTGCAGCCTTACAGTGCCAGACATCCAGGTTCAATCCTGACTATGGGTGCTGTCTGTCCGGAGTTTGTCTGTTCTCCCTGTGACTGCATGGGTTTTCTCTGGGAGTTCCGTTTTCCCCCCACTCCAAAGACATACAGGTTTGTAGGTTAATTGGCTTGGTAAAATTGTAAATTGTCCCATGTGTGTGTAGGATAGTGTTAGTGTGCGGGGATCGCTGGTCGGCGTGGTGGGCCGAAGGGTATGTTTTCGCGCTGTATCGCTAAATTAGACCAAACTAATTAAAATACCATACTTGAATACCATCAAACCAAACACAAGATCAACAGGTAATGTAAAGAGAAAAATAACAAGGTGCAGAATATAGTTTCTCAATCTTGTAGCATGACAATTCCAGAGAAAAAAAATACAGTGTTCGCAGTGAGGTCGTATGGAAAATCAGGAGTGTATGGAAGGACTGTTCTTAAGTCTGATAACAGGGGAAGATTTGGAGAGGTCTAGACTGAACTATAACTGAACTTCATATAGCTACTTTTGCCTCAATACTCTTGTCTCTCAATACTTTTGATTGATAAAAGGAATGGTAATAAAATGGAACCGCATTTGAAAAGGATTTGGAGGAACCATCGGAAAGGGAGGAAATATAAAGGGTGTAAGGGCAGTACAAGGATGAATAATTAAAGTAAATGACTCTGAATGAAGGGTTTGCTCTCATAAAGGGCAAATCAGCTCCCTGTGGTCTAATTACTGATTCTACATCTCATTCTTTAATCTTGATAATAATGCACCAAAATCCAGTAAGGGGCAGTTGTCCCGGCAGCATTACATAAATTTGAGTATGGTGGTTGTTACTGAAATAGTATATGGAGACTTAGATCATTGCCCTGGAATATGCGTTGGAATCCCATAATAGCACCCGGTGAATCTAAATTTGTCATTAAATAGATTTAGAATAAAGAGCTGGTGAAAGACATTTAAGACCACGGAAGTATTGAAATGCAATAGTGTCCTTCAGGCAAGGGAACATGCTTACCTCTGGAGAGGCCCGCACTTACTAAAGTCATTGGAGTTTTATCTGACCCCTGAAATGGCCCAGCTAACCATTCATGTTTTAGATTTAGAGATAAAGCGTGGAAACAGGCCCTTCTGCCCAGCGATCACCCATACACTAGCTTCAACCTACACACTAGGGGCAATTTACAGAAGCCAATTAACCTACAAACCTACATGTCTTTGGAATGTGGGAGGAAACCGGAGCACCCAAAAAAACCACGCGGTCACAGGGAGAGCATACAAACTCTGTACAGACAGCACCTGTAGTCAGGATCAAACTCTAGCGCGTGAGGCAGCAACTCTACCGCTGCACCACTGTGCCGCCCTAAGGGAAAATTAGGAATAAACAGTAACATTTGTGGTCTGTAGAAACAAGGAACTGCAAATGCTGGTTTACACAAAAAAAAGATACAAAGTGCTGGAGTAACTCAACAGCTCAGGCAGCATCCATGGAGAACATGGATAGGTGATGCTTTGGGTCAGGACCCTTTTTCAGACTGATTATAGTGGGGGGTGGCGAGATGAAAGCTGGAAGAGAGGAGGGACAGAATAAAGCAAGCAAGCAATAGATGGATACAGATGAGGGGGTTATTAATAGGCAGATAGGTGGACAAAGGCCAGAGAAACAAAACACAGTTGTGCAACAAAAGGATTGAAGAGTTGTGAATTGTGAATCCAGAGGAAGGAATGGAGGGGAATGGAGAAACAGGTACAAGTCCAGGTGAGGCACAGGGGTGGGGGGAGAAAAAAAGAGGGCGGGTGTGTGTGGGAGAAAGGGGAGGGGGCGGGCTGTTAGAGATTACTTAAAATTGGAGCATTCAATATTCATTACGTTGGGTTGTAAGCTACCCAAGCGGAATATGAGGTGTTGTTCTTCCAGTTTGTGTGTGGCCTCACTCTGGCAATAGAGGAGGTCTAGGACTGAAAGGTCAGTGTGGGAGTTAAAATGTTTGGCAATCGAGAGATCCAGTAGGCCTTGGCGGACTGAGCGCAAGTATTCGGCAAAACATTTGTCGCCTTGTCAGTGATGTCCTTTATCCTGTGAACAATAAAGTGTCCTTTAACGTGAGGAAAAGTTCGGCTGCCACCTACGATAGCTGGCCTCCAAGTGTGTTGTTGTGTACTTTGTGACATACAAGACATCACGTTTGTGCGGGGCAGTCAGGATGGACCTACAGGTCTTTTCCTGTCTTTCAGAACTTTGATGCATGTGTCGGAGATATTCCACATGACCAACAATGTGCAGGAAACTCCTCGGGAAATGAGTTCACATCCTTTAGTGTACAGAGTTCTTGGCCATTTGTTATGCCGCTGGTAACAGGGGCAATTCCTAATTTAGATGTTTTCGCACTTGTGCATCTGTTCACTATCAACTTTGTATTTATAAACTTAACCCTTATTTTGGTAGCACAATGGCAATGGAGCATAGAAATAAACAGTAATTATCACATTTAGCAAACAAGTTGACAAACTAAAAACACACACAACTTATACATTATAGGTTTATTCCGGCCTAGTTACAATGCACATTTACTACATAATTAATTAAAAAACAGTAGTACTTGTTATGGAAATTAAGAGGTAGATATAATATTTAATGGCTGAACAGACATTTGTACTAAAGACAGACACAAAATACTGGAGTCATTCAGCGAGTCAGGCAGCATCGCTGGAGAAAAAGAATAGGTGATGTTTTGGGTCTGAACCCTTCTTCAGACTGAATTGGTTCCGACCTGAAACATCCCCTATTGTTTTTCTCCAGGGAGGCTGCCTGACCCGCTGAGTTACTCTAGAATTTTATGTCTACAGTATCTTTGGTGTAAACCAGCACCTGCAGTTCCTACTTAGACATTTGTACTAATTCAAAATGGCAGCAAATTTAATGCACATTCTTAAACAGAATCACATTGCATGAATGGAGCCAGTTTAAATATTAGGAAGTCGTTCACTCTCGGTCAGAAACAAAAAGAGACGAGTTCGTTTTCAGACCAGGCTATTATTCTTAAGTTTTTTTTTTACAAATCATTAATCTAGTGGCTGCCTTGATTTATTTTTGTAGCAAATTAGGAGTAAGATGCAGGAAATCGACTCTCGTAAGTTGGCAGGAGATAAATGGCTTGCTCTTATTCCAAATATTTGTGTTTAAATGTTTTCAAGCACCCTGCACCATTCCTCATGTACTGTGCATACATCAACCATTTAGAGCAGACCTCTGAGGCTTCAGGCGTCAGTCAACAGCGCCACCTACAGATCAGTAACAGCTGTGCCCAAACCTAGAGAAAATTCAGAATGCGGACACAAGGAACTGCAAATGCTGGTTTACAAACAAAAAAGACACAAAGTGCTGAAGTAACTCAGCTTGCCAGGTAGCATCCCTGGAGAACATGGATAAGTGATGTTTTGGGTTGGGCCCATTCTTCAGATAGACTGATTGACAGGCAGAAAACTAGTTAGATTAAACAAAATCTATTAGAACGTTTAAGAAACATTTTGACAGGTACATGGATAGGCTAGGGTTGGAGGGATGTGGGCCAAATGCAGGCAGATGGGACTAACCATAGTTGGTTGGGGAAGATGTGCAAATGACAGGGATACAAGGAACTAGTCGGACCCTAGGGGGGAGGGAAAGGAATTTACAGAAATCATCATTCATACGACTAGGTTGTAAGCTGTCCAAGTGAAATATGAGATGTTGTTCCTCTGCTGAAGCGATGGTCCATTATGGACTCCACCCTTCCTGAGGTCATCCATTGCTAGCCCTGTTTTGTTCTGGCCTTCTCTATCTGTCAGTCTGAAGAAGGATTCTGAACTGATTCTGAAGGATTTGGTGCAGGAAACATCACTTATTCCTATTCTCATGAGATGCTGCCTGACCTGCTGAGATTCTCGAGCTTTTTGTGTCCAACTTGAGGTGTTGTGAGCCTGAAATGGATTTCTTGATCAAATTTATTAGCTGATATTATTTCAATAGTCTGCTTGTTGCTTGGCAATATAAATGTCTGTTTTATCTCTCTTGGTGATGGAATCAGACATCACGGTGTGGAATGGAGGCGACAGAGAAGGGTGGACACTGCCCGGTCCACCACAGGTACTGACCTCCGCACCACGGATGGGAGCTATAGGAGACATTGCCTCAAAAAGGCAGGCAACATCATCAAAGACCTACACCAGCCTGGCCATGCTCACACCACTGGGAAGAAGGTACAGAAGCCTGAAAACTGTGACCACCACATTCAAGTACAACTTCACCGCAACCATCAGGCTCTTGAATACTGCACAACACTGTCCCACTGCGGAACCTAATTGGCGAGTTTAGAAGAGTTTGCCCTCGACATACTCGCAGCATGGTCGACACGAGGTCCTAGGAGATCTTTGTAACTCTCCTTCATGTTCGAGAGTAGTCCCCGCGTACTCAAGGCCTCAGTTAGGTCGCAGCTTTTTTTTTAGCATGCTGAAAAACGCCTGCGAGTAAAAAAAGATCGCCATGGGAAAGATCAATATCTTTTTTACTCTTAGGTTTAGTCGAAGTAGGTCGGCATGTTATTCGTAGGTAATCGAACGTAATCGAGGGTAGTCGAAGTTAGTCATAGTCTTCAACATACTCGAAGGAGATCGAAGGAGGCCGTCTTCACTCTCCACTATTCGGTCCAATTTTCCCAAAGCTGGTCGAAGCTAGTCTTCAACATAGTCGAAGGAGCTCGAAGGAGGTCTTCTACATAGTCAAAGGAGGTCTTCAACATGACACTTTTTCAAACTCTCCTAAACTCTTCTACACTCGCAAATTAGGTCCCCGCAGTGGGACAGGCCAACTATGATCTTCTATGGACTGTGCCTTTGGTTGCACCCACGACTTTGGTCTTGCATTATTATGGTTACCATACCTGAATTAGTTATTAATTTATATTATTGATTATTATATATTTATGTGTGTGGTACTGCATTAACAAGCCTGCTAAGCTGCAGCAAGCACAAATCTCATTGTTCCATTGCCAGTACATATGACAATTAAATATTCTTGATTCAATAATTGCCATCACCTTGATGAAAGCATAGCCATCAGAACAATGCAGAAATACGAGTACACAAAATGCATTTCATCCTCTGGGAAGAGTTAATTGTTGTTTGGAAAATTCAGATTATTCTCACAATAACCAGAGAGAATAGAAATTTGGCCTCAAAGACTTAAACGTGCTCGATGAATCATTTCCAGCAGAAATTCTGCATTATTGCAATTGGCAAATTATAGACCATTTCCGACTATTCTTCTCATTAGAAGAAATGAATGATTTACCAGACCACAGATGCTCTGTCCTCATCCCATCACTTACTTCCCCCTCTGTGGCCTTTGTTAATGCATACAGTGGGGAGTTCTTTAAACAAAAGGAAATGTTGATTAAACTGAAGCTAACATATCGATCAAAGTGGTTGAGAGTGGTAATCTTGAATAACTTTCAGAAGCAATTCCCTCCTGCAAGGTTCAATAAGAGTGAATTCAATATTTGAAAAGACAAAATGATTGATGTTGAATGGTGACAAGAACAGGACATAAAAGTGCTGGAGTAACTCAGCGGGTCAGGCAGCATCCCTGGGGTCGGGACCGTACTTCAGACCAAGAACATAAAACCGCATCACAGTGGCGCGGCAGCAAAGTTGATGATTACAGCGCCAGCGACCCGGGTTCGATCCTGACTACTGGTGCTGTCTGTACGGAGTCTGTATGTTCTCCCCGTGATCACATGGATTTCCTCTGGGTGCTCCGTTTTCCTCCCACACTTCAAAGACGTGCAGGTTTGTAGATTAATTGGCTTCTGTAAATTGTCCCCAGTGTGTGGGATAGAACTAGTGTATGGGTGATCGTTGGTCGGCACAGGGCCTGTTTCCACGCTGAATCTCTGAACTAAACTTTACAAAGGGGTAATCAGTTAACACTGAGGAGCAGAGGTTGGTTAGTCTCTGGAATTTTCTACCTTGTAGAGATGCAGAGGTTAGATCACTAGAGGGATTTTAAAATGAGGTAGATACATTTTTGAATGATCACAGATTTGAGAACCATAATAAACTGTCACAAATAGAGTTTAAGAAGGAACTGCAGATGCTGGAAAATCGAAGGTAGACAAAAGTGCTGGAGAAACTCAGCGGGTGCAGCAGCATCTATGGAGCGAAGGACATAGGCAATGTTTCGGGCCGAATAGAGGCCTGGTGCAGATCAGTCATGGAGCGTGGAAACAGGCCCATCGGCCCAACTTTCCCACATCAATCAACATGTCCCATGCACACTAGTCCCTCCTGCCTGCGTTTGGCTCATACCCCTCCAAACCTGTCCTACGTATGCACCTGTCTAAATGTTGCTTAAACATTGCATTAGTCCCTGCCTCAACTACCTCCTCCAGCAGCTTGTTCCATACACCCACCAATCTTTGTGTGATAAACGTTACCCCTCAGGCTCCTAATAAATAAGTCCAGCACCCCCCCCCCCCCCCCCTCCTCACCTTAAGCCTATATCGTCTGGTTCTTGATTCTACTCTGGGCAAAAGGCTCTGTGCATCTACACAATCTATTCCAACATTCATAAGATTCATCAGCGATGATCTTATTGAATGGAGAGGCAGGTGACCTCTTCTTGATATTTTTCTTGTAAAAGAAACACAAGGTAAATAACGATGGCATTTTATGCTGCTTTAAGTAGAAAGAATGAATGAAAATTAACGCATAAAAAAGTCTAATGAGGCACAAAAACTCCAAAGATTAAACAATAAGCAATTATGTTGGCAGATGATAATTAATAAAGGTTAATAACAAAAATATGTGCACAGGAAAACGCTGGTAGAAGCATGGGATTTCATGTCAAAAGCAATGTACGTCATCTCTGAATAATTTTAAAGCTGAGATTTCTGGATATCTGCCGACGATATTGAGGGATAAAAAGCCCAAAATATGATACCCATCCGTCATAATCTAGTTTGAAGTGTTAGAAGGGCTTCGGGAGGGGGAATTATGGCTTTCTTTCTGTTCAAAAATGGCTTTTCATTTTTAGTTTGTTCTTTGTATTATTTCAAAGAACAGTAACATGTAACTTATTAAAGATGGGGGACACAAGAAACTGCAGATGCTGGAGCAAAGCACAAAGTGCTGGAGGAACACAACAGGTCTGGCAGCATCGGTGGAGGGACAGGACAGGCGACGCATCAGGTCTGAAGAAGGGTCCTGGCCCAAATCGTCCCCCATCCATTTCTTCCTGAGAAGCTGCCTGACCCGCTGTGTTTGCACTTTGTGTATAACTTACTAGGATAGTTTTGAGCCATTTTATGAATTTGCCTCATTGATGATGAGATTAATATTGAATGCAGGAATGCAATTATGGCAGGCGGTAACTAATGCACTGAAGCCTAGCAGGATCTGTTACACTTACACAAATTAACAATTTGCTGACCTGCTTTAATCTAATTTGACCCCATGTGATTTAATTCCGAGGTCTGCAATGACTTGAAATGGCGCTATTATCAAACCAGACTGCTCTTCAAAGCAGCAGAATGTTCTACAGTAAACTACTGCTAAAATTTGACCAGTTACAAAAATAGAATGAGCGCAATTTCTCCACGCTCAGCTACAATTGTCTCTCCAAGGAATGGGATAAAACATATTATTAAACACAGATTGTAGTAACATTATTAATCTGCATTAAACTCTGCCATCTTTGTCAGAATCCTTCTTCAGACTGAAGGGTTCCGACCTGAAATGTCACCTGTTCCTTTTCTCCAGAGATGCTGCCTGACCCGC